>SJYX01010586.1:156730-204286 GCA_006410675.1 Oreotragus oreotragus
TGATCACTGAGGAAGGCTTTCTTATCTCTCCTTGATATTCTTTGGAACTCTGCGTTTAGATGCTTATATCTTTCCTTTTCTCCTTTGCTTTTTGCTTCTCTTCTTTTCACAGCTATTTGTAAGCCCTCCCTCCTCAGACAGCCATTTTGCTTTTTTGCATTTCTTTTCCATGGAGATGGTCTTGATCCCTGTCTCCTGTACAATGTCATGAACCTCCGTCCATAGTTCATCAGGCACTCTGTCTATCAGATCTAGTCCCTTAAATCTATTTCTCACTTCCACTGTATAATCATAAGAAATTTGATTTAGATCATACTTGAATGGTCTAGTGGTTTTCCTTACTTTCTTCAATTTAAGTCTGAATTTGGCAATAAGGAGCTCATGATCTGAGCCAAAGTCAGCTCCCCATCTTGTTTTTGCTGACTGTAGAGAGCTTCTCCATCTTTGGCTGCAAAGAATATAATCAATTTGATTTTGGTGTTGACCATCTGGTGATGTCCATGTGTAGAGTCTTCTCTTGTGCTGTTGGAAGAGGGTGTTTGCTATGATCAGTGTGTTCTCTTGGCAAAACTCTGTTAGCATTTGTCTTGCTTCATTCCGTACTCCCAAGGCTAAATTTGCCTGTTACTCCTGGTGTTTTTTGACTTCCTACTTTTGCACTCCAGTCCCCTAGAATGAAAAAGACATATTTTTTGCATGCTAGTTCTGAAAGGTTTCGTAAGTCTTCATAGAACCGTTCAATTTCAGCTTCTTCAGCATTACTGGTTGTGGCATGGGCTTCAATTACCATGATATTGAATGATTTGTCTTCGAAACAAATAGACATCATTCTCTTGTTTTTGAGACTGCATCCAAGTACTGCATTTCAGACTCTTTTTTTGACCATGATGGCTACTGCATTTCTTCTAATGGATTCCTGCCCACAGTAGTAGATATATAATGGTCATCTGAGTTAAATTCACCCATTGCAGTCCGTTTTAGTTTGCTGATTCTTAGAATGTTGACATTCACTCTTGCCATCTTCTGTTTGACCACTTCCAATTTGCCTTGATTCATGGACCTAACATTTCAGGTTCCTATGCAATATTGCTCTTTACAGCATCAGCCTTGCTTCTATCACCAATCATATCCACAACTGAGTGTTGTTTTTGCTTTGGCTCCATCCCTTCATTCTTTCTGGAGTTATTTCTTCACTGATCTCCAGTAGCATATTGGGCACCTAAATCTAGCCTTGATAAATTCAAAAAAAATTGAAATCATTCCAAGCATCTTTTCTGATCACAATGCAGTAGGTTTAGATGTCAACTACAGGAAAAAAACAAAAACAAAAACAAAAAAACAACTGTTAAAAATGCAAACATATGGAGGCTAAACAACACACTTCTGAATAACCAACAAATCACAGAAAAATAAAAAAGGAAATCAAAATATGCATAGAAATGAATGAAAATGAAAACACACAACCCAAAACCTATGGGATTCAGTAAAAGCAGTGCTAAGGGGAAGGTTCATAGCAATGCAAACTTGCCTCAAGAAACAAGAGAAAAATCAAATAAATAACCTAACTCTACAGTTAAAGCAACTAGGAAAAGATGAAATGAAGAACCCCAGGGTTAGTAGAAGCAAATAAATCATAAAAATTAGGGCAGAAATAAATGAAACAAAGGAGACTATAGCAAAAATCAACAAAGCTAAAAGCTTGTTTTTGGAGAAGATAGTTAAAATAGACAAAGCATTAGCCAGACTCATTAAGGAAAAAAGGGAGAAAAATGAAATCAACAATATTAGAAATAAAAATGGAGAAATAACAACAGACAACATAGAAACACACAGGATCATAACAGACTACTATCAGCAACTATATGCTAATAAAATGGACAACTTGGTAGAAATGGACAAATTCTTAGAAGAGTATAACTTTCCAAAACAGAACCAGGAAGAAATAGAAAATCATAGCAGATCCATCACAAGCATGGAAACTGAAATTGTAATCAGAAATTTTCTAGCAAACAAAAGCCCAGGACCAGACAGCTTCATAGTTGAATTCTACCAAAAATTTAGAGAAGAGCTAGCAACTATCCTACTCAAACTCTTCCAGAAAATTGCAGAGGAAGGTAAACTTCCAAACTTGTTCTATGAGGGCACCATCACCCTAATACCAAAGCCAGATAAAGATGCCAGAAACAAAAATAAAGAAAACTATAGGCCAATATCACTGACGAACATAAATTCAAAAATCCTCAGCAAAATTCTAGCAAACATAATCCAACAACATATTAAAAAGATCATACATCATGACCAAGTGAGTTTTTATCCCAGGGATGCAAGTATTCTTCAATATTTGCAAATCAATCAATCTGCTACACTGCATTAACAAATTGAAAGATAAAAACCATATGATTATCTCAATAGATGCAGAGAAAGCCTTTGACAAAAGTCAACATCCATTTATGATAAAACCCTCCAGAAAGCAGGAATAGAAGAAACATACCTCAACATAATAAAAGCCATATATGATAAACGCACAGCAAACACTCTCAATGGTGAAAAATTGAAAGGATTTCCCCTAAAGTCAGGAACAAGACAAGGGTGCCCACTCTCACCATTACAATTCAACATAGTTTTGGATGTTTTAGCCACAGCAATCAGAGCAGAAAAAGAAATAAAAGGAACCCAGATTGGAACAGAAGTAAAACTCACTGCAGCTGACATGATCCTCTGCATAGAAAACCCTAAAGAGTCCATCAGAAATGTGAAAGTTGGACTGTGAAGAAAGCTGAGTGCCGAAGAATCGATGCTTTTGAACTGTGGTGCTGGAGAAGACTCTTGAGAGTCCCTTGGACTGCAAGGAGATCCAACCAGTCCATTCTGAAGGAGATCAACCCGGGATTTCTTTGGAAGGAATGATGCTAAAGCTGAAACTCCAGTACTTTGGCCACCTCATGCGAAGAGTTGACTCATTGGAAAAGACTCTGATGCTGGGAGGGATTGGGGGCAGGAGGAGAAGGGGACGACAGAGGATGAGATGGCTGGATGGCATCACGGACTCAATGGACGTGAGTCTGGGTGAACTCCGGGAGATGGTGATGGACAGGGAGGCCTGGCGTGGGGTCGCAAAGAGTCGGACACGACTGAGCGACTGAACTGAACTGAATCAATGAATATAGTAAAGTTGCAGGATATAAAATCTACACACAAAAATCCCTTGCATTCCTATAAACTAACAAAGAGAAAAAAGAAAGAGAAATTAAGGAAACAATTCCATTCACCATTGCAATAAAAAGAATAAAATATTTAGGAATAAATCTTCTGGAAGAAACAAAAGACCTATATATAGAAAACTATAAGACACTGATGAAAGAAATCAAAGATGATACAAATAGATGGAGAAATATACCATGTTCATGGGTAGGAAGAATCAATATAGTGAAAATGAGTATGGCACCAAAGCAATGTATAGATTCAGTGCAATCCCTATCAAGCTACCAATGGTATTTTTCAGAGAACTAGAACAAATAATTTCACAATTTGTATGAAAATACAAAAAAACTCAAATAGCTAAAGCGATCTTGAGAAAGAAGAATGGAACTGGAGAAATCAACCTGCCTGACTTCAGACTATACTACAAAGGTACAGTCTTCAAGACAGTATGGTACTGGCACAAAGATAGAAATATAGATCAATGGAATAAATTAGAAAGCCCAGAGGTAAATCCACACACCTATGGACACCTTATCTTTGACAAAGGAGGCAAGAATATACAATGGAGAAAAGGCAATCTCTTTAATAGATGGTGCTGGGAAACCTGGTCAACCACTTGTAAAAGAATGAAACTAGAACACTTTCTAACACCATACACAAAAGTAAACTCAAAATGGATTAAAGATCTAAACGTAAGACCAGCAACTATAAAACTCCTAGAGGAAAACATAGGCAAAAGACTCTCCGACATAAATTACAGCAGGATCCTCTATGACCCACTTCCCAAAGTAATGGAAATAAAAGCAAAAATAAACAAATGGGACCTAATTAAACTTAAAAGCTTTTGCACAATGAAGGATACTATAAGCAAGGTGTAAAGACAGCCTTCAGAATGGGAGAAAATAATAGCAAATGAAGCAACTGACAAAGAATTGATCTCAAAAATATATAAGCAGCTCCTGCAGCTCAATTCCAGAAAAATAAATGACCTAATCAAGAAACGGGCCAAAGAACTAAACAGACATTTCTCCAAAGAAAATATAAAGATGGCTAACAAACACAAGAAAAGATGCTCAACATCACTCATTATCAGAGAAAGACAAAACAAAACCACAATGAGGTACCATCTTACACTGGTCAGAATGGCTGCTATCAAAAAGTCTATAAACAATAAATGCTGGAGAGGGTGTGGAGAAAAGGGAACCTTCTTACACTGTTGGTGGGAATGCAAACTAGTACAGCCACTATGGAGAACAGTGTGGAGATTCCTTAAAAAACTGGAAAAAAAACTGGCTTATGACCCAGCAGTTCTACTGTTGGGCATACACACTGAGGAAACAAGAATTGAAAGAGACATGTATACCCCAATGTTCATCACAGCACTGTTTACAATAGCCAGGACATGGAAGCAACCTAGATGTCCATTGATAGATAAATGGATAAGAAAGCTCTGGTACATATACACAATCGAATATTACTCAGCCATTAAAAAGAATGTATTTGAATCAGTTCTAATGAGGTGGATGAAACTGGAGTCTGTTATACAGAGTGACATAAGTCAGAAAGAAAAACATCAATACAGTATACTAACACATATATATGGAATTTAGAAAGATGGTAACAATGACCCTATATGAGAGACAGCAAAAGAGACACAGATGTAAAGAACAGTTTTTTGGACTCTGTGGGAGAAGGTGAGGGTAGGATGGTTTGAGAGAATAGCATTGAAACATGTATTATCATATGTGAAACAGATCACCAGTCCAGGTTTGATCCATGAGACAGGATGCTCAGGGCTGGTGCACTGGGATGACCCTGAGGGGTGGGATGGTGAGGGAGGTGAAAGTGGGGGTTCAGGATGGGGAACACATGTACACCCATGGCTGACTCATGCCAATGTGTGGCAAAAACCACTACAATATTGTAAAGTAATTAGCCTCCAATTAAAATAAATTTAAAACACACACACACACACACACACATTGCATCTGGTTGTCATATAGCTCCTTTGTTTCCTCTGATCTGAGGCAGTTTCTCAGACTTCTCTTGTTTCTGATGACCTTGAGAAGTGCTGGTCAGGTATGCTATAAAGATTCCTTCAATATGAGTTTGTTTTATGTTTTCTCATGTTTGGACTGAGGCTATAAATGTTGGGGAAGACTACTGCACGTGTGAACGTTTCCCAGGTGGTGCTAGTGGTAGGGAACTTGCCTACCAATGCAGGAGACGTCAGAGAGGCAGGTTCAAGTCCTGGGTTGGGAAAATCCCCTGGAGGAGGGCATGGCAACTCACTCCAGTGTTCTCGCCTGGAGAATCCCATGTACAGAGGAGTCTGGTGGGTTACAGTCCATGGCATCACAAAGAGTCAGACATGACTGAAGAGACATAAGTCAGTCAGTCAGGGGGTCCATGATAGTAAGATGTCATTGGCAATATTACCCTGGATCACTTTGGCCACCTGATGTGCAGAACTGACTCATCTGATGCTGGCAAATATTGAAGGCAAGAGGAGAAGGGGATGACAGAGGATGAGATGGTTGGATGGCATCACCAACTTGATGGACATGGGTCTGAGCAAGCTCTGGGAGTTGATGATGACAGGGAAGCTTGGTGTGCTGTAGTCCATGAGGTCGCAAATTGTTGGACACGGCTGAGCAGCTGAACTGAACTGATACTTGATTACCTGGCCAAGGTAGTGTTTTCCAGGTTTCAGTTCAGTTCAGTTCAGTTGCTCAGTTGTGTCCAACTCTTTGCGACCCCATGAATTGCAGCACGCCAGGCCTCCCTGTCCATCACCATCTCCCAGAGTTCACTCAGACTCACATCCGTCGAGTCAGTGATGCCATCCAGCCATCTCATCCTCGGTCGTCCCCTTCTCCTCCTGCCCCCAGTCCCTCCCAGCATCAGAGTCTTTTCCAATGAGTCAACTCTTCGCATGAGGTGGCCAAAGTACTGGAGTTTCAGCTTCAGCATCATTCCTTCCAAAGAAATCCCAGGGCTGATCTCCTTCAGAATGGACTGGTTGGATCTCCTTGCAGTCCAAGGGACTCTCAAGAGTCTTCTCCAACACCACAGTTCAAAAGCATTGATTCTTCAGCGCTCAGCTTTCTTCACAGTCCAACTTTCACATCCATACATGACCACAGGAAAAACCATGGCCTTGACTAGGCGGACCTTATTCGGTAAAGTAATGTCTCTGCTTTTGAATATACTACCCAGGTTGGTCATAACTTTTCTTCCAAGGAGTAAGCGTCTTCTAATTTCATGGCTGCAGTCACCATCTGCAGTGAATTTGGAACCCAAAAAAATAAAGTCTGACACTGTTTCCACTGTTTCCCCATCTATTTCCCATGAAGTGATGGGACCGGATGCCATGATCTTAGTTTTCTGAATGTTGAGCTTTAAGCCAACTCACAGTAAAATTATTTTTTTCTCTCTCTGTTCTTTGGAGGCAACTTGCTGAGTCAGATTATACTGAAGTTGGGAAGAGGTGGTGGTGGAAGGAATTAAACTTCACCTCCTAGAGGAGGTAGAGTGCATATTTTGTAAAAGTTTTTGCTGTTCTCATCTTATTCCCATATATTTTTAGGCAATTTCTTAGTGGTCACCATTAAAATTATGATTAGCATACTTATTTATAATGATCTAATTTAAATTCATGTTATTTAGCTTCAGTAGAATACAAAATTTCTGATACTATATAGCTCTGCTTCCTCTTATGAAATTACTGTCTAAAATTACATTTTTATACATTGTATACTAAGATAGATTTATAATTATTGTTTTATGCAAACAATAAGAGTCTTATAGGAAATAAAATGAGTTATAAGCCAAAAATATAATACTGACGTTTAAGTTTATCTATGTAATTATCTTTGCTAGAGTTCTTTCTTTGTATGGTCTTAAGTTATTGTCTAGTGTCTTTTCATTTCAACCTGAAGAACTCCCTTTGACATTTCTTGTAGGAAAGTGAGTAAACAATAAACTCCCTCAGCATTGTTTGCATAGGAATGTTTTCAATTCTCCTTCATTTTTAAAAGACAGTTTTGTCAGCCATAGATTTTTTGATGACAGTTTTCCCCCACTTCAGCACTTAAAAAATGACATTGTATTCTTTTTTGGCCTTAAAGATTTCTGATGAGAAAACTACGATTAATCTTGAAGATCTATTTTCTTTGATGGGTTCCTTTTTTTTTCTATTACTTTTGAGATTCTCTCTTTCTCATTGGCTTTTGACAATTTATTTGTAATCCATCTCAGTGGGGACCTGTTTGAGTTTATCTTACTGGGGTTCATTGAAGTTATTGAATATACAAACTTTTGTCTTTTACCAAATTTGGAAAGTTTTAGTCATTATTTTTCCAAATGCTGTCTCTGTTCCTTTCTCTTTCTTCTCTTTTTGGGATGTCTGTCATGTATACTTTGGTACACTTGTCTCAAGAGTTTCTTAAGGTCTATTAATTTTTTCTTTATTTTTCTTCTTCTTCCTCTCAGAGGAGTAATGATTGAATCATTGAGTAATTGATAATTTCAATTGTTCTGTCTCTAAGTTCACTGATTCTTTCTTCTGCCTGCAAAAATCTGTTAAAATCCTTTAGTTTTTTCACTTCACTTATTTCTTTTTTAGCTTCAGAATTTATGTTTTATTTTGATACTATTTCCATATTGATATTCTCTATTATTTTCATACATCAGTCTCCTGATTTCCTTTAGTTCCTTGAGCATATTTAAGACAATTGATTTAAAGTCTTTATCTAATATGTCCAGTGTTTGTGGTTCCTAAGGAGGTAATTCCAAATATTTCCTTTGTGAATGTTCCATGTTGTCTTGTTTTGTTTTGTTTTGGCATGCTTTATAGTTTTTTGGTTGTTGTTGGAAATGACATTTTGAGTGATATAATGTGATAATTTAGAAAATTATATTTTTCTCTTATTTAGGATTTCTTTTTGTTTTTGTTATAGGCTTTAGCTGTTAGTTTAATAACTTTCCTAGACTATGTTTGAGAGTCTGTGTAATGTTTCATTTTTTGTTTTCAGTTTTTAAAGTTTCTGTTCCATTAGTTTTTCTTCAGTAGTGTTTTGAAACATGTTTTAAATGACAGGAGAGAGACTGGGAGAGAAGAAGAAGAAAAAGAAGAGGAGGAGGAAGAAAAAGAGGAAAAAATGTAGAAGAGAAGGAAAGAGAAAATAAAAAATTTTCTAACCCATTTTTAAAATAAATTGGTTCTGTGTTGAGACATTCCTTTGATTCTTATCTCGTTAGTTTCCATTTTGTTTTAGCTTTCATTTCAGCCAGAGGTGAAAATTAAGAGTCTTTTAAGGTGTTTTCTAAGCATAATAATTGCCCTGGGCATGTGTACATCTTCCTATATTTCCTTATTTTTGTTGTTTTTTAGTTGCTAAGCTGTGTCCAACTTGTTGTGACCCCATGGACTATAGCCCACCAGATTCCTCTGTCTGTGGGATTTCCCAGGCAAGAATACTGGAGTGGGTTGCCGTTTCCTTCTCCAAGGGATCTTCCCAACTCAGGAATCAAACCCACATCTCCTGCATTGGTAGGCAGATTCTGTACCTCTGAGCCCACAGGGTGGCCCATATTTCCTTATTCATGCATGCTTTTAAACATTGCAGTTTCCCAAAGAGACTTTCTTCCTAGGTTTCCCTTCCAGTCTATCAGTGCTTTATTTTTGGGTCTCAAAATATATTTTTTCCCCAGGTGGCCATGTGCTATTCATCTGCCTTACTGAGTTTTTAAGTAATGCTTTGAGTGATTTTTGAGTTCGGCAAAAAAAGGACAAGTGCCTTTGTATGTCCTTCAGCTACCCTAGACTGGTTAAAATAGACAAAAACATTTTGATAATATTGTATTCTGTTCTCTTTAGGACTAGGGACTAGAGTCCTAGATTGAGAGCACGAGTTATTATGTTCCGTACCTTGCCTGGAGAATCCCATGGAGGGAGGAGCCTGGTAGGCTACAGTCCATGGGGTCGCAAAGAGTTGGACATGACTGAGTGACTTCACTTTCACTTTCACCTTGGTCAAACCGGGGAAGGGATTGGGAGGAGGGCAGTTTAAAAATACCAAATATATACTTCTTTCTTTACCTCTTTTTCTGTACTCCAAAGAGTGCAATATGCATCTTTAATCCACTTTATCCTATCTTTAAATAATGTTATTGATATATAACTTTATAGGATAGTAAACTTACAATAAAATAATCCTACTTACCCACATGCCATTGGCCATATATTTTACTTCAAACTTAGATAGAAACTCCCAAGTACAATTTTATTGTTTTCACTTTAAACAATAAAATATCATTCAAAAAAATTTTGAAAATAAAATGAAAAATAAAACAATTCATAAAACTATCTACTTATTTACCATTCCTAGATCTGTTTCCAACTGATATACTTTCACATCAGTTTGACTGACAAACTTCTTTATAATTTCTTAAAATGCAGAATTCCTAAGGAATTCTCTTAACATTCATGTATTTGAAAACGTTTATTTTAATTCAACTTTGAAGAGTTTTTGTGCTGAAAATTGAATTTTAAGTTGACTTTTTTCTTTCAATATTTTAGAAATGTCACTCTTTTCCCTTCTGACTTACATTGTTTCTGAGATGCTCAGCTACCATTTTTCATAATTGGTTTTCTTTATTTTAAATCTTTTTCCTCTATACTTGCTTTTAGAAGTTTTTCATAATATTTGCTTTTTTTAAATCAGTTTGGCCGTGAATGACAATTACAGATTAAAAAAAATTTATGTGATCCTTTTTGACTTTCTTGAAACTGAGGATATGTATTTTCCTGAAATTTTGAATATCCCCAGCCATTTATTAAATTTTTTGTCACTTCTCAACGTCAATTTTTTTTCTGGGGCTCCAAATTGCACATATGTTAGATTACTTGATATTTTTCCAAATTACTAATATTTTGTTTGAAGATTTGAGGGAGTGATTTTTTTTCAGTCATTTTTCCTGCTCCCACCATGCTTTATTTTAGATAGCTTACCTTGGACGTGTTTGTTGATCGTTTCCTTTTCTGTGTTCCATTTGCAATTGTATTAGTCACATACAATTTCATGAAAACTTACTTTAAAATCTAGCAGCTTAAAATAGAAACATGAATCATGTGGCTTAGTTGTATGGTTCAGGCTCACAGTCTCTCCTGAGACTGCAGTCAGCCTTTCATCTGGGAATGCAGTCATCTCCAGGCTTGACTAGGGCTGGTGAATATACTTCAGTTTCACTCACTGATTTTTAACAATCCTCAGTTCCCCATTGACTGTGGCCAGAGATTTTGGATCCTTAACATGTGTGCCTTTCCATAGCACTGATTATATTAATAACATATCAATTTGTTTTTCTCACAGTTAGTGATAAGAGAGGGAGGGAGAAGGAAGGAGAAGGAGAGAGAGAGAAAGAGAATAATGAAAAGGGGAATTGTTTATATCCTAAGTGACATATCAGAAATGACACATCATCACTTATACCCTATGCTATTTTTTTTTTTTTAATATAGATCAACCTCAGTATAATATGAAAGAGTCTGACTACAAGGGTCTGAATACTAGGAGGCAAGGAACATCGGGAGGCTTTTGAAAGCTGTACAAAATAATTCAATTTTAGATTTTATGGTTCCAGATATGCTGTGTGTATGTGTGTGTGTGTAGTTTTCATATCTCTTCTGAGATAGGACAATATATTCAGTATCCAGATCTCTTATAGCATGTGGGTTTTTAGACTACACTGTTTCTTTCATTTCTGGAACTGGAGTGCTCTAGTACATTCAACTCAATTATTTCTTATTTCATTTTGGTCTCATTTGTCATTTCTTACTGATAAATCCAGATCTCTCACGGTATTTTCAACAGTGTCTACTTTTCTTTGTGTTGCCTTCAGTGGGACAGAGTGTTTCCTGAAAATATAGCATATTTGTAGGTATTCATTCAGCCTTTTCTATTCTGCTACTTTGCATCATCAACCAGTTCTAAGAAAATGTATGCTGCCAGCTTATTTACATTATTCCTTTTGTTCAAAGTAAGAGCTCGATGGTTTTGACATTCATGCTGAATCACCTCTTTTTGGAGATCTGAATGTGCCAGTTTTGAAATTTGCAGCTATCAGAGTGCTCTTGATTTGTTCTTGCTTGATTTTCACTACCTTCTAGTCCTCATATTCTATGCTTCAATTGAACATGAATTTATATTTCTTCTTCCTATTGCCTTTTATATGAGATATATTTTTGGGAGAAAAGGCAGAGTCATCTTATCCTACCACTTTAAAACCTGAAGTCTTAGCATTTTTTGCTTCATATTTATTTAATCCACTGTGTAGAAACATTAATACAAAGAGCAAAACATTAATATAAAGAATGAGTGCTGACTATCAGGCTCAACAACTTACCACCAGGATAATTTGCTACATATTTTTGTATTTTGTTGCTAAATACCAGGAAAAAATAAGCTTTACCTTTGGTAAAAACTTTTGTCTTTCCTTTTCCATTTACTGAGAAAATATGGAACAAAGGCTAGTCTGAGATAATGTGAGTTCAAAAGAGAAGAAGAAAGGGTAACAGTTTACAATCAAACATTAAAGTTTTGGATAAGGTAGGAAATTGTTAGTAATTAAAAAACATCATTTATGATATAAGGCCTTACAGTAATTGTCCAAGAATTTAGCCCATTGTATGAGGACCCATTTGGTATAGAAGACTTCAGATCTGACATAGTTTCACCTATGTATTCATTACTATATATTAGAGAACACTTTTTTATGAAAGTTTTTTTTTTTTTTAAAACAAATAAGTCTGATGTGATTAAAATATTCTCAAATTAGATGCAATTTAATGCTAAAATATTGGTAGAGATAAAAGGAAGCAAAATGAAGTGGAATTATGGTAAACATCTGGTATATAATTCTGTGCTGGAAGGTAAACATAAACTAAAAATCTTATATTAAAAACTAAATAATTTAAACCCCCAGGATACATATTCACTGCCAGATTTTAGGTACTAGCACATCTGTTGGATGATAAATGCAATAAACATAGTATGTTAGAATTCTGAAATTATACAGAAGGTAGCTTCATGACCCTCAAAGAGTAAGTTTTTATGGAGGAGAATCTTTATGGACTTTTTAGCAAAAAAGAAAATCAGATTATAAAATTTTTCTCTCCTAAAAGAAAGCTGATAATGTTCTGACTTCTATTCAATAATGTGAAATTTACTGTTTTACCTATTTATGGTGCAAGTATCCAGTGTTTCTAAGGCATGTAAAAACACAATATAAAATTTTAGACACATAGGTGAGTGTAACTAAAAGTCACTTATAAAATAGGTCTCCTCTTAAAGGCTAGTCAATAAATGTATAAACAAATGAATGATTAAGATAACATCTTTTTTTACTACCTACAAATGAATATATATTTTTTCTACTTTCTATTTTATTAAATACTTTTGGCAAGATCACTTTAAATGCTTTATATTGTCAAGAATGTGAATAAGCATATGCCTTTGGGAGAAAAGTCAACAACAGGTAACTTTTCCAGTGGCATGGCACTTTAACTTTTAGGAACATATCCTAAGGAAATAACCATAGATATGTGCAAATATAAATATTAGATATTATTTATTATAGTGAAATATAAAATTGATCCCAATGTCCAGCAATTGCAGACTAATTTATGGAGTGTTGGATAAGTTATCAAGGTCAATATTCTGACCCCTCAGGTGCGTAAGAGGGAACAGGGTAGATGCATCAGCTGGTGAAAGACAGATTTGCAGGAAAACTTTTCAGAATTTTGTCAAAGGAAGTCAGAACAGATTAAACAGAGAAAAGAAAGTGTAAGTTAGGCCAATGTACTTCAAGGTTTGAGAGTTAGAAACAGAATCAGGATCATGATGGTGGGGAGGAACTTCCCCTGAACAGAGCTTCATGGGTGAAGAAGGAAAAATGCACAAAAATGATATTGAAGAGCAAGTTGGTGCCACTTGAAAAACTGATAAAGGCAGTGTGCAAAGATCTACCAAGTTTTTTTTTTTTATTTCCCATGAAGTGATGGGACCGGATGCCATGATCTTAGTTTTCTGAATGTTGAGCTTTAAGCCAACTCACAGTAAAATTATTTTTTTCTCTCTCTGTTCTTTGGAGGCAACTTGCTGAGTCAGATTATACTGAAGTTGGGAAGAGGTGGTGGTGGAAGGAATTAAACTTCACCTCCTAGAGGAGGTAGAGTGCATATTTTGTAAAAGTTTTTGCTGTTCTCATCTTATTCCCATATATTTTTAGGCAATTTCTTAGTGGTCACCATTAAAATTATGATTAGCATACTTATTTATAATGATCTAATTTAAATTCATGTTATTTAGCTTCAGTAGAATACAAAATTTCTGATACTATATAGCTCTGCTTCCTCTTATGAAATTACTGTCTAAAATTACATTTTTATACATTGTATACTAAGATAGATTTATAATTATTGTTTTATGCAAACAATAAGAGTCTTATAGGAAATAAAATGAGTTATAAGCCAAAAATATAATACTGACGTTTAAGTTTATCTATGTAATTATCTTTGCTAGAGTTCTTTCTTTGTATGGTCTTAAGTTATTGTCTAGTGTCTTTTCATTTCAACCTGAAGAACTCCCTTTGACATTTCTTGTAGGAAAGTGAGTAAACAATAAACTCCCTCAGCATTGTTTGCATAGGAATGTTTTCAATTCTCCTTCATTTTTAAAAGACAGTTTTGTCAGCCATAGATTTTTTGATGACAGTTTTCCCCCACTTCAGCACTTAAAAAATGACATTGTATTCTTTTTTGGCCTTAAAGATTTCTGATGAGAAAACTACGATTAATCTTGAAGATCTATTTTCTTTGATGGGTTCCTTTTTTTTTCTATTACTTTTGAGATTCTCTCTTTCTCATTGGCTTTTGACAATTTATTTGTAATCCATCTCAGTGGGGACCTGTTTGAGTTTATCTTACTGGGGTTCATTGAAGTTATTGAATATACAAACTTTTGTCTTTTACCAAATTTGGAAAGTTTTAGTCATTATTTTTCCAAATGCTGTCTCTGTTCCTTTCTCTTTCTTCTCTTTTTGGGATGTCTGTCATGTATACTTTGGTACACTTGTCTCAAGAGTTTCTTAAGGTCTATTAATTTTTTCTTTATTTTTCTTCTTCTTCCTCTCAGAGGAGTAATGATTGAATCATTGAGTAATTGATAATTTCAATTGTTCTGTCTCTAAGTTCACTGATTCTTTCTTCTGCCTGCAAAAATCTGTTAAAATCCTTTAGTTTTTTCACTTCACTTATTTCTTTTTTAGCTTCAGAATTTATGTTTTATTTTGATACTATTTCCATATTGATATTCTCTATTATTTTCATACATCAGTCTCCTGATTTCCTTTAGTTCCTTGAGCATATTTAAGACAATTGATTTAAAGTCTTTATCTAATATGTCCAGTGTTTGTGGTTCCTAAGGAGGTAATTCCAAATATTTCCTTTGTGAATGTTCCATGTTGTCTTGTTTTGTTTTGTTTTGGCATGCTTTATAGTTTTTTGGTTGTTGTTGGAAATGACATTTTGAGTGATATAATGTGATAATTTAGAAAATTATATTTTTCTCTTATTTAGGATTTCTTTTTGTTTTTGTTATAGGCTTTAGCTGTTAGTTTAATAACTTTCCTAGACTATGTTTGAGAGTCTGTGTAATGTTTCATTTTTTGTTTTCAGTTTTTAAAGTTTCTGTTCCATTAGTTTTTCTTCAGTAGTGTTTTGAAACATGTTTTAAATGACAGGAGAGAGACTGGGAGAGAAGAAGAAGAAAAAGAAGAGGAGGAGGAAGAAAAAGAGGAAAAAATGTAGAAGAGAAGGAAAGAGAAAATAAAAAATTTTCTAACCCATTTTTAAAATAAATTGGTTCTGTGTTGAGACATTCCTTTGATTCTTATCTCGTTAGTTTCCATTTTGTTTTAGCTTTCATTTCAGCCAGAGGTGAAAATTAAGAGTCTTTTAAGGTGTTTTCTAAGCATAATAATTGCCCTGGGCATGTGTACATCTTCCTATATTTCCTTATTTTTGTTGTTTTTTAGTTGCTAAGCTGTGTCCAACTTGTTGTGACCCCATGGACTATAGCCCACCAGATTCCTCTGTCTGTGGGATTTCCCAGGCAAGAATACTGGAGTGGGTTGCCGTTTCCTTCTCCAAGGGATCTTCCCAACTCAGGAATCAAACCCACATCTCCTGCATTGGTAGGCAGATTCTGTACCTCTGAGCCCACAGGGTGGCCCATATTTCCTTATTCATGCATGCTTTTAAACATTGCAGTTTCCCAAAGAGACTTTCTTCCTAGGTTTCCCTTCCAGTCTATCAGTGCTTTATTTTTGGGTCTCAAAATATATTTTTTCCCCAGGTGGCCATGTGCTATTCATCTGCCTTACTGAGTTTTTAAGTAATGCTTTGAGTGATTTTTGAGTTCGGCAAAAAAAGGACAAGTGCCTTTGTATGTCCTTCAGCTACCCTAGACTGGTTAAAATAGACAAAAACATTTTGATAATATTGTATTCTGTTCTCTTTAGGACTAGGGACTAGAGTCCTAGATTGAGAGCACGAGTTATTATGTTCCGTACCTTGCCTGGAGAATCCCATGGAGGGAGGAGCCTGGTAGGCTACAGTCCATGGGGTCGCAAAGAGTTGGACATGACTGAGTGACTTCACTTTCACTTTCACCTTGGTCAAACCGGGGAAGGGATTGGGAGGAGGGCAGTTTAAAAATACCAAATATATACTTCTTTCTTTACCTCTTTTTCTGTACTCCAAAGAGTGCAATATGCATCTTTAATCCACTTTATCCTATCTTTAAATAATGTTATTGATATATAACTTTATAGGATAGTAAACTTACAATAAAATAATCCTACTTACCCACATGCCATTGGCCATATATTTTACTTCAAACTTAGATAGAAACTCCCAAGTACAATTTTATTGTTTTCACTTTAAACAATAAAATATCATTCAAAAAAATTTTGAAAATAAAATGAAAAATAAAACAATTCATAAAACTATCTACTTATTTACCATTCCTAGATCTGTTTCCAACTGATATACTTTCACATCAGTTTGACTGACAAACTTCTTTATAATTTCTTAAAATGCAGAATTCCTAAGGAATTCTCTTAACATTCATGTATTTGAAAACGTTTATTTTAATTCAACTTTGAAGAGTTTTTGTGCTGAAAATTGAATTTTAAGTTGACTTTTTTCTTTCAATATTTTAGAAATGTCACTCTTTTCCCTTCTGACTTACATTGTTTCTGAGATGCTCAGCTACCATTTTTCATAATTGGTTTTCTTTATTTTAAATCTTTTTCCTCTATACTTGCTTTTAGAAGTTTTTCATAATATTTGCTTTTTTTAAATCAGTTTGGCCGTGAATGACAATTACAGATTAAAAAAAATTTATGTGATCCTTTTTGACTTTCTTGAAACTGAGGATATGTATTTTCCTGAAATTTTGAATATCCCCAGCCATTTATTAAATTTTTTGTCACTTCTCAACGTCAATTTTTTTTCTGGGGCTCCAAATTGCACATATGTTAGATTACTTGATATTTTTCCAAATTACTAATATTTTGTTTGAAGATTTGAGGGAGTGATTTTTTTTCAGTCATTTTTCCTGCTCCCACCATGCTTTATTTTAGATAGCTTACCTTGGACGTGTTTGTTGATCGTTTCCTTTTCTGTGTTCCATTTGCAATTGTATTAGTCACATACAATTTCATGAAAACTTACTTTAAAATCTAGCAGCTTAAAATAGAAACATGAATCATGTGGCTTAGTTGTATGGTTCAGGCTCACAGTCTCTCCTGAGACTGCAGTCAGCCTTTCATCTGGGAATGCAGTCATCTCCAGGCTTGACTAGGGCTGGTGAATATACTTCAGTTTCACTCACTGATTTTTAACAATCCTCAGTTCCCCATTGACTGTGGCCAGAGATTTTGGATCCTTAACATGTGTGCCTTTCCATAGCACTGATTATATTAATAACATATCAATTTGTTTTTCTCACAGTTAGTGATAAGAGAGGGAGGGAGAAGGAAGGAGAAGGAGAGAGAGAGAAAGAGAATAATGAAAAGGGGAATTGTTTATATCCTAAGTGACATATCAGAAATGACACATCATCACTTATACCCTATGCTATTTTTTTTTTTTTAATATAGATCAACCTCAGTATAATATGAAAGAGTCTGACTACAAGGGTCTGAATACTAGGAGGCAAGGAACATCGGGAGGCTTTTGAAAGCTGTACAAAATAATTCAATTTTAGATTTTATGGTTCCAGATATGCTGTGTGTATGTGTGTGTGTGTAGTTTTCATATCTCTTCTGAGATAGGACAATATATTCAGTATCCAGATCTCTTATAGCATGTGGGTTTTTAGACTACACTGTTTCTTTCATTTCTGGAACTGGAGTGCTCTAGTACATTCAACTCAATTATTTCTTATTTCATTTTGGTCTCATTTGTCATTTCTTACTGATAAATCCAGATCTCTCACGGTATTTTCAACAGTGTCTACTTTTCTTTGTGTTGCCTTCAGTGGGACAGAGTGTTTCCTGAAAATATAGCATATTTGTAGGTATTCATTCAGCCTTTTCTATTCTGCTACTTTGCATCATCAACCAGTTCTAAGAAAATGTATGCTGCCAGCTTATTTACATTATTCCTTTTGTTCAAAGTAAGAGCTCGATGGTTTTGACATTCATGCTGAATCACCTCTTTTTGGAGATCTGAATGTGCCAGTTTTGAAATTTGCAGCTATCAGAGTGCTCTTGATTTGTTCTTGCTTGATTTTCACTACCTTCTAGTCCTCATATTCTATGCTTCAATTGAACATGAATTTATATTTCTTCTTCCTATTGCCTTTTATATGAGATATATTTTTGGGAGAAAAGGCAGAGTCATCTTATCCTACCACTTTAAAACCTGAAGTCTTAGCATTTTTTGCTTCATATTTATTTAATCCACTGTGTAGAAACATTAATACAAAGAGCAAAACATTAATATAAAGAATGAGTGCTGACTATCAGGCTCAACAACTTACCACCAGGATAATTTGCTACATATTTTTGTATTTTGTTGCTAAATACCAGGAAAAAATAAGCTTTACCTTTGGTAAAAACTTTTGTCTTTCCTTTTCCATTTACTGAGAAAATATGGAACAAAGGCTAGTCTGAGATAATGTGAGTTCAAAAGAGAAGAAGAAAGGGTAACAGTTTACAATCAAACATTAAAGTTTTGGATAAGGTAGGAAATTGTTAGTAATTAAAAAACATCATTTATGATATAAGGCCTTACAGTAATTGTCCAAGAATTTAGCCCATTGTATGAGGACCCATTTGGTATAGAAGACTTCAGATCTGACATAGTTTCACCTATGTATTCATTACTATATATTAGAGAACACTTTTTTATGAAAGTTTTTTTTTTTTTTAAAACAAATAAGTCTGATGTGATTAAAATATTCTCAAATTAGATGCAATTTAATGCTAAAATATTGGTAGAGATAAAAGGAAGCAAAATGAAGTGGAATTATGGTAAACATCTGGTATATAATTCTGTGCTGGAAGGTAAACATAAACTAAAAATCTTATATTAAAAACTAAATAATTTAAACCCCCAGGATACATATTCACTGCCAGATTTTAGGTACTAGCACATCTGTTGGATGATAAATGCAATAAACATAGTATGTTAGAATTCTGAAATTATACAGAAGGTAGCTTCATGACCCTCAAAGAGTAAGTTTTTATGGAGGAGAATCTTTATGGACTTTTTAGCAAAAAAGAAAATCAGATTATAAAATTTTTCTCTCCTAAAAGAAAGCTGATAATGTTCTGACTTCTATTCAATAATGTGAAATTTACTGTTTTACCTATTTATGGTGCAAGTATCCAGTGTTTCTAAGGCATGTAAAAACACAATATAAAATTTTAGACACATAGGTGAGTGTAACTAAAAGTCACTTATAAAATAGGTCTCCTCTTAAAGGCTAGTCAATAAATGTATAAACAAATGAATGATTAAGATAACATCTTTTTTTACTACCTACAAATGAATATATATTTTTTCTACTTTCTATTTTATTAAATACTTTTGGCAAGATCACTTTAAATGCTTNGTTCTATGCAGCTTATGGGGTCTTAGCTCCCTGAGATAAGGGAGTGAACCTGTGCCCCTTGTAATGGAAGCACAGAGTCTTACCCATTGGACCGTCAGTGAAGTCTGGATATTTTCAAATTGGAAAAAATAAAATCTTAGAAAAACACCAGAAAGGATAACCCTTAAAAGAACAAAACAGGTACAGAGTTTCATAGACTCCTAGTCTCTCTCATTCTGTGACAGCATTTTGGTAGAATATTAAGAGCTTGCTTTCTTTCACACATAACAAAAGAGAAAATGCCAAAAGTTTCTTGTGAGTACCAAAGCTCATGACCAAGGCAGGCAAGACACTGATTAGGGATATGAGACTTGAAAATGAGAAAAAGACTCACAGATGACAGATGTACCAAGAGAAAAATAGAATGGCTTAAACTTAGGACAAATGATCAGGAAAAATGAAGATAAATAAGACAACTGCAAAGATCTAAAATAAAACCAAGTTCATAATGAGCAAATCAAGAGAGGAGATGTCATAACACACAACGATAGTCATTCACTATCCTCAAAGTGCCAGTTCTGAACCATCTTAGAGAAGTTAAATTATTCAAGTGGCTGTAGAAAATGGAGATGTGCTTCTGATGGTTTTCTGTTAGTTTTTCTTGGAGACCCGAGACTATCCTTACGAGCCTCTATTGCTCCTGTCTCTTATACACATCTTAAGCATATGCCTTTGGGAGAAAAGTCAACAACAGGTAACTTTTCCAGTGGCATGGCACTTTAACTTTTAGGAACATATCCTAAGGAAATAACCATAGATATGTGCAAATATAAATATTAGATATTATTTATTATAGTGAAATATAAAATTGATCCCAATGTCCAGCAATTGCAGACTAATTTATGGAGTGTTGGATAAGTTATCAAGGTCAATATTCTGACCCCTCAGGTGCGTAAGAGGGAACAGGGTAGATGCATCAGCTGGTGAAAGACAGATTTGCAGGAAAACTTTTCAGAATTTTGTCAAAGGAAGTCAGAACAGATTAAACAGAGAAAAGAAAGTGTAAGTTAGGCCAATGTACTTCAAGGTTTGAGAGTTAGAAACAGAATCAGGATCATGATGGTGGGGAGGAACTTCCCCTGAACAGAGCTTCATGGGTGAAGAAGGAAAAATGCACAAAAATGATATTGAAGAGCAAGTTGGTGCCACTTGAAAAACTGATAAAGGCAGTGTGCAAAGATCTACCAAGTTTTTTTTTTTTTCCTATTATGTGAGACCCAGCTAATGAGCACCAGCCCTGCTTGCTCAGAAAATTGGCTTCAAATGGTTTGTTTAGTCCCCAGGGTGGTGGTCCATGTTGCTGATGCTGCCACCATCATCAATCACTAGAGTTGGAGAGGCTCTGCACCATGGGGCCAGCTGGGCAGGAAAGATCACTATGCTGAGTGCTGGCCGGACTGATTCAATAGGTACAGTGGCTGTGGGCCCCCATGGCTACCTTTGGCATCTGGATTATGTAACCTGGATGTTTGAATGAGTCAACACCAGTAAGAGAAAGAAAATAATAAGGAATCAGCAGATGAATTCTTCTCCTTCTTTTCTATACTGTTCTGAGAAGTTGTGGTATAATTGGCATTTCTAAAATTATCCCGTGATTGAGGAATTGGTTGCACTTACTGACAAATGCTCTTGATGACAAAACTCTTGATGAAAGTGAAAGAGGAGAGTGAAAAAGTTGGCTTAAAGCTCAACATTCAGAAAACAAAGATCATGGCATCTGGTCCCATCACTTCATGGGAAATAGATGGGGAAACAGGGGAAACAGTGGAAACGGTGTCACACTTTATCTTTTTGGACTCCAAAATCACTGCAGATGGTGATTACAGCCATGAAATTAAAAGACGCTTACTCCTTGGAAGAAAAGTTATGACCAACCTAGATAGCATATTGAAAAGCAGAGACATTACTTTGCCGACTAAGTTCCGTCTAGTCAAGGCTATTGTTTTTCCGGTAGTCATGTGTGGATGTAAGAGCTGGACTGTGAAGAAAGCTGAGCACTGAAGAATTGATGTTTTGAACTGTGGTATTGGAGAAGACTCTTGAGAGTCCCTTGGACTACAAGGAGATCCAACCAGTCCATTCTAAAGGAGATCAGTCCTGGGTATTCTTTGGAAGGACTGATGCTAAAGCTGAAACTCCAGTACTTTGGCCACCTCATGCAACGAGTTGACTCATTGGAAAAGACTCTGATGCTGGGAGGGATTGGGGGCAGGAGGAGAAGGGGACGACCAAGGATGAGATGGCTGGATGGCATCACGGACTCGATGGACGTGAGTCTGAGTGAACTCAGGGAGGCCTGGCGTGCTGCGATCCATGGAGTCACAGAGTCGGACACGACTGAACAACTGAACTGACTGACTGACAAATGCTGGCCTGATGAGTAATACTTCCTATTTACTCTTCCTTTTCCTTGCTTTATTTTCTCCTGTCTCCTACTTCTCTGAGATTGCACTACCCACCCTGTGCAATGTTAGCACGTAAGTTGATTTTCAGGGAAACAGAGCTGTCACAGAGCTGTCTATATGAAGATAGATCTTCAGAACATAGAACAGCATAAAAATAAAAAGTAAATTTCCACACATTATGATGAGACTCAGTTCAGTTCAATTCAGTTGCTCAGTCGTGTCCGACTCTGTGACCCATGAATCACAGCATGCCAGGCCTCCCTGTTCATCACCAGCTCCCGGAGTTCACCCAAACTCATGTGCACTGAGTTGGTGATGCCATCCAGCCATCACGATGAGACTATGAAACACTTAAACACTAACCTGAACAAAAACTATGGAGTATAAGACAAGTGGGAATAAAGGTCTAAGTACTGTGAAGTAAGTTCAACTTGTTGTCATTCAGTTGCTAAGTCATGTCCAACTCTTTGCAACTCCATGGACTGCAACAGCACACCAGGCTTCTCTATCCTTCACTGTCTCCCTGAGTTTGCTCAAACTCATGTCCATTGAGTCAGTGATGCCATCCAACCATCTCATCTGGTCATTGCTTCTCCTATTGCCCTTAATCTTTCCCACCATCAAGGTCTTTTCCAGTGAGTCAGCTCCTCCCATCAGGTGGCCAAAGGATTGGAGCTTCAGCTTCAGCATCAGTCCTTCGAGTGAATATTCAGGGCTGACTTCCTTTAGGATTGACTGGTTGATCTCGCTCTCCAAGGGACTCTCGAGAATATTCTCCAGCACCATAGTACAAAAGCATCAATTCTTTAGCCTTCAGGCTTCTTTATGATCCAACTCTCACATCTATACATGACTGACAGACCGCCTGACCTGCCTCTTGAGAAACCTATATGCAGGTCAGGAAGCAACAGTTAGAACTGGACATGGAACACAGACTGGTTCCAAATAAGAAAAGGAGTATGTCAAAGCTGTTTATTGTCACCCTGCTTACTTAACTTATATGCAGAGTACATCATGAGAAATGCTGGGCTGGAAGAAGCACAAGCTGGAATCAAGTTTGCCAGGAGAAATATCAATAACCTCAGATATGCAGATGACACCACCCTTATAGCAGAAAGTGAAGAGGAACTAAAAAATCTCTTGATGAAAGTGAAAGAGGAAAGTGAAAATTTTGGCTTAAAGCTCAGCATTCAGAAAACGAAGATCATGGCATCTGGTCCCATCAATTCATGGGAAATTAAGTGGGGAAACAGTGGAAACAGTGTCAGACTTTACTTTTTTGGCCTCCAGAATCACTGCAGATGGTGATTGCAGCCATGAAATTAAAAGATGCTTACTCCTTGGCAGGAAAGTTATGACCAAGCTAAACAGCATATTAAAAAGCAGAGACATTACTTTGCCAACAAAGTCCGTCTAGTCAAGACAATGGTTTTTCCAGTGGTCATGTATGGATGTGAGAGTTGGACTGTGAAGAAAGCTGAGGGCTGAAGAATTTATGCTTTTTAACTGTGGCATTGGAGAAGACTCTTGAGAGTCCCATGGAATGCAAGGAGATCCAACCTGTCCATTCTAAAGGAGATCAGCCTTGGGTGTTCATTGGAAGGCCTGATGCTAAAGCTGAAACTCCAGTACTTTGGCCACCTCATGCAGAGTTGACTCATTGGAAAAGACTCTGATGCTGGGAGGAATTGAGGGCAGGAGGAGAAGGGGACGACCAAGGATGAGATGGCTGGATGACATCACTGACTCGATGCACACGAGTTTGAGTAAACTCTAGGAGTTGGTGATGGACAGGGAGGGCTGGCATGCTGTGGTTCATGGTGTCGCAAAGAGTTGGACACGACTGAGCGACTGAACTGAACTGAACTGAACTGGAAAAACTGAAGGAAACTACTAAAGGTAATTAAAAAGAAAACAATTCAGTGTCAAAGTAGATACAATTTTGAGTTAGATAAGATAAACTTTATCTTACTGTGGGTGCTTTTAAAGACTCATTCAGCTAGTAGACAAGTACTTATTGAATTCCTGAAGGCTTGGCAGGCATGTCAGGGAGCATGGACACTTCTTTGGATTTTTTTTTATCTCTAGCTCTCTCTTTTTTTTTTTTTTTTTGGTCTGTTCTATGCAGCTTATGGGGTCTTAGCTCCCTGAGATAAGGGAGTGAACCTGTGCCCCTTGTAATGGAAGCACAGAGTCTTACCCATTGGACCGTCAGTGAAGTCTGGATATTTTCAAATTGGAAAAAATAAAATCTTAGAAAAACACCAGAAAGGATAACCCTTAAAAGAACAAAACAGGTACAGAGTTTCATAGACTCCTAGTCTCTCTCATTCTGTGACAGCATTTTGGTAGAATATTAAGAGCTTGCTTTCTTTCACACATAACAAAAGAGAAAATGCCAAAAGTTTCTTGTGAGTACCAAAGCTCATGACCAAGGCAGGCAAGACACTGATTAGGGATATGAGACTTGAAAATGAGAAAAAGACTCACAGATGACAGATGTACCAAGAGAAAAATAGAATGGCTTAAACTTAGGACAAATGATCAGGAAAAATGAAGATAAATAAGACAACTGCAAAGATCTAAAATAAAACCAAGTTCATAATGAGCAAATCAAGAGAGGAGATGTCATAACACACAACGATAGTCATTCACTATCCTCAAAGTGCCAGTTCTGAACCATCTTAGAGAAGTTAAATTATTCAAGTGGCTGTAGAAAATGGAGATGTGCTTCTGATGGTTTTCTGTTAGTTTTTCTTGGAGACCCGAGACTATCCTTACGAGCCTCTATTGCTCTCTAGGTAGGAAAGCTTTCACTACCTGCCTACCCTCATGTCTTTGAAGTGTTGGGGGAAAAAAAACCTTTATGCTTTCTGTTTGAAAAACCAATAAAGAAAATTAAATTTCTGCCATAAAAGTAACAGGAGAGTCAAACTGATTTTAGGGTTTTTGTTTTTTCCTTTTTATTTATTTTATTTTTTAAATTAAGTAGCACTAGTGGTAAAGAATCTGCCTGCCACGGCAGGAGAAGTGAGAGACACTGGTTCTATCTCTGGGTTGGGAAGATCCCCTGGAGGAGGGCTTGGCAACCCACTCCAGTATTCTTGCCTGGAGAATCCCGTGGAGAGAGCAGCCTGGCAGACTATGATCCATCGGGTCGCAAAGAGTCAGACAGGACTGAAATGACTGAGCACATATGCACATAGTTGATTTACAATGTTATGTTATTTACTGCTGTATTACAAAGTGATTCAGTTATACAGATATGCACATTCTTTTTAAAAATATTCTTTTACATTATGCTTTATCATAGCATATTAGACATGGTTCTCTGTGCCATACTGTAGGACTTTGTTGCTTATCCATTCTATATATAAGAGCCTACATCTGCTAACCCACTTTATCCCTCTCCTACCCCTTCCACCGTGGCGATCACCAGTCTGGATTTTTCTTAATAAGAAATTAATCCATTGTGTAGTTCTAAATCATATAATGTGTTTATAAATACAAGTAAATCAAGCTGAGAAGAAAAGTGAAGGACCTAGGGGATAGTCAAGGAGACTGAGATTAGTCCTGGGTATGCTGAGAAAGTGCTGTGCTGGGCTTAGTTGCTCAGTTGTGTCCAGCTGGTTCCTCTGTCCATGGGGATTCTTCTGGCAAGCCATGTCTGCCGCCAGGGTATCTTCACAACCCAGAGATCAGACCCACATCTGCCTGCATCTCCTGCATTGCAGGCCGAATCCTTATTCACTGAGCCACTTGGGAAGCCCCAAAATGTATTGTACTCACCTTAGTTTATAATACTTTATTGTTAAAAAATGCTAGCCATTATCAGAACTTTCAGCCAGTCATCATCATTTGGAGGGTTTTGCATTGATGTTGATGGCTGCTGACTGATCAGACTGGTGGTTGTTGAGGATTGAGGTGGCTGTGACAATTTCCTGACATAAAACAGCAATGAAGTTTGTTACATTGATTAACTCTCTTTTATGAACATTTTCTCTGTAGTTTGTAATGTTGTTTGATAATATTTCACTTACAGTAGGACTTTCAAAATTGGAGCCAGTTCTCTCAAAACTTACCATTGTGTTATGAACTAAGTTTTATATAATATTCTAAAACTTTGCTTGTCATTTCAATGATCTTCAAAGTGTCTTCATCCAGGAGTAGGTTTTGTCTCAAGAAGCCACTTTCTTTGTGCATTTAAGAAGCAACTCCTCATCTATTAAGTTTTTATCATGGGATCTTAGCAATTCAGTCACATCTTTAGGCTTCACTTTTCTTTTGGTTCCTTTTCACCACATTTATAGTTACTTCTTCCAGTGAATTCTTGAACCCCTCAAATCACCCAAGAAATTTGGAATCAAATTCTTCCAAACTTCTGTGTATGTTGATATTTTGACCTCTTTGCATGATTCATGGATGCCTTTAATGACATTTAGAAAGGTAAATCCTTTCCAGAATATTTTCAATGGATTTTACTTAGATTCATTAGAGGAATCACTATATGTGGCAGCCAGAGCATTACAAATGTGTTTCCTATATAAGACTCGAAGGTCAAAATTATTCCTTGACCCATGGCTGCAGAATGGATGTTGTGTTAGCAAGCATGAAAACATAATTATTCTCATTGTACAAGTCCATCAGAATCTTTGGGTGATCAGGTGCATTTTTAATAAACATTCATATTAAGGGAACTTTTTTCTGAGAAGTAAGTCTCCAGTGGACTTAAAATATTCAGTAAACCAGGGTTTTCAACAAATGTGCTGTCATTCAGGCTTTGTCAATCCATTTAGAGAGCTCAGGGAGAATCAGTTTAGTGTTATTCTCAAGGGCCCTAAGATTTTTGGAATGGTAAGTGAGTATTGGCTTCAACCAGATGCATTAAGCCTAATAAGAGAATCAATCTGTCCTTTGGATCTTGGAAACCAGTTATTGACTTGTATTCTGCATCTATGAAAGTCCAAGATGGCATCTTCTGGCAGTAGAAGAATATTTCATCTACATTAAAATTCTGTTATATAATGTAGCCACATTACCTAGAACTTTTGGATAACCTGCCATACCTTCTACATCAGCACTTGCTGCTTTCTCTTGAAATGTTATGATTATAAAGATGGCTTCTTTCCTGAAGACTCATGTATCAACTTCTCCTAGGTTTAATTTTTTTTTTCCTGCAGGTTCCTTACTCTTTTTCACTCTTCATAGAAATGAAGAGAGTTAGGACCTTGCTCTGGTTGAGGCTGAGGGAATGCTGTGATTAGCTTGATCTTCTATTAAGACCACTAAAACTTTCTCCATATCAGTAATAAGACTACTTTGCTTTTTTAAAAAATCATTCATGTGTTCATTAGAGTACCACTTTAAATTTCCTTCAAGTACTTTTGTTTGCATTCATAACTTGAGAATGAATCATCAAGGCAGACAAACCTTGGCTGAAGTCCATGCTTTCCTCTTAGCTATGTAGCATTGGCATAGAGTGACCAGATGTCCTAATTTGCTGAGAGCTCAAGGGATTTCCTGGAAGGAAGGATTTTCAGCTTCTCACACAGCTTCCTCATAAGCCTAATCATTTCTAGATTTTATTAATAATTTAAAATGAGAGATATGTGACTCTTCCCTTTGCTTGAACACTTTGCTAAGCCACTGTAAGTTTACTAATTGGCCTAAGTTTAATATTACCATTGCTCAGGAGAGGGAGATGGAAGAATGGACAGGCAAACACACACAGCACCTGTCAGTTATGTTTGCTGTCATGCTGGCATGGTTTGTGATGCCCCCTCCAGTCACAATAGTAACATCAGAGATCACTGATCACTGTAACAAATATAAAAATAATTAAGTTTGGAGTATTGTGAGAATTAGCCAAATATCACACAGACACACAAGGTGAGCAAGTGCCCTTGGAAAAGGGCATGAATAAACTTGTTGGAGGCAGGGTTTTCACAAACCTTCAACTTGTAAAAAAAAAAAAAAATGCAACATTTGTGAAGCACGACAAAATGAGGTATGCCTGTGATGCTCTTATGATAGACTCCAGAGAGATCCATGCTCCAATCCCCTCGCTATCTGAGGACAACCAGAAGAAGGTCTTTTATGAGTTGGAAGTGGGACCCCACCAGGCTCCAGATCTGTGTGCACCTTCTTCTTACACTTGCTGTCCTTCACAAGGACTATGAAAAATAAATTTCTGTTGTTTATAAGCCATAAACTTCATGGTATTATAGTATAGCAGCCCAAACGGACTAAGAAAGTGAAATCTCTCTTTTTAATCCTTTTCTTGCTCCAAGTGCTGAAATGCCTTCCTTCTTCCACCATCTACCCTCTCAGCATCAATCTGCCCTTAGGTGCTTATTTGCACAAGAGGTTGCTCTGAAATCATTTTCTAATGCTTGGTATCTTCTTTCCTATGTTGTGGAAACTGGACCTGACTAATGCCCTTTGAATAAGGTTTTCCTTAATCAAAAAGAAAAATTTTAAAAGAAATTAACTCATTTAAATGTATGCCCTACATGGACTGCGAGGAGGTCCAACCAGTCCATCCTAAAGGAGATCAGTCCTGGCTCTTCATTGAAGGGCCTGATGCTAAAGCTGAAACTCCAATACTTTGGCCACCTCATGCTAAGAGTTGACTCATTGGGAAAGACTCTGATGCTGGGAGGACTTGGGGGCAACAGAGGATGAGATGACTGGATGGCATCACCGACTTGATGGACATGAGTTTGAGTGAACTCCTGGAGTTGGTGATGGACAGGGAGGCCTGGCGTGCTGCAGTTCATGGGGTCACAAAGAGTCAGACATGACTGAGCAACTGAACTGAACTGAACAGATCGACACTATTGAAATCAATTTCTTGTTTAAGAAATCCTTTGAAGGTAGAATACCTATTGAGTTAGTTTAGTGGATTATTTTATATCTAATTGACTCTCTCCTCTTGAATCTGTGAGAGATTCTTGACACTTTTTACACTGCCATTTTGTATCTACTCAAGAACTGCAAAGCAGTTTAATTTGAGCCCAAGAGAAGACGTAACCAAGAATTGAGGTCATTTTAGTGTTGTAATTTTTGACCTTTTTATTTTATGAATATTTTTGAGAATCAGATGAAAATTATGGAACGTATCACATACAATACTTATTCATCTACACACACTCATATACAATTGCATGCAAAATTCCTCAGGTTTTTCAACTCCTTGAATCTGGTTCACAAGCTTGTGTTGGAATCTCTAAGAGGGATTATATGTCTTGGGAGACGGAACCCAGAACAAAAGGAAGCAGTGATATTTGTGTGACTACTCAATTTTTCTTTATGCTCTTGAGATTATATGCTTTGTTTCCAATGGAAAAATGAGAGCATATACAACAACATGCATGTTAAGTCACTTCAGTCACATCCAACTCTATTACCATATGGACTGTAGCCCTCCAGGCTCCTCTGTTCATGGGATCCTCCAGGCAAGAAAACTGGAGTGCGTTGCCATGCCCTCCTCTAGGGAATCTTCCCAACCCAGGGATTGAACATGTGTCTTTTAGGTCTTCTGCATTGGCAGGCAGATTCTTTATCACTAGCACCACCTGGAAAGAGGTATGCAACAATATCAGAGAATATTTATGTCACTTCTTAATATAGACGAGCCTGATGAAATAGCATCTGAAATGATTTATTTTCTGAGTCAATCATCTGAGTAACTAAAACAGTTACAACAGCACAAATTGAGAATAACTGGCCTAAATTTAAAAATTAGGATAGGTAGAAACTGGGGCACCTTAAACAGATTATCAATGCAAAGAAATAGAGGAAAAGAACAGAATGGGAAAGACTAGAGATCTCTTCAAGAAAATTAGAGCTACCAAGGGAATATTTCATGCAAAGATGGGCATGATAAAGGACAGAAATGGTATGGACCTAACAGAAGCAGAAGATATTTAGAAGAGATGGCAAGAATACACAGAAGAACTGTACAAAAAAGATCTTCATGACCCAGATAATCATGTTCACTCACCTAGAGCCAGACATCCTGGAATGTGAAGTCAAGTGGGCCTTAGAAAGCATCACTGCGAACAAAGCTAGTGGAGGTGATGGAATTCCAGTTGAGCTATTTCAAATCCTGAAAGATGATGCTGTGAAAGTGCTGCACTCAATATGCCAGCAAATTTGGAAAACTCAGCAGTGGCCGCAAGACTGGAATAGGTCAGTTTTCATTCCAATTCCAAAGAAAGGCAATGCTACAGAATGCTCAAACTACCGCACAATTGCACTCATCTCACACGCTAGTAAAGTAATGCTCAAAATTCTCCAAGCCAGGCTTCAGCAATATGTGAACCGTGAACTCCCTGATGTTCAAGCCGGTTTTAAAATCTGCTGGATTATGGAAAAAGCAAGAGTTCCAGAAAAACATCTATTTCTGCTTTATTGACTATGCCTAAGCCTTTGACTGTGTGGATCACAATAAACTGTGGAAAATTCTGAAAGAGATGGGAATACCAGACCACCTAACCTGCCTCTTGAGAAATCTGTATGCAGGTCAGGAAGCAACAGTTAGAACTGGACATGGAACAACAGACTGGTTCCAAATAGGAAAAGGAGTACGTCAAGGCTGTATATTGTCACCCTGCTTATTTAACTTATATGCAGAGTACATCATGAGAAACGCTGGACTGGAAGAAACACAAGCTGGAATCAAGATTGCCGGGAGAAATATCAATAACCTCAGATATGCTGATGACACCACCCTTATGGCAGAAAGTGAGGAGGAGCTAAAAAGCCTCTTGATGAAAGTGAAGGAGGAGAGCGAAAAAGTTGGCTTAAAGCTCAACATTCAGAAAACGAAGATCATGGCATCCGGTCCCATCACTTCATGGGAAATAGATGGGGAAACAGTGGAAACAGTGTCAGACTTTATTTTTTGGGCTTCCAAAATCACTGCAGATGGTAACTGCAGCCATGAAATTAAAAGACGCTTACTCCTTGGAAGAAAAGTTATAACCAACCTAGATTGCATATTCAAAAGCAGAGACATTACTTTGCTGACTAACGTCCGTCTAGTCAAGGCTGTGGTTTTTCCAGTAGTCATGTATGGATGTGAGAGTTGGACTGTGAAGAAGGCTGAGTGCCGAGGAATTGATGCTTTTGAACTGTGGTGTTGGAGAAGACTCTTGAGAGTCCCTTGGACTGCAAGGAGATCCAACCAGACCATTCTGAAGGAGATCAACCCTGGGGTTTCTTTGGAAGGAATGATGCTAAAGCTGAAACTCCAGTACTTTGGCCACCTCATGGGAAGAGTTGACTCATTGGAAAAGACTTTGATGCTGGGAGGGATTGGGGGCAGGAGGGGAAGGGGACGACTGAGGACGAGATGGCTGGATGACATCACAGACTCGATGGACGTGAATCTGAGTGAACTCCAGGAGATGGTGATGAACAGGGAGGCCTGGTGTCCTGCGATTCATGGGGTTGCAAAGAGTCGGGCACAACTGAGTGACTGAACTGAACTAAACTGAACTGAGTGTATTTTAACGTGGACTCTAAGGTATGTAGGTGTCAGTAGTAGTGGAGCATGGGCTCTTGGGCCCACTGGCTCAGCAATACAGTACAGGCTTAGTTGCTCCGTGGCATGTGGGATCCTCCTGGACAAGGGATTGAAGCCATGTCCTCTGCATTGCAAGGCAGACTCTCAGCCACTAGACCACCAGGGAAGCCCCTCCATTTTTAAAAAAATAATTTTTGCCCCTTTTTTGGTATATCTATTTGATGAAATGGTATCTTCACATCAGGCTTTAAGCATGACTTACTTTAGTTTTTTAATGAATTTTTCAATGGTTGTTTTGAAGTCTTTGTCTTGTTAAATCTGACATCTGGTTCTTCTCAAAGGCAGTTTCTATTCCTTGTTTTTTTTTTTGCCTGAGTATGTGTCAAACATTCCTCTTCCTTTACACCTCTCATACTGTTGCTGAAAGTTGAATATTTTAGGTAATATATTGTAGCAACTCTGGATACTGATTCCCTTCACTACTCTCCTGACTTGTTGCTGTTTGCTTGTTTAGTGATCTGCTAAGATATATATATATATATATATTTAAATTTTACTTTTACTTTACAATACTGAATTGATTTTTCCATACATCAACATGAATCTGCCACGGGTGTACACGTGTTCCCAATCCTGAACCCCTCTCCCTCCTCCCTCCATGTACCATCTCTCTGGATCATCCCAGTGCACCAGACCCAAGCATCCTGTATCCTCCATCGAACCTAGACTGGCAATTCATTTTCTTATATGATATTATACATGTTTCAATGCCATTATCCCAAATCATCCCACCCTCTCCCTCTCCTACAGAGTCCAAAAGACTGTTCTATACATCTGTGTCTCTTTTGCTGTCTCTCATACAGGTTTATCATTACCATCTTTCTAAATTCCATATATATGTGTTAGTATACTAGTGTAAAGCAGTGTGAAGCCTCAGAAGGTCCATGAAGCTTCTCATGATGTCAACTTGGAAATAGACTTTGTATGTTGGGTATACTACTAACATTTTTTGGTGTGTTTGTCTTATATAATTAAAAAAAAACCTAGAAATATAAGAGTTTAGTATTTCCATTTTTCTTTTAATATCCTAAACATGTTCCTTTAAAAAAAATAGCATCATTTTTTTAAGATCATGATTTTTCATGGCTGCTCCTTTACCCTGTGTTGGTACAACCAGTTCTCCAGGGAGCCCTTAACCATTCTTGCTGCTATAATTTTCTGTCTTCTGTGCTCTGCTACCCTACTCTCTATTAGCAGAGTTGTCATCCTAAAGCACAGATATGATCTTTGCCAGGATTCTGTTGTATTGATACATAAATGAGTCTGTTGGATATGATGACACATGGCTCATACTACCCACCTTCAGTGTGCTGGTCCTGAAGGTAGGATGCCGTTCCTAAGCCTTATCATGGCACCTGAGGCCTTCAAGTACTACCCCAAGCCTTTCTTACTAATGAATCATTTCTACCTGTATAAGCACTTGCTCTCCCTTTTGCTACCGTGAATATTCTTGCCTCTGTGCTGTGCTTTTGTATTATGCCACTACAAATTCTTATCTCCCTCTGTTAGAGAGTTACTGCTACAGATCTGTCCCTGGGGCTTCTGGCCAAATATTCTTCTTTCTTCCCCATACTAGAGGAGGTCTTTGTGATGAGTATTTTCTAGGGAGATTTGTGCTCCAAGGAAATTATCACTTTAGATCACTGAATTCATTTAGTAATTACTTTAGACATCTGATCATTTTCTCCTATTTCCTTCTTTTTTTTTGTTAAAGGCCTCCTCTGTGCCTGGAAACACCACCCTATGAAAGTGTTGGTATGCCTTTCACACAGATTAATCATGTAGAGAAATGGTCCTACGATAATTTTCTTCCTGGGGGCAATCATTGTAGCTTTTCAAATGTAACATTCCTTGTTTTTCATTAATTAAAACATGTGAAGTGTTTTATTCTTTTAAAAATAACTTGGTTGTCACTGGCAATTATTTCTTTCAAAAATAAAAACAATGTGGGTATAATATAGGGGTATCAAGCAGTGAGCATCTCTTCAAAGAAGAGCAAGAAGCAGGACTCTATGAGACTTGACTGTTTCAGGTATAGATGTGGCAGCTTTTTTTTTTATGAAACCTGAAAACAGCTTTATTCTATGGACAAAAGGAGAAAAAACTTTTGGAGACAGAATTTAACAGGTAACTCTATACTCATTAAATAACTGTGCAGAGGACTACGATCCATTGTATGTGTCTAGGTGCGCAGTCGTGTCCGACTCTGTGACTCCACGGACTGTAGCCTGCCAAGCTCCTCTGTCCATGGGGTTCTCCAGGAAAGAATGCTGGAGTGGGTTGCCATTTCCTACTCCAGAGCATCTTTCTGACCCAAGAATCAAGCCCACCTCTCTTTCATTGACAGACAGATTCTTATAACTGCATCACCTGGGAGGCCCTGCAATTCATTAGTTTACAGATGAGAATCTGAGTCACGCTATAAGCCTCCCTCCTTCAGGATCACCTCATAGACTGTTTCAAACATGCTGTGTTTGTTTCTGATGTTGGTGGGGAAGGTAGATGTATCAGGAAGAAGGAGCCAATTAGCTATTTTGTTACTGCCATGTTGTTACCAAATCCAAGCTTGCTCTACTCGCCCGGATGACAGGCCAATGAATCTAAGAGACAAGGTGTTGAGGCAAGGAAAACGACTTAATTTGGAAAGCAGCTGACTGAGAAGATGGCAAGCTAGTGCCTCAAAATAACCATTTATCAGGGTCTGGATACCAGGTACTTTTATAGATCAGAGAGAAAGAAATAATGAGAAACTAAAGTCAAAAGGCAGAATTGAGAAGGAGAGGCAGTGGAGAAATGAAGTGAAAGGGTCTTCAGTCTTGCAAAACACCTCCAAGGGAATGGCCAGCCTTTGGAAGGGATGTGTTAATCTCTTCTATTCAAAGATGGGCAGGGACAAACTATCTCTCCATAAGCTAAGTAAAATTCAGAGTCAAGCAGAGGGGCAGGGTCCTCCAGGCAAGCCAGTAAGTATGATTATAATCACAAGAGCAACACAAGGCAAGTCAGAGAAACAGTTTCCAGTATGGAGTCAGAGTTGGCTTCTTCCCTGCAACAGTTTTTAGCAAAGTTGATATAAAGTCTTTCCAAGAAAGTTTTCCTTTATTAACTTGACTTAAATGATTTTTTCTCTGACTCTTCTCAAGACATCTTAAAAGCCTATGCCATTTTCTCCTTACAAAACATGCTTAAAGGGATTCCCCAAATCATACACACTATCAAAACAGATGTCTTTTGTTTGCCCCTTGGGTGGAAAAATTTCAAATACTACAAGCTTTAGTAACAACCTGATGTCCAATGCCTTAGGTAAAGGCACTTAAATATAAAGAAGATAGCATACTTTAAAGATGCCTGTCAGTTCAGTTCCGTTCAATCGCTCAGTCGTGTCCGACTCTTTGTGACCCCATGGACTATACAGTCCGTGGAATTCTCCAGGCTAGAATACTGGCGTGCGTAGCCTTCCCTTCATCCAGGAGATCTTCCCAACCCAGGGATCGAACCCATGTCTTCCACATGGCAGGCAGATTCTTTACCAGCTAAGCCACAAGGGAAGCCAAGAATACCGGAGTGGGTAGCCTATCCCTTCTCCAGCAGATTTCCCAACCCAGGAGTCAAACTGGGATCTCCTGCAGGCAGATTCTTTACCAACTGAGCTATCAGTTCAGTTCAGTTCAGTCGCTCAGTCATGTCCAACTTTTTGCGACCCCATGAATCACAGCACGCCAGGCCTCTCTGTCCATCACCAACTCCCGGAGTTCACTCAGACTCACTTCCATCGAGTAAGTGATGCCATCCAGCCATCTCATCCTCTGTCGTCCCTTTCTCCTCCTGCCCCAAATCCCTCCCAGCGTCAGAGTCTTTTCCAATGAGTCAACTCTTAGCATGAGGTGGCCAAAGTACTGGAATTTCAGCTTCAGCATCATTCCCTCCAAAAAAATCCCAGGGCTGATATCCTTCAGAATGGACTGGTTGGATCTTTTTGCTATCAGGGAAGCCCAATTATCTTATCAGTTCAGTTCAGTTCAGTCAGTTCAGTTCAGTTGCTCAGTCATGTCCGACTCTTTGCGACCCCATGAACCACAGCATGCCAGGCCTCCCTGTCCATCACCAATTCCCGGAGTTCACCCAAAGTCATGTGCATTGAGTCGGTGATGCCATCCAGCCATTTCATCCTCTGTCATCCCCTTCTCCTCCTGCCCCCAAATCCCTCTGAGCATCAGGGTCTTTTCCAATGAGTCAACTCTTCACATCAGGTGGCCAAAATATTGGAGTTCAGCTTCAGCATCAGTCCTTCCAATGAACACTCAGGACTGATCTCCTTTAGGATGGACTGATTGGATCTTCTTGCAGTCCAATGGACTCTCAAGAGTCTTCTCCAGGACCACAGTTCAAAAGCATCAATTCTTCTGCACTCAGCTTTCTTTATAGTCCAACTCTCACATCCATATATGACTATTGGAAAAACTATAGCCTGAAAGTTATGACCAAACTAGACAGCATATTAAAAAGCAGAGACATTACTTTGTCAACAAAGGTCCATCTAGTCAAGACTAGATCCATCTCATCTCTAGATCCAACTCCATCAGGGAGTTGGTGATGGACAAGGAGGCCTGGTGTGCTGTGGTTCATGGGGCAGCAAAGAGTTAGACACGACTGAGTGACTGAACTGAACTGAACTGACTAGACGGACCTTCATTGGCAAAGTAAGTTCTCGGCTTTTTAATATGCTATCTGCTGCTAAGTCACTTCAGTCGTGTCCGACTCTGTGTGACCCCATAGACGGCAGCCCACCAGGCTCCCCCATCCCTGGGATTCTCCAGGCAAGAATACTGGAGTGGGTTGCCATTTCCTTCTTCAATGCATGAAAGAGAAAAGTGAAAGTGAAGTCGCTCAGTCTGTCCGACTGTTAGCGACCCCATGGACTGCAGCCCACCAGGCTACTCCGTCCATTGGATTTTCCAGGCAAGAGTACTGGGGTGGGGTGCCATTGCCTTCCCCGAATATGCTATCTAGGTTGGTCATAACTTTCCTTCCAAGAAGTAAGTGTCTTTTAATTTCATGGTTGCAGTCACCATCTGCAGTGATTTTGAAGCCCCTCAAATAAAGTCAGCCACTGTTTCCACTGATCTCACCTAAACTTGATTACCTCCTAAAGGCCTACCATCAAATAGCATCACTTTGGGGTTTAGAGCTTCAGCATATGAGTTTGAGGAATACATAAGGGATAACTCCCTACATTTATCATTGAATTTAAAATAATGATAAAACCCATTTCTCCAGCTTGTGTAGGATATATGATCCTATACAGGGCTTCCCAGGTGGTGCTAGTGATAAAGAATATGCCTGCCAATTCAGGAGATGTGGGTTCTATCCCTGGGTTGGGAAGATCCCCTGGAGGAGGAAATGACACCCCAGTTCATTATTTTTGCCTGGAGAATCTAATAGACAGAGGAGCCTGGCAGGCTATCGTCCATGGGTTTTCAAAGGGTTGGACACAACTGAAGCGACTTAGCATGCACACATGCTCCTATACACTGGGAGAGGATTAACCACTTCTCTCTGAGAATCAGAGTTCAGTAATCCTGGGATAAGCTTAGCAGACACTAACCTCTCTCCGTTTTTCAGGCATTTTTGGGGGTATGGTCAACATACCTTGGAATGAATGCATTTCAAACATATAATTCAACAGAGGAGTCCTTCTGTAAGTATAGAGGGAAGGCTTTTTTTCCCCTTCTTTTATTGAATGTATTGTAATATTGCTTCTGTTTTATGTTTTGGCTTTTTTGGGCCTTGAAGCATGTGAGATCTTAGCCCTCTGACCAGGAACTGAAGCTACACCCCCTGAACTGGAAGGTGAAGTCTTAACAACTCGACTGCCAGAGAAGTCCTCAAGGGAAATTTATTCTTAAATGAAACAAAAATGTGAAGAAAGTGGATGTTTGGAAATCTTTCACACATAAAGAGAATTGATTAGTGACAATAACACCCCAAAACATGAACATTTATGCTATGAACTAGACACCTAGACTATTTTGTGAGAAATTCTTCATGGGATAATTATGAATGAATTTTGGCTGTTTTTCTTTGTTGGTATAAATATAGGTCTTGGCCATTTGCATGTTTATATTGGTTTTTGTTGTTTTAAATTTTTTATCTTATATTGGAGTTTAGCCAGTTATTAATAATATTGTGACAGTTTCAGGTGCACAGCAAAGCCATATGACCCTGAAATCCCACTCCTGGGCTTATATCTGGAGAGAAACACGGTCTGAAAGGATGCATGTACCTCAGTATCTGCAGAGCTGTTTGCAATAGCCAAGACATGGAAGCAACCTAAATGTTCATTGACAGAGGAATGGATAAAGAAGATGTGATACATAGATATCACATGGCTGAGTAATGTGATATTAATATTAATGGAATATTACTATTATTATTCCATTAATATTAATGGAATATTACTCAGTCATTAAAAAGAATGAAATAACACCATTTCAGCAACATGGATGGACTTGAGATTGTCATACTGAGTGAAGAAAGTAAGTCAGACAGAGAAACAGAAATATTATATGACATCCCTTATATGTAGAATCTAAAAAAAAAAAAGACACAAATGAACTTATTTACGAAATATTCTTAGAAAACAAACCCATGCTTATATTGTTTTCCATGTTTTCTTTTAATCAGTTCAATTCCAAATGGATTCATTTATGATAGAACTACATGGGGAATAATTTCACTGTGGGTCTAGCATTTGGCTAGGATACAGGTAGGGTGAAAGTTATGGGAAAAGTAGCGTGGAGGCATTGGCTGGGTCCACACTGACTAAGTCTTTAACAGGAAAGCTTTTGTGTTTAGTTTGGAATTTTGTAACGTAGAATCAAATTCTGTTGTCTGTCTTGTTTAGGTTGCTGTGTGGGTATGGTGACTGTCTTCTCCCCTGTACACTGTGTGTTCTCACTACCTGTTGCCTCTGTACACAGACAGGCAGCTGCAATAATGAGGTGTAATAAATCAGGTGCTCAGCTCATGGCAGGAGTTACAAATTATTCAAGACTTTCACACGGGAGCTTGGACTAAGAATATTCAGGTAATGCTGCAATCAATCACAGAGTAGAAAAACTGCCTCAGTCTGCCAAAGGAAATCAGAGAAGGCTATCTCAGAACCTTGCCAGGTGACCTTGTTGTAGGTGAGAGCAACAAGGGAACTTGTTCATGAATATCACAAGGTGATGGGATACTATTCACACAACCTCTCGTAATGGAAATTTTGTATCACCCACACTTTCCCTCTTTTCTAGCAGAAGCAATTGTGATAAAATTACCTTGGAAGAACATTGGAAGTTTATTTTTGAGACTAGTCATCTCTTGTTCAATAGTAAATGAATATCACTGTGCTTTAAGCATTATAATCAATTTGACTTATAAACAAAAGCAAAACACGTTGTCTTTAATTGAGAGCTTCAAAAAACTATATTCCAATGTTTTCTTCTTTCTGTCCCTCTTATCTGGAAAAGAAAAACTGCACGTTGTATTTAATATTATATAAAAATCAGAATTGTGTGCTTAATCACTCAGTCGTGTCCAACTCTTTGCAACCTCATAGCCCACCAGGCTCCTCTGTCCCTGGGGATTCTTGTGGCAGGAAAACTGGAGTGTGTTGCCATGCCCTGCTCCAGGGGATCTTCCCAACCCAGGGATCGAACCCAGGTTTCTTGAAGCAGGCTGATTCCTTACTGTCTGAGCCACCAGGGAAGGCTAAAATCAGAATTACTCATTCGTTTATGGTTGTTTGACTTCAGGTACCTGGGAGAGGAGGGGATGTATTGATGGAGGGAAGGTTCCATGAAAAGTCACATGTCTAAGTAAGTTGTTTCAACTTGATTATACAGGACTTGTATTGGGTTGGTCAATAAGTTTGGTCAGATTTTTCCATAAGATGTCACTAATGTCAAATATAAAAGAGAGTTATGTTAATCAAAAGTCCTCAAATGCTGGCCCTAGTAGTGGGGAATAATTTTGGAACAGGGAACATAGTTATTATTATCCTTATTATCTACTTTAGTAATTCACACGGCAAGAATATTGTACATAGCCCAGGAAGTAAAAATACTGTCAATACAGGTATTGTATAGACATTAAGTTTACAGATAAAACTAGCATATTAGACTTTAGGAATTTAGATATGAAATTAAGAATATTTATGCTGTGACAAGTGAGAAATGAGATATCTCAGATGCTGTAAGCATTAGATATTTGTAACCCTAAGTGTTAAGACATTGTTAAATTGATGACTACAGCAATTCTGCATTTCCTATACACACACCTCTTTGAAATATGTAGCTTTACTGTCCATAATTTAAGAGCCTTTTATCCCATTTATTTACCTAGAATGGTCTTATCACTGGCTTTGTCCCAAAGAATGTGGAATGAAATGTAATGTGTTTGTGTGAGGAAGTCTGAAATAACCTCATAAAATGTGAAGCCGCATGGAGCTGAGATGAGGTCTCTTAGCTGAGGTCCCCCTGGATGAATCAGTCCCCAGTTTAAAGGCCACCTGAATATTCTCAGATGAGACAAGCAAAAGAACTTTAAAGCTGAGGCTGGCCCAAACAGAATTGTGAGCAAAAAAAAAAAAAAGTGGTTTAGGCCCTTCTCAGGTATGTTGTTATGCAGTGGTAGATAACTAACACATTTACTCTAAATGCTAGCATGCGAGGTTAAGTCTAGTAAAAGGACGAAGAATTCATGATCATGCTGTTTGTCTCTCTTAAAAGCTCTGTTTAACTAGTTTTCTGGTCTTGATCAACTGTTGTAAGAGACTATATAGTTATGAATACTCAGCATTATTGACCTACAATGGGCTATTCTTAAGGCATTTTATATATTAACCAGTTTCACTATATGGCTTCCATTACCTCCATATGTTTAATCATACCTCTCCTTCCAGTCTGGCATCCTCTCTTTGTAGATGGGAAGACTACAGGGTCTATCATTTGTTGATCTGAGTCTCTGGTTCTCAGCAGATTGCCTTCCACACGCACTGTTCAGTGGGCAGTTATTGATTGACTGGGTACATCTTTGTTGTGCTTCTGCCAGAGTCTATGTTCTTTGCTGGCAGGTAACTCCTTCTGACTCCAGGATCCACATAACTGCTTGGTCTGTAGCAGAAAATCAATCTATGCTTGGGATTGATTGATGCCTTTTGCTTATTTCTCTAATCTCTTTCAGGGAAAAGTAGAGGAAAGTTATATATAAAAATAAATGATTCTACTTTTGTGAGAGCCAAAAAAAGTACAGTGTGAATATGTCACCTTCAAGGAATTTCTGGCTCCGATCCCTGAATGTTAAATGGTAAAGTAACAGAAAGTGCTCTAAGATGTCTGCAGTGAGAAGGGGAGCATCATTTCAGGAACAGATAAAAGTAAGTTACCTTTTAAAATCTCCAGTTTATGTATATGTTTATTTTTATGTATATGTAAAGTGAAATATGCATTGCAAGTGGGCTCCATCTCACAAAAGTGAGAGCTTCCTACTCTTCCTGTCAGTGGCTGACAGTTCATGTTTTTCTTGCATGCATTGCATGTCGCTTCAGTCGTGTCCAACTCTTTGTGACCCCATCAACTGTAGCCCACCAGGCTTCTCTGTCCATGGGATTCTCCAGGCAAGAATACTAGAGTGGGTTGCCATACACTCCTCCAGGCGATCTTTCCAACCCAGGGATCAAACCTGCCTCTCCTGCATTGTGGCTCTTCCACTGAGCCACCAGGGAAGCCCGCACGTTTTCCTTAATACTCATCAATATCCTATCTGTCCCCTGCTAGCATAGGTGACTCTAAGAAGAGACCCTCCACTGTGACGATGGCCTGGGCTAGAAGGATGCTGAGGAAGACACAGGAACAAATTGCCTCACTTCTGTTCTGAAAGTGAACAGAAGCCCAGACAAGTAGTAGAGACAAACCAGCAGGGCTCTTAGGTTCCAGACATTGCCCTATTGTGCTCAACCCCTTCCCCCAACCAGGCTTTCTAAGATATTCCCTCTTAGATTCTTTAAAGTAACAAAACAATCCTGTTTTGAGGGAGAGGAAAGTGACTGATGTGTGACGTATAGACTGCCCACATACTCATTAAAGGTCTTATAACGTATATAGTCAAACATTTGGGAATTAATGAAAAGGATGTTGGTGGTGGAGATTTAGGAAGGATCTAGAAGCTCCAATACTTTGGCCACCTGATGTGAACAGCTGACTCGTAGGTAAAGACCCTGATGCTGGAAAAGATGGAAGGCAAAAGGAGAAAAGGGTGGCAGAGGATGAGATGGTTGGATAGCACCACTGATTCAGTGGATATAACTTGGAGCAAACTCTGGGAGATAGTGAAGGCCGGGGAAGCCTGGTGTGCTGCCAGCCATGGGTCACAAAGAGTTGGACGGGACTTAGCAAGTTGTTGTTCAACAGCTCTCTTCAGGGGGGTGCATGGTCCTGTGACCACCTACAGAGCTAGAATTCACACATAAGATTCATTAGCATCAGGCCAGTGAAACAGGGTTCTGAGAACCAGCTAGCTCTGAAGATGGAAGAGGATTCCTTTTACCCGATACATATGACCCTAACCCTACATGAAATGCATTGAGATCTCATTTAGATTATGAGATCCAGATGTTAGAATTAGGAAACATACAGGTTTCTGGGTGTTTCTATTTCAATATGGACTGAGGGGATAAATATCACATGTAAAGATTTTTGGAAAGTACAATGTGATGACCTCAGCATGCAGGGAGTAGACTAGGATTTCAAATCTTACCAATGTTTGATTTTGGCTGATATTAATAGTCTTTCCAAACTTTTTTCTTTGTTTTTACCTTTTGGCTATTGTGAATAGTGTTGCTATTAACATTTATATAGAAGTTTTTATTTACACATATGTTTGGAATATATGGGGCCCTGGTGGCCAAGATGGTAAAGAGTCTGCCTGCAATTCAGGAGATGCGGGTTCTATCCCTGGGTTGGGAAGATCCCCTGGAAGAGGAAATGGCAACCCACTCCAGTATTCTTGCCTGGTTAACTCCATGGAGAGAGGAACCTGGTGGGCTACAGTCCATGGAGTCACAAAGAGCTGGACACGACTGAGCAACACTTAGAATATGTACCTAGGAGTAGAATTGTAGTAATTTTAAGTTTACAATTTTTAGGAAATGTCAAAATGTTTTCCATACTGACTGTACCATTTTTCACTCTTACTAGCATTGGACAAGAGTTTTGATCTTTCCATATGCTTGCCAGCAGTTCATGTTTTCCATTGTTTTGATGATAGCCATTCTAGTGGATATAAAGTGGTATCTTATTATGGCTTTGATTTGCATTTCCCCAATGAATAGTGATGTGGAGCATCTTTTCAAGTGGTTGGTGACCATTTGCATAGCTTCTTTGGAAAAATGTCTATTCAAATGCTTTGCTTGTCTTATAATTTGTCTTCTTGTCATCGCATTGTATGTAACTCGATATTTCCCGTTCTTTCCCTTTATTCAGGGTTCTCCAACCTCTGAGCCATGGACCAATATATCCTGTCAGATCAGCAGTGGCATTAGATTTATTTATTTATTTTTTAAATTTAATTTTATTTTACTTTACAGTACTCCACTGGTTTTGGCATACATTGACATGAATCTGCCACGGGTGTACACGAACTCCCAAACATGAACCCCCCTCCCTCCTCCCACCGCCCATTATCCCTCCGGATCATCCCCATACACCAGCCCCAAGCATCCTGCATCCTGCATCAAACACANACACACACACACACACACACCCTTAAGGGAGAAAAGCATTACCAGAATGATTTAACGGTACCAGAAGACAGACCAGTTCTGAACTCACCTATCTTGTCAAGAACGCTTAACCAGTGGTGTAATAGAAAGAGGACTGGAACAGGGAATCTTGGTGCTAGTCCTAATTCTGCCATTAACCTTGGCAAAGTAACCTTGTGGGGTTACTCCTAATGGAGTAATCTTGGTAAAGTCATTTGACCCTCTGCAGACTTCTGTCTTCTTTTCAGTAAAATGAAAGAATTGGATTCCAAGGTTTCTAAATCTTACAATCCTCAACAGTCTTTGATTCTATTGTTAAGTAGCTTAGGGCTCTGAGAGGCCCAGCAATTACACACTAGGCAGCTCCCATATTTTTATGTACTTAGGCAACCACGCCGCATTGAGTAACAAGAGAACCCAGTATTAGTCACAGGGAAGAAGGAAAAAGAAAAGTGCACATAGCTCCTGCTGGTACTGGTTTACTCCTGTTGGACCTAATAAAGAGAAAGCACCTTTGCCAATTTTCCAGGGGATAGGAGTGGTTCCTATGTCTCACCACACCCACCATAGTTGGTTTTTCCTAAAAGAAATCCAGTGGGACTCTACAAAAATGTTGTAAAGCAGCAAGTACTTTTAGTCACTGCATGACTAACAGGACAGATCAATTCTAAATTAAAGAAATAAAACAGCTTTCTCTTTCTAATACAAAAAGAAATAAACAGCTTTCATTCCAAAGAGTCCTAGATGACCACAGTGAGTTGCACAGATAACTTAGCAATGAATAGTGTCAACCCAAGTGAGTGGAGTGAGTGAAGTCGCTCAGTTGTGTCTGACTCTTTGCGACCCCGTGGACTGTAGCCCACCAGGCTCCTCCGTCCATGGGATTCTCCAGGCAAGAATACTGGAGTGGGTTGCCATTTNGAATAGTGTCAACCCAAGTGAGTGGAGTGAGTGAAGTCGCTCAGTTGTGTCTGACTCTTTGCGACCCCGTGGACTGTAGCCCACCAGGCTCCTCCGTCCATGGGATTCTCCAGGCAAGAATACTGGAGTGGGTTGCCATTTCTTTTTCCAGGGGATCGTCCTGACCCAGGGATCGAACCCAGGTCTCCCGCATGGTGGGCAGACGCTTTAACCTCTGAGCCACCAGGGAAGCTACCTATAGAACTAGAAGGTTCAAAGCACTGAGGTTCAACGTAACATTATTCAACACAGCCTCTTTCTTTTTTGGCTGCTCCATGTAGCTTGTGGGATCTCAGTTCCCTTGTGATGTGCTGTGCTTAGTCACTCAGTCATGTCCATCCGACTCTTTGGGACCCCATGGACTGCAGCCCTCCAGGCTCCTCTGTCCATGGAATTCTCCAGGCAAGAATCCACTGAAGTGGGTTGCCATTTTCTTCTCCAGGGGATCTTCCCAACCCAGGGATCAAACCCACGTCTCCCACACTGCAGGCAGATTCTTTACTGACTGAGCCACCATCATACCTGGGCCTCAGCAGTGAAAGCACTGAGTCCTAACCACTAGGCCACCAGGGAACTCCCGCAACATAGTCTTTAATGCAATTCAGTTTGCAACTCCAACTTCCAGAGTAAAAAGCAGTATTAAAAACTCACTGAGACTCATTACCCCTTCCACAGCAAGAGATAACCAGATCTGCCTATAATGGGATGGTGTCACTTGAGAAGTCACCATCACATTAATTGGCTTGTGGAAACCAAAGATCAAATGAGGCCAACTCAGAAGTTGTATCAGGCGGCTCTCAAGATGGCTTTCCGGAAGAACTCCTCCAACACAGACAGTGCTAGAGAATCTGTGTTCCCTGATGTGCATACAATTCTCTCTCAAAACAGCTCTTTGTCAAACATGGCCAAAGACCATCCCTAGTTCACATAAGCCATCATGTGTCTGGTTATGTCTAGGAACATTCCTTTCAAGAGGGGCTACAGAGCTGTAGTTCTTAATCTGGTACCGCCCAAGAGGACCTCTAGATGGACCTCTAGGTGGCCCATAGGTGGATTCTATGTACTTCATGGGGTCTCTGAAGTCTCCAAAGGCCTATGCAAAATTCTGTCTCTATGCACATTTCTGGAGAGAGAAAGCCTTTGGACAGTGAACCAAGCAAAGTTGAAAACCACTAGTTTCAGTGCCAGATATAAAACAAAATATCTACTGAAGGTGACCATGTGAACAGAATGGGAAGTAATGTCCACTATTTGAGATGAAAAATAACAAAGAGTGCTATCTTTTCAAAACAAAAAGGAAATATATGATGGTCACAAGTTTTTTCGAATCAGGTAGTCCACTTCCCTCATCTTCTGGTCTAGAGGAGGAAAATGAGCTGAGAGGCTCTTGCCCAAAACCACAGATCAGAGAGTGGTAAAGCTGAGCACCAAAACAGGCTGGGTTTATGCCAGGATGGTATGTTTATACATTTTTCAAAATAGGTCTGACCAAAGTTTCACATATCCTTATGAATACCCCACTCCATTAAGAAAGTAGCCTTCAAAAAACTTGAAATCAAATTTCAGCATAGGCATCTGACACATTAAACTATCCCCTGAATCATTAATCAAATCACAGATCTTTCACATAAGCCAGCACATAGCAGATTTTTAAGGGGGAACCTTAGTGGCTCAATATCCTCTATCCTATTGCACTATACCAGCAACTTGAAAAAGCAGTACAGGTCACAAGCTTTTACCTGTGAAGTGCCTCGATTGTAATGAAAAAAGAACCACTGACCTTTAAAAAAAAAAGAGATATCAGGGGCTTCCCCAGTGGTCTGGTGGTTAAGAATCTGCCTGCCAATGCAGAAGACATGGGTTCAATCCTTCGTTCAGGAAGATCCCACATGCCACCGAGCAACTAAGCCTCTGTATCACAACTACCGAGCCCACACGCCTCAACTACTGAAGCCAGTATGCCCAGAGTACATGCTCAACAAGAGAAGCCCCTGCCTGCGGCAACTAGAGAAAGCCTGCGTGCATCAAGGAAGACCCAGCACAGTCAAAAATAAATTAAATAAATAAATAAACTTTAGTCAGGGTCGAGCTGACTGTAGAGTGGATTTGTATGACTTCAATTTTCAAGTTCCCCCAGGGAACTCTACTCAGTACTCTATAATGACCTATATGGGAAAAGAATCTTAAAAACAAGTGGATATATGTATATGTATATCTGATTCACTTTTGTACAGCAGAAACTAACACAACATTGTAAATAGACTACAATCCAATAAATTTTTTTTTTAAACTTGCAAGTTCCCTTCTAAGGAGTCTTTGCCTAAACACTAAATGATTTTTTCAACCTACCTAAAGGAATCTTTCATAAATTAAACTGAAAACAACTTTTCTAGTGCTATCTTCATACACAGTACATGAGTAAAAGCAAAGATAACAGACTTATTCTGAGACCAAATTAAAAAGTAATTATCATTATAAAATTACAGGACCGTGTGTTCCAATGCCAAGCTTTGGCTCAGTATGTGCAATTTAAAGTAGTCAAATTACTCAATCTCACCTGAAAAGTGAAAACAAAGCGACATTTGAACTTGAGTTCAATGACAAGGTGTCCTTCATTTTCACAGGAAGTGCTCTATTTATTGAGAGATTTAAATGGCATAGGAGTCTATGGCATACGCATTGCCTCCAAAGACATGCATGATGATAAAGTTTCTGTTCGCTTCTGAATTCTATTTAGTCATTTATGCAAGCTCTAACTCTAGACTCCCAACCCCTAAGATGTAACTGGACTAGGCCCTCCGAAGCACCTGTGGCCTGAAATGGCTTTAACCAATTCTCAAGGCTTTCTTGGCCGCAGTGGAGAAGAGGGTTTGACCATTCTATTTTGGGTCAAGGAGACTCTCTTCCACCCTAAGTGACCTCAAGTGGCCAAGATCAGTTGGAAGAATGCACTGCGAGTGATTTTTTACCAGGCCAGCGGCCTCTGCTGCGAGACTCCGACAAGGATGGAGATCTGGTCTTGGATCGAGGCGACGAAAGAATGCGGCTGAGCTGTGTGGGGCTTACGACAGCCAGTCTGCTCGGGAGCCCGCAACCCATAGCCAGGCCAAGGCGTCAGGAGCTCGAAGAAGCAGGGATCCCCAGGGCACGCAGAGGGAGGAGGAAGGGAGCGAGGGAATGAGAGCGAGGTTCGGAGCCTGCAGGTGTCGCCGGGGAAGAGGACGAGGTCGTCTGGGGCTGGCACTGCCAAGTGACTAACAGTGCGGTTCCGGACTCAGACAAACTGGTCACATTCTCAGGGTGTGTGACCTTGAGCATGTGGCTCCACCGCTCAGCGCCTCAGTTTCCTCATCTCTAAAATGGGGG
>SJYX01010587.1:0-29492 GCA_006410675.1 Oreotragus oreotragus
GGAAATCAACCCTGAATATTCATTGGAAGGACTGTTGCTGAAGCTGAAGCTCCAATACTTTGGCCACCTAACATGAAGAGCCAACTCATTGGAAAAGATCCTGGTTCTGGGAAAGATTGAAGGCAAAAGGAGAAGGAGGCAGCAGAGGATGAGATGGTTAGATAGCACCACCGATTTAATGGGCATGAATTTGAGCAAATTGTGAGAGACAGTGGAAGATAGAGGAGCCTGGTGTGCTACAGTCCATGAGGTTGCAAAGAGTCAGACATAACTTAGTGATTGAACAAGAACAACAATGAATTAATGGGTTATCAACAGTGACTGACATCACAAAAGAAAATCAGATAGTGTGTGTCCCCAATGGAAGAACATTTTGCTGTATCAAAAAGAAGAAGCAGCTTGAAATTATTCTGATCTCCTAAACTAACTCCCATTTTATCAGCTCTATAGATGGCAGATAAACACAGTAAAAAGGACACCTTGGGAATATAGACAGCAAATTCCAGACTGTAGGAAACTCTATAGGACAAATGACCTGACTTCTTTAACAAATTCAGTGACAAAAAGAGTAGAGTGGGGAAAGAGGGAACACATAGAGTAAAAGAGACAAAGAGATAAATCAACCAGTCACAATTTATAAATCTTACTTGGATACTGAGTCAAACAAACTTTGAGAAAAAAAGGATGGTGGCATTTTTTTTGCAAAATTGGAATTTTGAACAATGACTGGATACTTAATGATGTTTAGAATTATTACTAATTTTCAGAGTGACAATTTTAGCGCAGAAGTATTTTTAAGGTGATCATGTACAAATACTAGAGAAGGAAATGGCAACCCACTCCAGTGTTCTTGCCTGGAAAATACCATGAACAAAGGAACCTGATGCCCTACAGTCCATGGGGTCACAAAGAGTCGGCCACAACTGAGCAACTGAGCAACTGAGCACGTGCATATATACATCAGGAGTTCCCAGGTGGCTCAGTGATAAAGACTTCAACTGTATCTCTTGCAGGAGATGCAAGAGACGTGGGTTCAGGGTTCGACCCCTGGGCCAAAAAGATCCCCTGGAGAAGGAAATGGCAACCCACTCCAGTATTCTTGCCTGGAGAATCCCATGGACAGAGGAGCCTACCAGGCTGCAGTCCATGGAGTAGCAAAGAGTCAGACATGACTGAGCACACACATATATGCGTGTATATATGCACACACACACACACACATATATATATATATAGAGAGAGAGAGAGAAAGAGAGAGATGCCTATGTGTATTAGAGATATATACTGTAATATTCACTGGTGAAAATATACAGTCTAAAGTGTGCTTCAAAATAATGTGTGTGGATGAGACAAGACTGGTTGTCTGCTGTCTCCCACAGTTGAAAGTGGGTGATAAGTATATGTAGTTGATTATACTAGTCTTTCCACATTTGCAGATATTTGAAATTTTCCATAATAAGAAGTTTTTAAAAAGATGCTGATGGAATTTAGAGCGAACCCTTGGTAACATCTTAAGTCTTGACTCATCTCCTGATGAGCTGTGTGACCTTGAACAAATTACTTGATCTCTCTGTCGAAGTAGACACAATATATACAAGCTCCCCAGCATGCTGCAGGCCACAGAATACATATTCTTCTTGACTGTTAATGCTAATAAACTTGGCTCCCTTTTGCAGGGTTCCCTGCAGGAAATGGGCTTCTCAGGTGGCACTAGTGGTAAGGAACTCGCCTGTCAATGCAGGAGACATAAAAGACGAGGGTTCAACCCCTGGGTTGGGAAGATCCCCTGGAGGGCATGGCAACCCACTCCAGTATTCTTTTTTTAACATTTTAATTGGAGACTAATTCCTTTACAATACTCCAGTAATCTTGACTGGAGAATCCCCATGGACAGAGGAGCCTGGCAGGTGGCAGGCCATGGGTTTGCAAAGAGTCAGATGTGACTGAGTGACTAAGCACAGCACACACAGCCAGAGTCCTGGAGCATCAGCTTCAGCATCATTCCTTCCAACGGGTGTTCAAGGTTGATTTCCTTTAAGAGCGCCTGGTTTGATCTCCTTACTGTCCAAGGGACTCCCAAGAGTCTACTCCAGCATCCCAGTTCAAAACCATCAATTCTTCTGTGCTCAGCTCTAACATCCATACATGACTACTGGAAAGACCTTGACTATACGAACAACGTCTGGGTGACTTCTAAAACAGTAAGCATCTCCAAAGAACTTCCCTTTGTCCAGCTGGAACCCAAGCCCTGGGCAGACTCTTCTGTTCTTGTCCTTGCCTTTGGTCACATCCCTCCCACAATGAGGCACATGGCAGGGATCGGCTACAGGAAAATGCCATCCGTGCAGTTCTAATGGCCTCCCGGCCCTGACCCCAAGTGTAAAACAGGCCCCTGTGACAAGGCACAAATGCAGTGTCCTGGAGCCACGGCTGCTACTCCTGAAACAGTGCTAAATCTCCATTCTAGTGGGCAGTTAGGAAATGAGAAATGCCACCCCTAATTGCAGCTCACATATTTATGTACCCACACCTTTCTTCCTGATCTTCCCAACACAGAATAACCTGATTTAAATGCACCATTACAAGTACACAGCCTGGTCCAAAATGTCAATAATAAGCATGGCAACAATTACTATGACAACAAGAGGCTCTGTTTACGGCGTGTCAGACACAGAGGAAAGCCCTTTACACCCGTTTCTCAACCTAATCCCACAACCACTTTCGTGGGTGGGTATTGTTACCCTCATTTTCCAGGTGTGAAGGTCTGAGGCACAGCAAAAGGAATTAACTTTCCCAAGGTCACACAGCCCATATGGGCAGAACCGGCGAGCCACCCACTGCACCCCTTCCCAACATCTTGCTATGAATCCCCAGCACATCCCAGGGACCCTCTCTCCTTCTCTAGCAGCAACGAGTCAGGGCATTTTCAGAACCCCCGGGAACCATTCAACACTTCATACAAAGAAAGGATCATTTGAGCTTGATTTAAATTGTTCCTATAGTTCTTCCTTTTGTTGCAAGGGGAGGAAAGAAACCTGGAAAAGGAATGTCTCCCCTGCTTATCTCCCTCGCACACAAACCCAGTGAGAGTGGTAATTGATGGTGAGAGCATAGCAAGGTTGATGGGACACCAAAAGGAACCCCGAGACTCCACGGCGACAGCTCAAGTCTCACAGGAAGGGGCTAGCTTATTACCTTTTAGCCCGGCCTCCTCTTCTGCCTTGTTTATAGGGTCTTCACGATTTGGGGGACCAAGAGCAAGGGAGCGGGTCGGGGACAGCCTGTGTCCTCCCCGCCCCTGCCCCAGTCTGGCCACTCTGGGCTATTTATGGAACGATCAGGAAGAAAGGGCTGTCAGGCCCGGCCTGGGCTGCAATCTGCCAGATATGAAAACCAATTGCTTTTCATAATAAATTCCAGCTGGAGCCATAGAAATAATAAGGACGAGGAGAAGGTAACACCAATTTGCTTTATTTGATTAGCTCCGTCTTGGGCGGTCCAACCCTGGCTCCTTTTCATCAGAATAAGGGCAAATTGAAAATCGTAAAAGAGGCTTTCTTATCAGGGGACAAACGGCTGGGGAGATTCATATGCCTGAGAGCCCCCCACAAGCCATGCTGGCATGGCTGCTGTGCCTGCCCATAATGGCTTAGATGAGTTGATCCCAGAAGTCACTCCCGCAGCCGCTGGAGGACCCCTCGGCATTGCTGTCACTTTTCTGAATAAAGGCAGAGATGACCCCATGGGGGCATGGTCAGCCACGTGCAGACCACGTGGAGGCCTGCCCTCTATGCTGTGCAGGGTCTCCCCCTGGTGGGTAGCCCCCAGACCCTCTTCTCCAGGGCCCACAGCCCTCCTGGAGGGCCAAAAGCACAAGGGGGGCAGCTTCAAGCTTCCAGAACTCAGAGGCAGAGCCAATGCCTTTCCCAAGGATGTCCACACGCAGGCTGCTAACCACAGAACGGCTCATTTCAATGGTGGCTGGAGGTCACAGAAAAGAAAGGGCTGCCTGGACCAGGGGACAGTCATGACTAGGAATCAGTCCAGAGCAGGTCTGCATGGACTCACTGAAGCTCCCAAGGCACTCAGCTTGAAGTTCTCTTGTGACATTTGGGGATTTATTCAACTAATATTTACTGAGCAGCTATCATGGACCAGGCATTTGTGGAAGGCCGATCTAGGTACTGGCAAGAATAGAGGGGTGCAAAGCCCCACCTTTGTAAAGCTCAGGGGTGGGGGGGAAGAACATGCGGGTAGAGGAGGAGCAAGAAGCACCCGGGCTGCTGGAGCCCATGCTGGGGTGAGGGGAGGGACAGGTGGCACCAGTGAGCGCATCCTACGACAGCTGGCAGTGATGGGTGACAGCCACCCGGGGACACCTTTCCCAGGACGGAACACCTGGACGGAAGCCTAGAAGAAGGCAAGGGCTCACCTGGGGAAGCTCCCCAGGAAAGAGCTTTCTCATAAAGAAGATAATAAGATGGAGGCCTCACTGGTACTCCTGGGGCGTGACTAGAGAGCAGGAGCGAGTGGTGGGGGCATGCAGGCAGAAAAAGAGGCCAGAGAGCAGGGTGGGCCTGGACGAGGGGTCCTGAGCAAGGGTGGATTTTGTCCTAAGCATGATGAAAGACACAGGTTACCCAGGTAACAACTGTGTTACCTGCCATAAAGGAGAAGTGAGGAGTCTGGGTTTTAAGGCAGGCATGACATGCAACTGAGCAATTCACTTCACTGACACCCAACACAAGGTGACATCAATGATTACAGACACGTTGGTAAATGCGAGGAAGAAAAGTAGAGGGTACCCCAAAGGGTGTACCAGAAGGGTCTCGGCTAGGTTGGGGCAGGAGGTTGTGCCCTCCAGCCTGCAGCCCACCACTCCTCTAAGAATTCTGAACTTGACCTTCAGGGGATGGGAAGGTTTTAAAGCAGAGTGGGCTTCCCTGATGGCTCAGTGGTAAGGAATCTGCCTGCCAATCCAAGAGTCATGGGTCCCATCCCTGATCTGGGAAGATTCCCACGTGCTGGGGAGCAGCTAAGCCTGTGTGCACATCTACTGAGCCTCTGCTCTAGAGCCCGAGAGCTGCAACTACGGAATCCACGTAATGCAACTACTGAAACCCGTGCGCCGAGCGCCTGTGCTCCACAGTAAGAGGGACCACCGCCGTGAGAAGCCCAGGCATCGCAACCAGAGAGCAGCCCCTGCTCACAGCATCTAGGGAAAAGCCCAGCCAGCAGCGAAGACCCAGCACAACCAAACAATTTTTTAAAAGCCAAGAGTGGGGTGACTTCGGACGTGACACGTCTGCCTCACCCAGGTTGTCTTGTTCTTATATCTCCTCCCCCAACATAAAATCTTGTAAACAGCAAACACTCCATAAATGCTCAACGAGTGAGGTAATCAAGCAACTCAGTGGCTGGAACAAAGGAAATCCTCTCTCTTCTCTCGAAAATGGAACAGGCAGAAAGCATCTCTTCCATTTAAAGTGCTTGGCCACTGAGGAAGCAAAGAGAAAAAGCTGAGAGAGAGAGTGAATGAATGGCCTCCCCATCTGAGGACTCAGTATTATCTGGAAGAAAGCAGGCCTTTCATTCCTGCCTCTGGCTGCAACCCAGGTTTGGGAGGTGAGCCTGGAGGAGCCAAAAAGGGCATCATCGTTCAAATGCCACTGGGTGTCTGGGTCAAGTTTGACCCCACTGACCTCTCATTTGGCCCTAAATAGAGCTGGGCACTTCCACAGACCCTTACTGTCATTTTCCAACACTGATATTTTATTAATAATCCAATGTAAATCTGAGAGAAAATTAATGTGTCAGCTCCTAGCAGGAAGGACCGAACATCTCAATGTGATGGTCTGTTAGAGTTGTCATTTATCATTAGCATGCAATTCAAGGCAAGCTTCCCACGTTCTGGCGGGAGCTTCCGAGACAATGAATCTCTGGGAATTAGCTTCTGGTCCAATTATTCCTGTTTCCCCCCTCCCCCACCCCCCACCTACCTAAGAGATAAATTCTGTCTCAGTGGGAGGGAAAAAAAAGAAGAAGAAGAAAAGGGGGAGGAGGGAGTTTGCTATTCTCCTTCCTGGTTGAAATCAATTTTTCTCAAGGAGACAAGGCAATATTCATTTTGTGAGAAGGGAATACAGCTATACGCTAAAGACCAATAAATGGAGCCCTTCTGATGAAAACTTCCTCAAATCAAATGTAGGGGAACCTCTTAATGGGCTTTGTTCTTCTTTCCCATAATCCATAACTATTAAGAGGAAGATGGGGAGAGAGAAGACGCTGCCAAGGGAGCAGCTTGCGTGAACAGCAGCCGGGGCCACCTTCCAGCTGACCCAAAGAAGTCACCGCAAACATTGGTCTCTCCATCTGCTCAGCACACCTGTCCTACAGCATCACTGTTGGCCCTGGGGGTGCGGCACGGCACAGACAGGCACTCTCTGATCCTCAGGGAGCTTACAGTCTAGTGAGGGAATCCATTGGTAAAAAACACGTAACAGAGAAGTGTATCAAAAAAATAACCCGGGATAGGAATTCTGTGCATTGAAATAGAACTGTTCTGCCTAGGAACTTTTTGTTTTCAACCTTTAGTGAGAAACAAAAATGCAATCTGGAGAAAATCAGGCTTCTGGTTCTAACATGAATAGGGTAGTCAGATGGCCAGCAGCTTCTGGAGGCAGATGTTGGCTCCTCCTGGCCGAGGTGACTGGAAGCCCTGCTCAGGCTGACCTCGCGGTCCCGTACAGGCATAGCCAGGCCTTGGGGGTCCAGGGGCCCTTCCACCTTCAGTGGAGCTCAGAGTCAACCACACTGTCTGCCCCAGCAGGCAGTCAACCTCAGCCCACAGGCCTGTGCAAAAGGGCTGGAGGCTCTGGGTCAGGGAGAGATCCCTCCGTCTGGGAGTCCTTCCACAGGCCCCCAACCACGAGGAGGGTGTCTCCCCACAATGCCGGACCCCTTCCATATCCTCCGCCAGTACCGTGTGCAGCCCCAGCATGACACCGGGCAGCTGAGCTGTCCCCGCTCCTGTAGTCTCATGGGGGGACCCTGCTCGCTTTGTTTGAGCTCACAGGGTTCTCTCCTTCTACCTGCACCACCCCAAAAGGCCTCTGCTCTTAGTCCCCCATTTCTCAGAGGAGGAAGCCACGTCTCAGTGACTCAGCATCATGGAGCTGCCAAGTGGAGCCTGAACTCAGCTCCCTCCTGGGCTGTCTGATGCAGAGCACGGTGGGGTGGGAGAGCAACTACTGCTTCCCCACCCCCATCTCAGGATTCCGGGACCCCACAGGCTTTGAGTGGAAACCTCACAGCCCAGGTGCACCAGCTGAGTATGGCTGCACCCCTCTCTGCCCAATACGCCTCCCCCCACCACCACCCCCAGCCAGCCAGCTGTCCTCTCTCTCCTGCCCGCCCTTCCTCTCCAGATGTGGCCTGGACAGCATCTGGCTTCTTCCCATCTTCAAACCACATCACAGGGCAAAGACGCTGCCTGGGAAGGTCCCTATGGGCCTGAACCAAGATCTCCTGCTCCACACAGGAGAGGCACTCTCATTCAGGGCACAGACTCAAATGTTCCCTGAGTTGGGAGACCCCTTGCAGGTGGACAAATCTGCCTTCTCTTGCATACAAGCACCTGGGGATCCAGCGATGGCCCCTATTCTGCCCACCATGTCCCTCCTGGGCGCACGAGGGTACCTCCCACTCTGACTGCTGATGGCTCCCACGGGCAGTGGGCATGGAGCTGGGTCATTCTGAGCTTAGGACGGGGGATCCTGGAGCAGGAAACACATCATCTGCCCGTAGCAGGACAGGCTCCGATGGCCTACGCCCTCGGCTCTCAGGAAAGCTGTTGGCACGGTTCTCCTGCCTAGTTGGCCTGCTGCCTAGGGGCTGCAGGGGCACCATGAAACCATCTCAGCTGCCCAGCACCCGAGCCCAGAAGTGATGACCCTCTCTGCGGACCCCTCACTAGGTCCCAGGCAGAAAAGCCGGAGTGATCACCTCCAAGGCCAGGATTTGCAGCCATCACCTCCGTCATGACCTGAACAATGATTTTTTTTGTTTTTTTTCCAGCATAAGACAAAAACCCCTGCAAATGCAGCTGGATTAATAACAGAATCAGAGAAGTGACCTTTGGTGCAGATGGAGGGGTGATGAGGCGGAGAGAGGCAGAGGGATGTTCCAGATGGCAGGAGACAGCAGAGAAGGAGCTTTCTCACAGGAAAGGGTCAGCCTGGGCAGGGCTGCAGCGAGGCAGGGGTGGTCTGGGGATGGGATGAGGCCCCAGGGGCATGGTGGGATGCCTGGAGCCTTGGGGCCAGGGAAACTGGGCAGAGGGCACCGGGCCAGAGCTGGTGCTCACACCTCGGCCTTCTTGACTCAGCTGCATGGGGGCCATGTTCCTCGTAACACTGACACCTGGTCCCTAAAGTTAAAGAACCCCAGGGAACTCTCCACCAGGGGCCCAAGGGGCCTTTCTTTGGACTCAAATCAGCCTTTCAAAACCCCCAAAGGGCATATTTGGATACGAGTAAGAATGAGTCCCAGGCTCCACATTTTCATCAGTGGTTCTCTGTGGCCCCAGGGACTTTTTACCCACCTGGGTTCCCAGTTTTCCACAATGAACATATACTGTTTTCTAACCAGAGAAAGGGGGCAATTCTCTCCCATCGAGCAGCTGGATTCTCAGGGAGGCATAAGCTGATTCCCTGCCATCTGTGCACGGGGTCTCCTCCCCTCCAGACACAGACTGCCTCCCTCCCTGCCCCTCCTCTTCTCTGCCCCCACCCACTGGACCGCAGCCCCAGCTCTGGTCCTCTCTTAGCCCCTGCAGGCCCTGCCTCTCTGGCACTTGCCTTCTGGCTCCTTGAGAAGAGGGGCCATGTCTTACGAGTCTCTACAGACTCGAGAAAGTCCTCCTGTGCAAGTGTCAGGCTTTCACCTGGTGACGGTGGCACAAACAGGGCGGTGACGCTCTGATGGGGTGGGTCGGACAGCCGGCCCTGAGTGCCGATCCCTGCCCTCACCTCCCGCCCCGCCCCTAGACCTCAGAGCCACCTCTCCCGCCACCCCCAGACACCAAGAGTCTCAGCAGGCCTCCTCCAGGGTGAGGCTCCCCACACTCAGGGACATGCCCAGGGACACACTGAGTCACACTCTTTCAGCGCCCCTGGCACCAGAGCATTTCTTAGCTTGGCATCCACAGCCCTCTGCCAGCTGGGCTCAGCCCACTTGGCCACCCTTTTCCACACGTGGCCTTAATCCCCAGTGGCCCCCAGGCCTCCACGTCTCTGTGCTGTGTGTCGCCTTAGCCCAAAGTCCCTTTCCTCCTCACCAGGCCAGAGTTCAGAATCCTGTTTGGTTCTTGGAGGCCCATCTCCAACGCTGCCACCACCTCCCCCCACAACGTGAGATTAAATATGCCACCTCAACCCTCCCAGAGCACAGGGCCCCTCAACCTCGGCTCTCCCTGCACTGGCCCTTATTCCAGTGGGTTCCACACGTCAGCCTTCCCAGAAGGCTGCAAACCCTTGGGCGAACACCATATCCATTTGGGGAGTGGTCTTCTATGGACCTAGTGGTGTCTTAACTATGCAAGGTCTTCAGAAAGATCTCCGATGGGTTCCGCACCAGGGCTGAGAGCAGCAGTGACCTGTAGGGACTGCTTCCAACCCCAGTGAGGGGACGTCCCTGGTGGTCCAGTGGCTGAGACTCCAAGCTCCCAATGCAGGGGGATTAATAACAACCTGAGTTTCGATCCCTTGTCAGGGAACCAGATCCCACAGGCCACAACTAAGACCCAGCACAGCCAAATAAATAAATGTGTGGTTTTTTTGGTTTTTTTAAGAGAAAGGCAACAAGTCCTGAGCACTAAGTGAGCTTTGGAAACTGTGTGTGACATGCATGCACCCATTTGATTTGTGCGATGACTCTGGGCAGGAAGTAATACCATCACTCATCGTCATGGTCAGAGGCCTGAGGCTCACAGCTGTTAGACAATTTGCCCAAGTCCTCTAGGCAGGTACGAGTGACACCAGGATTCCAGTGTAGGTGGGTCTCACTCCAGGAACATGCTTTGATCACTGTTCTATGCCATTTCCCTTGGAAGATGGTTACAGTTTCACAGAGACTCACAACGTGAACCAAACCATCAGAGACTAGGAAAAGCTCTCCTCTGTCTTGCCCCCGACCTGGAAGGCATAAGTGCCCTGGGTGCTAAATTCCCCCACCTTCAGAGCACACACTCCCCAATGGAGACGTGCTGTCCACACTTTCAGAGAGCACTCAGCCCCACCCTCGACTTGCAGGGCTGCACCATCTGGAAAATCCTTGACTTTCATTCATTACAATCTGAATTGTGCTGAAGGTGTTTTGGTCAATAGAGACCTCTCTCCTCCTCTCTTTCAAGCTCGTAAATCAGAGCCCTATGGTCCAATGGCCATGATGTCCCCCTAATCACCTCACTGCAATATTAATAAGGCTGTTCAATGCAACTGGTTCCTTCCAAATTGTCACATAAAGATTTGGTAAATGTCAGACACATCATTTACTAGAAAACGATGTTTCACTGCCAGGGGGAGGTAGGTGGCTGAGAGAATGAGGTAAAAGGCCCAGAGATGACCTTAAGGCAGCTCACGGCATGCAGTCCTCTAGCCTGGGGCTCCTAACTTGGGTCCTTCTCGCCTGGCAGGCAGCAGTCACCCTTGGTGAGTCCACCAAGTGCAGGACACCGGGCAAGGACTTGTGGCGGACAGGCGGGGTTAGGTTTGGCTCAGAAAGAAACAGCAGTCCCTGTCTGCAGGCAGCGTATAATCCTGTTGGTGCAAGAAAGAACGCCTCACGATGCCTCAAGCAAATTATTATCCCCATTTTAGGAAGCTAAGAAAGTTCCAGGAACACTGACCCGCATGTAAGCAACTTGACATTTACAAAGGGATGGGTTCCCAAAAGTAAATTAGTGGCATGTCAACTGCTTATACTACAGTCAGCTACACCAGGCATCCCTGGGATATAAATCCAGGATCTCCTATTTACTAAGCAGTCACTTTAACCAGCTAGAGTTGGACTATCAAGAAGGCTGAGCACCAAAGAATTGATGCTTTCAAACTGTGGTGCTGGAGAAGACTCTTCAGAGTCCCTTGGACTGCAAGTAGATCAAACCAGTCAATCCTAAAGGAAATCAACCCTGAATATTCATTGGAAGGACTGCTGCTGAAGCTGAAGCGCCAATATTCTGGCCACCTGATGTGAAAAGCCAACTCACTGGAAAAGACCCCGATGTTGGGAAAGATTGTAGGCAAGAGGAGACGGGAACAACAGAGGATGAGATGGTTGGATGGCAAACTCAGTGGACATGAGTTTGAGCAAACTCTGGGAGATAGTGACGGACAGGGAAGCCTGGAGTGCTGCAGTGCATGGGGTCACAAAGAGTCGGGCACGACTGAGTGACTACACAACAGCAACAACTGCTCATAAAAAGATAGGGAGGGGATTCCCTGGAAGTCCGGTGCTTAGGGCTCTGCACTTTCACTGCAGGGGACCTAGGCTTGGTCCCTGGTCAGGGAACTAAGATCCCACAAGATACGTGGTATGGCCAAAAAAACAAACAAACAAAAAAGGATGGAGGCTGGTCCTACCAATTGGGGTGGACAGATACACAAACAGTGACAATCACCACAGCCTGGTTTCTGATGGAGAAAGTGGAAATCACCTACGAATCGCTTCACTGAATTGCTCTGGCGAATGAATCACAGTATATTGATATAATGGAATAGGATACAATTATTGTTGCTTAGTTGCTAAGTTGTGTCTGACTCTTTCACAACCATATAGACTGTACTTTGCCAGGCTCCTCTGTCCATGGGATTTCCCAGGTAAAGAATACTGGAGTGGGTTGCTATTTCCTTCTCCAGGGCACCTTCCTGACCCAGGGATCAAACCCATGTCTCCTGTATTGGCAGATGGATTCTTTATCACTGAGCCACCAGGGATTACTAAGCAGTCACTTTAACCAGCTAGAGTTGGACTATCAAGAAGGCTGAGCACCAAAGAATTGATGCTTTCAAACTGTGGTGCTGGAGAAGACTCTTCAGAGTCCCTTGGACTGCAAGTAGATCAAACCAGTCAATCCTAAAGGAAATCAACCCTGAATATTCATTGGAAGGACTGCTGCTGAAGCTGAAGCGCCAATATTCTGGCCACCTGATGTGAAAAGCCAACTCACTGGAAAAGACCCCGATGTTGGGAAAGATTGTAGGCAAGAGGAGACGGGAACAACAGAGGATGAGATGGTTGGATGGCAAACTCAGTGGACATGAGTTTGAGCAAACTCTGGGAGATAGTGACGGACAGGGAAGCCTGGAGTGCTGCAGTGCATGGGGTCACAAAGAGTCGGGCACGACTGAGTGACTACACAACAGCAACAACTGCTCATAAAAAGATAGGGAGGGGATTCCCTGGAAGTCCGGTGCTTAGGGCTCTGCACTTTCACTGCAGGGGACCTAGGCTTGGTCCCTGGTCAGGGAACTAAGATCCCACAAGATACGTGGTATGGCCAAAAAAACAAACAAACAAAAAAGGATGGAGGCTGGTCCTACCAATTGGGGTGGACAGATACACAAACAGTGACAATCACCACAGCCTGGTTTCTGATGGAGAAAGTGGAAATCACCTACGAATCGCTTCACTGAATTGCTCTGGCGAATGAATCACAGTATATTGATATAATGGAATAGGATACAATTATTGTTGTTTAGTTGCTAAGTTGTGTCTGACTCTTTCACAACCATATAGACTGTACTTTGCCAGGCTCCTCTGTCCATGGGATTTCCCAGGTAAAGAATACTGGAGTGGGTTGCTATTTCCTTCTCCAGGGCACCTTCCTGACCCAGGGATCAAACCCATGTCTCCTGTATTGGCAGATGGATTCTTTATCACTGAGCCACCAGGGGAGCTGAAAAATGTTTTATAGAACTTGTCTATTGTTGTTTAGTCACTAAGTCATGTTAGGCTCTTTTGTGACCCCAATGACTCCAGGAGATACTGGAGGACAGAGGAACCTGGCCAATGGGGTTGCAGAGAGTCCACTTTTGCACCGGGGAGGCTCAGGGCTCACTAAGTCTGTGCCTCTGGGATTATGACTTTCTCTGGAGAGGAGACTAAGGCAGAGAAGTGAACCCCAGAAATCGTGCTAACTGGCCTGGGGATCCTCTGTGTTTCTCTGGGGCCACCTGGCACATCGCACTGGGGTACAAGCCTCCTGCGTGGCTAGCACTTCTTTGGAAAAGAAGTGCCAAATTTCAGAAATCCAATGTGCTAGAAGCTAATTCCTATGGCTAGTCAGAGAAGCTCCCAGGATATTTTTGGTTGGCAGGGAAGTGATGGGAGAGGAGGGGGCTCTGTGGGAGAATAAAACGTCTGACCATTAGTGAGAATCTGCACCATTATGGCGCATCCCACCCCCACCAGCTGGCACCCTTTGGCTCCCTCCTGACACTTCTAGACTGTCCTCAAACTCTTTGTGGGTCATGGAGATGGAGGCCCTTTCTGCCACTCTGCTGGCTGCGGGCGGTGGAGATGCACCTCGTGAGTCGAGGCTCGTCATAGCGGCAGCCTGTGCAGAGAGTAGCAAGTGAAGCTGCAGCCTGGTGGGCAGGGTTCCATCAATCCATCCCAATGACATGGAGGAGCTGTAGGAACCCAGGCAGCTAGACCAGCAGAGGTGCATCCGTTGAATATTCCCACACCCAGAACCCCAGGGGTGCTCACCAGCCCTAGAGCTTTGCCCTTGACAAGTCACCCAACACCAGGAGAGAGGAACCATCCTTCTGTGCCTCCAATCTGCTTAGGGAGGCATCCGGACCCCACCGGAGCAGGAGGCAGAGAGGGGACTGGCAAGCTCTCGAATTTTGTGCTGCTATGTACTATCATCTGATATGACAATAATATCTCATGATGAAACCACTACATGGCAGATTTCCTTTAGAGTTAATTTTAGTAAGTGGCAATGCTTTAGAAAGCCTGCACCGTGGACCTTGCTGGGAGTGTGAACACAGCTGCTGGGAGTCGGCAGCTCCTGGTTTCTCCCTTTGCTGCTGAGTGGAAGGTGAGCCACTCCCTGCGATGCCCCTGTCAGCTGGGAGAGGCCTGCAGACTGGCACAAAGCTAGGCCATCCAGTGGCAAGCTCACCAAGCACCTCCGCTCTGGCTTACAATCTGACCTTGAGCAGCTATTACATTTCCAGCTAAGCCACAGTCATTCCCACTAATAAAATGATGCTGGCGAGATCTCAGTCAGACCTCACCTGCAGGGAGTCAGCCTCTGTCCCTCCAGCAGACATTCAAGGGTGCTCTGGGCTCTCTGGCTTTATGGCATATGGCATACGTCAGGGGGTCACATATGCCACTGCACATCACGATGGTTTATGCTAGTGGCTGTAATCGTGGCTATTCTGTGGTCATAATAAGCCCAGCATCTCTCTGCTCATCGGTGCTGATCAAGGTCTTCAGGAATTTTTCACTCAGGACATCACCTGCTAGACTAGCTGTCTACCCTCTACTGACCACACCGAAGATGGAATGATGCCTTCGTTAAATTTCTCATAGATCCAAGTGAAATCAGGTCTAATAAATAAATTAAAATACATCTAATAAAATAATATTTGAGATTAAAAGGAAGCTTGCTTGCATATTCACGAACCAAGTGAAAACTCAGATGAGCTCTTCTAAGCTTCTTACTCATGGGGAGTCACAGATTGAACATGTGCTGAGAGCATTTCTTAGCAAATATAAGCCTGGCAAAGGCACATTCACCCATGAATTCACTGAACAAGCAGTTATTAACCACTGTTTTGCATTACTATTTATTTTGTATCTTCACCCCTCTTTGTAACCCTAGGACCTCATAGAAGTAGTAGGCACTCCATTGACTGCCTGTTGATGACACTAAAATGCACAATCCCAGTCCCCAAGTTATTCGTATGTAGTCAAGGAAGTAAGAGTCACTTCCTCCATGAAGTGTTCCTGACCCACCCAGACCATGTCTGGTGACCCTGCCAGGCATTTCCCAAGCAGTCCTTACTCTCCCTGCCTGGCACCCACCCCCAACACATACAGACACACACACACACACACACACACACACACACACGTTTAATTGTTTCTATCCTCTGGGGGACAATAAGCTTGGGGAAGGCAGAGCATCTGCTTTGCTTCTCACAACCTGACATATAAATAAAGGGAATGTCCAATAAATCATTATTAGATGAATAAAAAAACAATGGATGGACATATGGGTGAATGGATAGGTGGAAGGGTTGGAGGGTGGGTGGGTAGATGGATGATGGATGGGTGGGTGAGTAGATCATGAATGGATGGGTAAATAAATGGATGGATGATGGATTCATGCTGGTTGGGATGGATAACTGTATGATGGATGGAGATGGATATACAGATACATGGATAAATAGGTGAAGGGGTTGGAGGATGGGTGGGCAGATGGACAATGGATAGATGGGTGGGTGGATGGATGATGGATGGATAGGAAGATGGGACGATGGGTGGATGAACAGGTAAGTAAAGCCAAGAAAAAAGTTTAAGCTGTACCCCATGATAAAATGTGCTGAGATGGTGGCCAGCAAGGGTAGGGAGGAGTGAGTGTGTTGGTAAGATACAGAAGGAAATGTCTCCCAGATCTTAAGAAAGCAAACGATTTGGCTTCCTCTGTGCCAGACAGTGTGCTGGGCAACTTATGAGCATCGTGTTGCATCCTCTCCAGGCAGGCGTTTCACCCATGTGGGGAAGGAAACCAGGTCCTGCAGATCAGCATGCAGTGAAGCCAAGATGGAGAACATCTGCTGACACAAGCTCCCTCCACAAAGGCTGGAAGACCAGAGGGCATTTCCTGGCCCAGCACGGGACAGTGCTAAGAAGAAAGAGGTACCCATGGGAATCTCTGAGGTGGGCAGAGATGAAGTTGCTAGCATGGCAGTCGTGCGCCTCAGAACAGAGACAAGGAGTCAGAGTTCTCCAGGGGGCCCAGGATGCATGACCCCCTCCAGTCTACAAAAACACAAGCTCCTTCTCTCCCCAGGCACAGCCACCACGTCATAGTGGGGACTGGAGTGGGGTGTCCTAGAGAGGCAATTTGACTTTCCTAAGTACTATAGTTGCCAGAGTCAGGAAACAAGAAGACAGAAAGGGAATGGGAGGGGATGAAAGAGAGCAGAGCCCAGGAAGGACCAAGTGATCCATATGGATCAGAGCTCCACCCCCGTCACAAGGACACTAGACATCAGGCATCCTTACAGCCAGGGGCCCCCAAGGAGCCAGCCCAGGAGACGCAGCATCAGTCTCCCGGGGTCCCAGCCCTTGGCACAACACTCAAGGATTCTCTCAAAAGCATCGTCTATTTAGCTGATAGCCCTGAAATGTTTCATTTAGCTGGAAGTCATGGTTGGTCCATTTCCCAGATCTAACTGACATTATAAGAACCAGACACATTATGTCTGGTAGCAAAGCTGTTCAATAACCCAGAGTCCCCACCCTACCCCCAATCTGGAGAGCCAGCAGTTCAGACAGCTTTTAGAAGGCAGAGCCACTGCTGCCTCCCAAGCCAGGTTCATTACTGTGTGTGTGTGTGTGTGTGTGTGTGTGTGTGTGTGTGTGTGCGCGCGCACGCATGCGTGCATGCACGCGTACACTTCGGGAGGAGGAAGAGATACCACATGGCAGTTACTATCCCTTCTGACCACGGGGCAAAACTTGCCAATTTCTTTACCTATTTAATTCTCCCACTGGGGTAAGAGTTATCCTCAAACCACTTATGAGAAAATCAAAACCCAGTGAGGTTCAGGTGACCCCAGTCCTACAGCTATGAGCAGCAGAGCTGGGATTCTAACCCAGATCTATCAGGGTGCAAGCCCATGCTCTCACCCATAACCCCATGTGGCCCGTTCAGCAGACCTGCGGACACTGTACAGTGTGTCCACACTCTGCCCATCACAGTGTAAGGAAGAATAGAGCCCACAGTCGAAGAAATCGGCAAAATTTTCAGCTTAACAAAACTGAACGGGTTTGGGTTTCCCTGGTGGCTCAGTGGCAAAGAATGTGCCTGCCATTGCAGGAGACACGGGTTCATCCCTGATCTGGGAATATCTCACATGCTGGGGAGAAACTAAGCCCATGCGCCGCAACTATTGAGCCTGTGCTCTGGAGCCAGGAGCCACAGCTCTCAAGCCCGTGGGTCACGACTGAAGCCCATGAGCCCTGGAGCCTGTGCTCCGCAACAGAGTAGCCACTGCAATGAGAAGCCACTTGCCAGCTAGAGAAAGCAGCAGGACCCAGTATGGCCAAAATAAAGGGCTGAATACAATCATTCGTGAAGACTGACCAGGCTCGATTACGAGCAGACCTCCTCCTTCAAAGGGCCACATACTGCGAGTCCCCAGGAGCCACATGGCTCTTCAAAGCTCCCTGAGGACAAGGGCTCTGAGTCTGCCTTTGGTTCTCCAGAGCCACTGGTTTGGAGCCCAAGGGAGAAGAACACAAGAGTCACCGAAAGTGCGGGTGAATGAATGAATGAACAAGTAAGTAAACGCCATGGATGACAGTGCTGTCTAAAGGTGAAACAGTGGGGCTCTGCAGGAAAAACACGCGGGGCCTCAGGGTCTGTGCATCACCCAGAGCATCTCGCCTGGCACCTGACCTCCTGGGGTGGCCTGCATGTCCACACGACAGATTCTGAGGACACCACGCTGTTCATCAGGGCCAATGCCTAGTGGGCTTCCAGGGCCTCCTGCCTTTGACCCTTCCACCTGGCAGGAAGGATTCCCGGCCAGCATCCACACGCCACTACTAAGAGGTGGGGGAGCCCACTTGGTCCAGTCTGAGGGTGGGAAGAAGCTGTCATGACCGAAGCCTGCCCCATCCTGTGTCCTACAGCTCCTGACCATGTCCCCCTTGTCCGGGCACACAGGGACCTTGAAACCCCAAATTAGAATGGGGGTGCCAGACTAGAGGGTTCTATCTGGATGCGGGAACACCAACCCTTGACCCACTGCCTGTGAGCTGACGTGAGAATGCACGGGACCCTCTCCCACTTGGTGCAGATGCCCCTTAGGATGCCAGGGCAGCTCAGACTATGTGATATCCTTTCAGAGTCTGTCTGAGCACCTGTTCCTCCTCCAGAGGGTTGGAAGCCACAGAGCTGACGTGGTCCCTTTTCCTGGAGCCCACAAAGGACAGAGCAGATGAGCAGCATCTTAAGGACATCAAGTGACCAAAACCTCCAGAAGGTCTTCAGCGACCCTGTGAGTGAGTACTCCGGTGCCTAGAAGGAGGGCATTACCCAGAGAGAATGCAGGGGAGTGGGGCAGGACGCACACGCTGGCAGGAGGCCAAGGCAGTGACCCGGCTGTCCCCCCAGCAGAGCTGAGGTTCTTGCAGAGGGAGGGTGTATTAACAGAATTTCCCAGTGTGCTCTGCTTCTCTCTGTTGCTCGTCTGGGGCTGAAAACAGATCCCTGACAAGCTCTCCCTCTCTTTCCAGGGGCTTCAGTTTTCCTGCTCTAACAAGTCATAGGTGGTCTATTTTCAGAACAAAGATGGTCGATTCATTCCTTCCACAAACATTCTTAGGCCCCTGTTATGTATTGGGCACTAGTCCACTTCCCCAGCCATGGAAGGCAGAATCCAACTCAGGTTTTGGACCCTGTGTGAAAATTTTGTAAAAACAAAAAAATATGTGTGGATGGGGAATAGCCCCTTCTTGACAAAGACCTGCAGACATGGGAATTCCCTGGTGGTCCAGTGGTTAGACTCTGAGCTTCCACCGTAGGGGGCACAGTTCTGATCCCTGGTCAGTGAACTAAGATTCCATAAGCCACACAGTGCAGGCAAAAAATGAAAGACCTGCAGTCGTGCATACGCTAGATCACACTCCAGCAACAGAACAGCACTGCTCCCTCCCAGGTGCCACCAGCAGTAACAGCCTCATCGATTCCAACCTCCCCAGCAAAGGCGGAAACTGACAACTCTCCAGGATCGCACTGAACTATGAGAAAAGGCTGGCCAAGCAGATGAGATGTGGATGATCTTCCAGGGGATACACTCCATCGTCTTAAGCAAGCACACCTTTTCAAACATGTCCACAAGATTCATTTGTGTACAATCAACATGAAAACACTGTGGATGACAGCGTTTGCTCTAAACTTGAAATTGATGTAGCTGCACGATCTCTCAAGATGCTCTACAGGCAGCTCTTTCCTGGTGATCCAGAGGCTAAGATTCCATGCTCCCAATGCGGGGGGCTTGGGGTTCCATCCCTCGTCAGGGAACTAGATTCCATCTGCCAGAACTAAAGATCCCACATGTCACAGTGCAGGCTGAAGTTCCTAAGTACCGCAACTAAGACCTGGTGCAGCCAAATATATTAAAAAAAATTTTTTAATGCTCTATAGGGGTCTTCTCAGTAGCTAAGGCGCAGGTGGTCACAGAAACCCAAACCTCCCCCTCCAACAGGATCCCCCCAAACAACAGATAAACAAAGTTAATAAATAAAAGAACACACAAGCCACAGCTTTAGCACAGAACTAGAAGACAGAGACATTATAATGCCAAAGTATCTCTAAATAGAAAGATAAACGTCCATTTTCTCCATTTCCAGGAAAGCAACTTCTTGAATTCTCACCCAAAACCTTTGTAGAGACCTAAGGGGTGGGAAGGGCTTCCCAGATGGCTCAGTGGTAAAAAAAAAAAAATCTGCCTGCCAATGGAGGGGATGCAGGAGATGTGGGTTCGATCTCTGGATTGAGGGAAATGACAACCCTCTGGAAGAGGAAATGACAACCCACTTCAGTATTTTTGCCTGGAGAACCCCAAGGACAAGGCAGGGCTACAGTCCATAGGGTCCCAAAGAGCTGGACACGACTAAGCGCACGCTCACCACAAGGGGCGGGAAAGGGTCCCAAAACCACAAGAAGAGAAGAGCAGACAGTGGAGGGCTTGGGAATAAACCACCAGCATCTGGAGAAAGAGAAAGCATAACCTAAGTGGAAAAAAAGAAAAACTGGAAAAAGAATGCAGAACATTGACCAGGGTTCACTGGGTTTAAAGGGAGGGGAGAGTTTAAAGGTGGGCGTGGGCAGGAGAGAAACAAGGGGTGGGCACCATCCAGAAAGTGTGCAGTAAAGGGAGAGAAAGCAAGAAACTGACATTTACAAATCTGCAAAACCAAAATAATAAAATATATCCAAGGACACACTCTTCTTCAGTCCCCTCCCCCCACCAAAAGTCAACCATTAAAGAGACTGCACTCTGCTACACTGACAGAAGAGGGGGCACTTGAACTAAAAATCACATGAACCACTCGGCCTGTGAAATACAGAGGTGGGAGCGCCTTCATCTACATAAAGGCTGCTCAGAGAAGGAAGACGAAAAGGAGAATCCAGATATTTCAGCTGATGAAAATTACTCCAAAAACACAACCATAAGGCAGAAGGAAAAAACCTGAAAAATAACACTGCAAATGGAATTAAAAACCTCAAAGAAGCATTTGAGAAACTATCCTCACAGCCTGCAAACCCAAAGATCAAATAACTTACAAGGGCAAGAGATTTAGACTGTCATTAGGCTTCTCAACAGCAGCCTACAAAGCAGAGCGGTGATGGAGCAGCGTTTTCATGAAACGCAAAGTAAGAAGGTGTGAATCAAAAAGTTTATATCTAGCAAAGCAGGTCTTCTGAAATCAAAGTCAGAAAAAAAAATGGTTTTAAACACATAAGAACTCAGGGAATAAGGTACCCACGAGCCAGCCCTTCTTAAGACATCTACAGAGAATTAACTTCAGCCGGCCAGGAGATAACGGGGACTCTTTGCAAACGGACTTACAGGGAATTTTTAATATATTTAATTATAGGCCTAAATTAAATAGGGGAGTAGGGAGAGAAGAATAATGTACACATTTTACATGTTTGGTCAAAGTGAAAATAATACAACTACAAAATGGCAGGCAACAAAAGAAAGACAAAAACAGAGTAAGCTCGGTCAAGGTGGTACAGGGAATTTTAGATAATATATACACTTCGTACAATGATGACTGTACAGGAGGTTAAGGGATTCCATCTGCAACTGACAAATCAGATAGTAAAAGCTCATAGGGGACTTAAAAAGATTTTTAAGCCAATAAGTATCAATACAAAGGTAGCCAGTAGAACAAAAATGGAAACTTTTTGTATATCAAAAGAAATTAAATAAGTGAGCAAAGAAAATGTATCATGTAGAGAGAGAAGTACAACAAATAGAACATAAAATGTATTATTCATTAAATATTATGAAAATGTTAAGACCAAGCTTGTCAGTCATATAAATATTAGACATATAAGTGATTGTGAACAGGCTTAACTCCCCTATGAAAAGAAATAGATTTTTGATTTGGCTTAAAAAACACAGTTCAACCATATATCACTTACAAGAGGTACACTTTTAAAAAGGGATTCGGAAAGGCTGAAAATAAAGAGTTAGGTAAAGATATATCAGGCAAATAGGAACAATAACAATGCAAGTATTGCAATCTTGACATACAAGTCAAATGTGCATAATTCAAGGGGAAAAAGAAGCCTAAATGTGGCAAACATATTCTAATACTAAAAAAAAAAATACTAAAAAGAAAAAATTCAGATTTCACAATGAAAATATAATAGGAATGACTATCAGTGCACAAAGAAAGACTAATACTACCTTTATTAGTAGAAACTATAGCAAATGAAAGAAAAAACAGATGGAAACACACTAATAATAGAACACTCTAACACACCACTTTCAGCACCAAAGAGATCAGGTAGGCAAAAATGTAGGTAAAGATACAAAATCTAGAAAACATAATCAATAAAGCAATCATATGGAGATATTTAGATGCCTAATATTAGAAATCACAACTTATTAAGTGCACATAGATTATCCACAGAAATTGATCATGTATTGGGTGACAAATAATCAGCATGTCGACCTTGAGGCTGGGGAAGATTGAGGGCAGGAGAAGGGGGCAACAGAGGAGATGGTTGGGTGGTATCACCAACTCAATGGACAAGAGTTTGAGCAGACTCTGGGAGATGGTGAAAAACAGGGACGCCTGGCGTGCTGCAGTCCATAGGGTCGCAAAGAAACGTGACTGAGCAACTGAATAGCAACTCATAAACTAGAAATGTTTCAAAGAATTTTTCTGATCGCAGTGTAGTAAAACTAGAAATTAACTTTTAAAATAAACTATTTTAAAGATACAAAGAAGTATCTCTCTTTTGTGTAAGGGGGAAAAAGGAGAAACTAATAAAATATTAGCAAAAGAAAGTCAGGACAGATAAAGTGAAAATAATGATTGGTTAACACTTCTCTGAGTCTACCCCTTTTGCATTGTTTTGACTTTTGCAACATAGGAATCTTTTATATACTAAAAAGAAATCAACAAAGATGGGGTGGGACCCTAAAGTGGAATAAAAACAAAAGAACCTAACTCTTTTTTCCAAGTATAACATAAGCAGAGTGAATGGGAGTGGGGAGAGAAAGATTGATCTGAGTCAATTTAAACAGAGGATTTCAACTGTTTGACTTCAGACTAAAGCCCAAAAGTGCTATAAACCAATTTTGAACTCTAGTTAGTAAGTTTGTTTTCTTCCATGGTATGGGTTAACTCTTACTTAAATACTTTATATGGATTTGGGGATTTGGAAAATAATGTACTCAGGAAAATTTCTCCTTTGTTGAAGGAAGTTCCATATACGGAAAGATTAAAGGCCAGAATGAACCTAAGGTCTTGGATTGGAATTGGTGTCATTACAAACGGATGGTTTTACACATCCATGAGCGAGTGTCTATGTGTAGAAACAGTTGAACATGTATGTGTATGTGCATGTTTGTGGATTTCTGAGTGTATACTCACACACATGTTTCTTTTTCTTTCTATCAAAACAGCGGACATCTAAGGCAATGATACCGGTAGCAACGAATACATCTAAAATCCAGAAACCATACTCTACTGAGAGAAGCCGGACCTCAAGAGAGAGCCCAGGACTAGTGGGAGGACAGTACAAGGCAACCTTGGAAGAGTTCATCGTGCCAAAAAGTGAGGAAATGCTCAAAAGTGGATGGAATGAATGAATGACTGATATAATCAATGACATGTACAAATCTCAAAATCATAGTGAAGAGAATAATTCTTACACAGAAGAATACATGCTGTACATGTTCCATTTATATGAAATTTTAAAATAGGCAAAACTAATTTATGGCAGGAACAAAATCAGAACTGTGGCTGCTCATGAGGAAGATGGGGACAAGGACTGATTGGAAAGGAACATGAATTAATTTTCTTGGAGGTGATGACAGTGCTTTATATCTTGACATGAGTTTGAGTTATGTGGTGAACACATTTGTCAAAATTCATCAAAGGGTATACAATATTTGTACATCACACTGCATGTAAATTTTACCTAATAAAAGAGCTGTAAAAAATATAGATCTATAGACAATATCATGTCTGCCCAGTGTTTAAGGATGCCTACAGCTTACTATGAAATGCAATTAAAAAATAAGATGAATTTCTGGAAGGCATACAAGTCACTATGGTAAAGCCTGTTAAAATGTTAAAGAATCTAGGTGATAAGCATGTGGATATTCACAAAATATCCATTAATTTTCTCTATGTTTGAAATTTGTCAAAATAACAAGTTGTAAAAAAGATCATGGGGATTTGTCAAAAGGACATAGCAGCCAAGTGAAAGGTACTCCCACTGGCCAAAGCTGTGACAATTTAACCATTGAAATAACTGGATTATAAACCACTGGACCAATATATAACCCACTGAATATAACTCAGTCAATGTAACCCATTGAGTAAAATGGGAATACATGAGTACACATGGTATAAATAAATGAGTAAATAAATGAATGTAAGAAAGAAGAAGCTCTTCAATACAGTAGAAAGAACTAAGCAAAAATAACTTTAGAAAAAAAAACACCATCTGGCAAATATAATAATTCAGACAAGAATTATCAATGGATGCCAAAACAAGTGGGTAAAAGTTTAATGAAAAACAAGATATTTACATACACCTAAACTATTTCCTCAAAAAATGTTAATTAATTACAAACAGGGTGAAATAACTTTATACTGAGAAATGTAGCAAATATCATCTTAACCAACAATCAGTGTTAACAGCTCCAGGAATAGGACAGCTGGTGCCATGTACCTTTTAATAAGACACACAGAAATGACCCCACATGACTTCTGTGGTCTTCCTGCCTGAAATGCATGTCCTGAACCTAGTCATGAAGAAACGCCAGACGAACCCAAATGAAAGGACATTCTTTAAAACAACTGGCCTGTACTCTTACAAACAAGGCCAAGGTCATGAAAGACAAAGAAAGACCAAGGAACTATTCCAGATTCATGGATATAAAAGAGTCACGGGGGGCTTCCCTGGTGGCTCAGTGGTAAAGAGTCTGCCTGCCAGTGCAGGAGACACAGGTTTGATCCCTGATCCGGGAAGATCCCACATGCTCCAGAGTATCTAAGCCTGTGCACCGCCACTGGATCCCACAGGCTACAGAGTATCTAAGCCTGTGCACCGCCGCTGGATCCCACAGGCTCCAGAGTACCTAAGTCTGTGCACCGCCGCTGGATCCCACATGCTCCAGAGTATCTAAGTCTGTGCACCGCCGCTGGATCCCACAGGCTCCAGAGTATCTAAGCCTGTGCACCGCCGCTGGATCCCACAGGCTCCAGAGTATCTAAGCCTGTGCACCGCCGCTGGATCCCACATGCTCCAGAGTATCTAAGCCTGTGCACCACCGCTGGATCCCACAGGCTACAGAGTGTCTAAGCCTGTGCACCACCGCTGGATCCCACAGGCTACAGAGTGTCTAAGCCTGTGCACTACCGCTGAATCCCCCATGCTCCAGAGTATCTAAGCCTGTGCACTGCCGCTGTTGAGCCTGTGCTCCAGAGCCTGAGAACCAGAACTGCTGAGCCTGAACTGCAGCTACTGAAGCCCATGCACTGTAGAGCTCAGGCTCCATAACGAGAAGCCCGCATACTGCAGTGAAGAGTAGCCTCCACTCTCTGCAACTAGAGAAAGCCCGCGCTGCAAAAAAGACCTAGCCAGCCATGAATAAATAAGATGATTTTGAAAAGGGAGAGAGACATGGGAACCAAATACGTGAGACGTTAGACTAGCTCTTACACCAGATGATGGTGAGGATGATGATGATGGTGATGATGATGATTATGTTTGGCTATAAAGGACTTCATTGGGATGTAATTGCTTACAGGAAAGAGCCTGTAGATTGGATAACGGTGTTGTATCAGGGCTATTTTCCTGATTTTGATCATTGTACTGAGTTTTGCAAGAGAACACCCTAACTCTTAGGAGTGCTTAGGAGTAATGGGGCATCGTGTCTGGAACTTACTTTCAAACTGCTCAGAAAAAATGCACAGGCACAGAAAGAGTGACAAAGCAGAAATGATAGCCTGGTGGCAACTGGGGAATCTAGGTGAAAGGCGTATGGCACTTCTTTGTACTATTCCCGCAACTTTTCTGAAGTGTTGGAATTATTTCGAAATGTAAAAGCTTTTAAAACATAAAAGAGAAAGAAAATGCTAGATAATGTAGGTTATTCTCTAGGTCTAACTGGTCTCTCCCGGTCCAAAATGGCAAGATGCCACCGACTTGAAAACCTCTAAAGATTGAGAGCTGCTGTGTCTATGTGACACCTCTGAAGAGACACAGCACTCGAGGTATGAACCAGAAGCTAACCAGGCAGGATGACCTGCGGAGTAGATGGGCAAGCTCTTGGGTTGAAGAGCGAGGTTGTTTCGCACATTACTCTGGCCAATTCCAACAGATTGCTGCTGACAGAGCCCTGAGTTCTCTCAGAGAGAGTGCCAAGGAACAGGCCTGACAGCTGCCTCCCCCTCCCAGTGCTGGAACCACCATCAAAGACGCAATTAATCATCCAAGGGCAAGGCTCCTCTATCTCCTACAGCCTCGGATATAAATCAACCCCAAAGTGTTAACAGATCAACAGTTATCTCTAATACCAAATACAATTTGCATTTGAGATGACATCTGCAATATTTTAAAAGCCAAAGTCTAAAACAACAAACTTGGCAGTTTTTTCTGAGTAGCAATTAACACAGTGACTAATCCTATCAAGGAGACGGTAATTGGCATGGAGATAGCCTCTCACACCAGCAGCAGGTTGAAAACCTTAATTCTAACCTCTTTTTAACAGCACAGACTCTGGAGCATCTCCGCTCATCAAGGAAACTAACGCAATTATTAAGGACAAGGGTAATTACCCTACAGCTTTAAGAACAACAAAAAAAGAATTAAAATGTTCAAACAGCAGTCACACAGGAGAAGGATGGGAGGCTTGATTCATGGTTGAAGGCTATTTTCTGTGTCATGGGCAGCCTAGGATTAGGCTATGCCACCTCCAGACCCTGCCCAGGATAGAGCGTCAACCACAGCCGGTTCTGCCCAGCAGTGGCCACTCCAGGACAGCCTCCTATACAAAGGTCCCAACTGCTAATCTGGTCAAGTAGGAGGTCCCAAGGATGTGACGTTTGAAACAGCTAACAGAGCATCAAGCTGGTCTCTTCAATGTCTCTAGAACCCATTGTTCAATTCAAGTTACCCTCAAGAGTTAAGCCTTTTCCTAGATTCTGTCTAAAGTCTACCCATCATTTAGGGTTCAGCTTAACTTTTAGGAAGTGTTCCTATGCCACTCCAGTCCTCAGTAAACCCTGAACAATTTAAGCCTTTCTCGTCCAAACCATGAGAGCAGAGGTGCCCCGTTCGTTCAGTATGTTTTGATTCATTACTGGTTTGATTTGCTTCTCAACAGAACCGCATGGTTTTCAAAAGTCAAGACCCTGCCCTAAGCAGGGTTCAGGTTGCCTAACACAAGGCTAGAAGGCAGGCAAAGTTCTGGCAATAAGTTTACAGCTCTCAGAGGCTCAGAGACACCCAGTGCTCCTTGGGGGTAAAAAGAGAGGGTTGGGAGGTTCTTTGCGTGTGTGTGGCTGACAGAGTAATTGTAGAACATTCTGTGAAGCCCACAATAAGGGTTTAATACAGGCATGATTGGTGAATCAACAAATGAAAAAGTGAACAAGCCAAATAGCACGAGTCCTGGTCCGTTTGCTTAGGAGGTGAGCAGGCAGATCCGGTAGAGTAGCAGCTACAGACAAGGTGTCTGCACAAGCCAGCTGGCCTCCCCTGAGAGCACTGCTGGGCAGAAACCCGATCTACACCTGCCATGCTGCCTGGGTGCCTGGAGGGTGTGCTGGTGGCCACAAGAGGACCAGGAGATGCAGAGAGACGTTTCTAACTCTGAAAGGATATGTCACTCTTGTGTAAAGTGGATGAGGTGGCATGTTACTGAGCATGCAAACTTCTTACCCCCAAGCTATGACCAGACCCTCATCATCACTCCGGTTTTAGCTAGCAGCAGGAGGAAATAGCTAATTGAGGTAAGACCCAGACTCTGGGTGTGGGGGGACTTGGCATTGAGAAGCCCAGGAGAGGTGTCAGGGCTCCTGACACCAAAAGGAATGGAGGAGCACTGCTATCAGGAGGGCTACAGAGATCAAGACCGGGCTTCAGTCTTGGAGGTATTAGGAGCTCAGCATAAACTACAGTGTGGGGAGAAGCACAGAGCCAGCCATCTGGTCATGAGAAACAAGGATGACACACCTGCTGCAAGGTCACAGTTGGACCAGCCACCAGGTCTCACGATGCAGAATCCTGAGATACGCATACTTAGGAATAAGGCTGATCCCAGATCTGCCCACTGGAGGTGACAAAAGTTGGTTCAACAGTGAAATTTAAGTTGCCAGTGATTGTACAGATTAGAAATAAAAAGGAAGTATTTTAAACGGTGTATACCTTTTTATAAGGATGAACTTAGCCTGTTTAAAAGAAGAAAACATTCTATGACAGCTCTTCCTCCTGAATTTGTAGTACAATATGAAGAAAGAGCTATGCCCTTTTCTTCTCACATTCATTTTTATGTAGACCTTTCTGTCTGCATCGGTGACCTGGCACATACCATCCTCACAGGGTGTCATTGGTGTCATCTCATGGTATCTTCCAATGTGAAAGTGTTTTCTTTCCCAGTTAGGTTACAAGCCCCTAGAGGGTGGGAGGGTCTAATTGATCACCAAACTATATACACAACCTAGCAAAGTGCTAGGTGCAAGTTGTTAGTTCATTAGTGATCATTGTTGATAATTATATAGCGATTATAAATGCAGGTAACTGAGCAAAAAATTTCCACTAGGAGCCTTGACTCGTGGCTGAGCATTCCTCATCTAATAAAGGATACATTTAATTGTTATAGAAGTGCCTTTGCCTCTCAGCGGGTTATGAAAGAGACATCGCAGTTCCCAATTCTGAGCAGCAGCCAAACACTTCTGAGTGAGAGGAGGGCATAGAAAGGAAGCAGACACACAGGTGTACAGCCCACGGAGACTGTCCTTGTGGGAGAGATCATCTGGCTCAGAATTTAGAACCAAAATCTTAAGAATAGCCCTGTAAAGCCACATTACTCCACCACTTACTATCCATCACACTGACCAAATTTAAGGATCGACAATAGCTAATGCTGGGGGCTTTCCTGATGGTCCAGTGGTTAAGACTGTACTTCCAGGGCAGGGGGCATGGGTTCACTTCCTGGTCGTGGAAATAAGATACCACATGCCATGCGGCCAAAGAGTTAAAACAACCAACCAAATAAATAAATGAAATTGGGTCTTAAAATTTTTTAATGTTTAAAAAAAAGTTATGCTGGCAGAAACGTGAAGCAACAGGGAGTCCTACACTACAGATGGGAGTGAAAACTGATATAACCACTTTCAGAAACTACTTGGCAATTTTGACAACCAGTAAACAATTGAGTGGAGGTGATGGAATTCGAGTGGAGCTCTTCCAAATCCTGAAAGATGATGCTGTGAAAGTGCTGCACTCAATATGCCAGCAAATTTGGAAAACTCAGCACTGGCCACAGGACTGGAAAAGGTCAGTTTTCACTTCCAATTCCAAAGAAAGGCAATGCAAAAGAATGCTCAAACTACCACACAACTGCACTCATCTCACATGCTAGTAAAGTAATGCTCAAAATTCTCCAAGCCAGGCTTCAGCAATACGTGAACTGTGAACTCCCTGATGTTCAAGCTGATTTTAGAAAAGGCAGAGGAACCAGAGATCAAATTGCCAACATCTGCTGGATCATGGAAAAAGTAAGAGAGTTCCAGAAAAACAACTATTTCTGCTTTATTGACTATGCCAAAGCCTTTGACTGTGTGGATCATAATAAACTGTGGAAAATTCTGAAAGAGATGGGAATACCAGACCACCTGACCTGCCTCTTGAGAAATCTGTATGCAGGTCAGGAAGCAACAGTTAGAACTGGACATGGAACAACAGACTGGTTCCA
>SJYX01010587.1:35760-58601 GCA_006410675.1 Oreotragus oreotragus
CAGATGACACCACCCTTATGGCAGAAAGTGAAGAGGAACTAAAAAGCCTCTTGATGAAAGTAAAAGAGGAGAGTGAAAAAGTTGGCTTAAAGCTCAACATTCAGAAAACGAATATCATGGCACCCGGTCCCATCACTCCATGGGAAATAGATGGAGAAACAGTGGAAACAGTGTCAGACTTTATTTTTTGGGGCTCCAAAATCACTGCAGATGGTGACTGCAGCCATGACATTAAAAAACGCTTACTCCTTGGAAGAAAAGTTATGACCAACCTAGATAGCATATTGAAAAGCAGAGATATTACTTTGCCGACTAAGGTCTGTCTAGTCAAGGCTATGGTTTTTCCAGTAGTCATGTATGTATGTGAGAGTTGGACTGTGAAGAAGGCTGAGTGCCGAAGAATTGATGCTTTTGAAGTGTGGTGTTGGAGAAGACTCTTGAGAGTCCCTTGGACTGCAAGGAGATCCAACCAGTCCATTCTGAAGGAGATCAACCCTGGGATTTCTTTGGAAGGAATGATGCCAAAGCTGAAACTCCAGTACTCTGACCACCTCATGAGAAGAGTTGACTCATTGGAAAAGACTTTGATGCTGGGAGGGATTGGGGACAGGAGCAGAAGGGGACGACCAAGGATGAGATGGCTGGATGGCATCACGGACTCGGTGGACGTGAGTCTAAGTGAATTCCGGGAGTTGGTGATGGACAGGGAGGCCTGGCGTGCTGCGATTCATGGGGTCGCAAAGAGTCAGACATGACTGAGCGACTGAACGGAACTGAACTGAATAAGCAATGAGTTAAAGGAAATCAGATGATATGTTGAGATGAAAGAATAAGAAATCAGCGGACATTAAAACTTATGGGAAGCAGCAAAAGCAGTGCTTAGAGGGAAATATATAAAAAAAAATCTCAAATCAATAACCTAATCTTCTACCTTCAGACAGGAAAAAGAAGAGCAAAGTAACCCTAAAGCAAGAAGAAGGAAAGATACAACAAACATGTAAGAGAAAGTCAATGAAATACAGAACAGAAAAAAACATTTATGAAAAAATCTGGTTCTTTGAAAAGATCAACAAAATTCACAAGTGTTTAGCTACAATGACCAACAGAGAAAAGAGAGAAGATTCAAAGTACTAGAGTGAGAAATGAACAAGGGGACATTACAGTAAGTCCCCGACATATGGACCTTCAAGTTGCAAACTTTCAAAGAGGGAAACATGCATTTGCATGTCCAAGCACATAAGTTAGTTCACATGTCTGGCGAAAACTGTCAAGCATATGCATACTCCACAAGTTCGTATGTTTCTGTACACTTCATCGTACATGTAGAGCACAGTATTACAGTATCTTGCCTTTCAAGTCCAGGATGTCCAGAAGCAAGTGTAAAAGTAGCAGTGATGAAGCTGGTACTGCTAAGAAGCATCAAGTGATAACAATGGAAACAAAAGAGAAAATAACTGAGAGAGTGGAGCAACAAGAAGTATGTAAAGAATTGAAGAGATTCACGAAGCAGGAAATGACAGGGAGATTTCCTTCCTTTTAGGAAGCACTGTAAGTTTTTTGAGGCACAGGACTTGAATGTAGAATGGAACATGAAGGTTGTGGCAGCCACTCAGAATGCAATCTGTCATCTGTGATGGGAAGAAAAGAGCTACTACCCAGACATCCCTGGATCGTTGTTTTCAAGACAGTAGATAGAATTGAATCCAGCAAGGAACCAGAACCTATGCCATCAACATCAGGCTCATGCCTGATGTCAAGTTGCAGCTTGCCCTCAATCTCCTATTGCTGATGATCCTTCAGCTTTACCATTTCCCACCTCCTCTCACTCCTCCAGTCAGTAACTCTTCTTGCCTCTTCACTCGATATCAGCCCGTGTGCCAGCTGTTGTGCAGAACTGCTGTGCTTTTCAAGGTATTATACTGTAAGATTAAACATGTTTTCTTTATTTTTGTGTTTGTTTTTTATGTATTATCTGTGTGAAAAGTATTATAAACCTATTACAGTATAGAACTATACAGCTGATTGTGTTAGTTGAGCAACCTAGACTAGCTTTGTTGGAGTTATAAACAAGTGGGACTTCTGAACATGCTCTTGGAACACAACTTGTTTGTATGTAGGGAAATTACTGTACTATGACTCTACAAAAATAAAATATATATTATAAAGGAATATTATGAGCACCAACAAATATTATGTACACCAACAAATTAGATAACTTAGAGGAAATGGATGGACAAATTTCCAGAAATACACAAACTACTGACACTGTCTCAGGAAGAAATAAACAATCTGAATATACCTGTAACAAGTAAAGAGATTATGAGTTCCATTTTGAACATGTAAGCTTGAGGTGACTGTAAAAAAAATTGAGTTTAGATGTTGAATAAAAGCTTCAGTGCAGAAAAAAAAAAGAGAGAGATTAAATTAGCAATGAAAAAACAAAATACCCACAAAGGAAATCCCAGGCCCAGATGGTTTCACCACTGCTGCTGCTAATGCTAAGTCACATCAGTCGTATCTGACTCTGTGCAACACCATAGATGGCAGCCCACCAGGCTCCCCTGTCCCTGGAATTCCCCAGACAAGAACACTGGAATGGGTTGCCATTTCCTTCTCCAATGCATGAAAGTGAAAAGTGAAAGTGAAGTCGCTCAGTCGTGTCCAACTCTTCACGACCCCACAGACTGCAGCCCACCAGGCTTCTCCATCCATGGGAGTTTCCAGGCAAGAGTACTGCAGTGGGTCGCCAGTGCCTTCTCTGGCTTCACNTTCTCCAATGCATGAAAGTGAAAAGTGAAAGTGAAGTCGCTCAGTCGTGTCCAACTCTTCACGACCCCACAGACTGCAGCCCACCAGGCTTCTCCATCCATGGGAGTTTCCAGGCAAGAGTACTGCAGTGGGTCGCCAGTGCCTTCTCTGGCTTCACCACTGAATTCTACCAAACATTTATAGAGTAAATAATCATTTATAATTCTTTACAAACTCTTCCAAAAATTATAAAAGGAGAGAACACTTCCCAACTCACTTTATGATATTATTACCCTGTTAAGAAAACCAGACAAAAACATCAAAAGACAAGACAACTACTCATCAGTACCTCTTGTGGATATGCACGCATGAATCCTCAACAAAGTACTGGCAAACTGAAATCAGCAACATATAGAAAGAATTACATACTATGACCAAAGTGAGATTCATACCAGGAAGTCAAGGTTAGTTCAGCATCTAAGTAATACATCAACTAAATAATACATTATATAAATAGGCTACAAAATCACAGGGTCATCTCAACAGATACAGAAAAAGCATTTGACAAAATCCAAGATGATTAAAAAAAAATCCAACAAACTAGAAAGGAATTTACTTAACCTCAATAAAAGTCATCTACAGAAATATCTACAGTTAGTATCACACTTAATGATGAAAACTGGATACATTCCCTCCAGGATCAAAACGAGGATATCCACTCTCATCATTTCTATTCATCATTGTACTGGAAGTTCCAGCCAGAGTGACTTGGCAAGGAAAAGAAAAACAGGCATGTGGATTGGAAAGGAAGAAATAAAACTGTTTGCAGATGAGATAATCTTATAGACAGAATATCTTAAGAAATCCACTTAAAAATATTAGAACTAATTAACAAGTTCAACAAAGTTGCAGGAGTCAAAGTCAATATACAAAAGTCAATTGTATTTGTATACACTTGCAATGAGCAATTTTAAAATAAAAATTAAGGAGACTCCATTCATGATAGCATCAAGAGGAATATAATACTTAGGAATAATTCTTAACCAGAAATACAAAACTACACTGTAAAACCTAGACAACATTTCTGAAAGAAATGAAAGACCTAAATAAGTGAAACAACATTAATATACATGAATCAGACGACTTTATATTAAGATAGCAATACTCTCTAAATTATTGTACAAATTCCCACCAGAATTCTATCTGACTTCTTCATTGATATCAACAGCCTGAGTATAAAATTCATATGGAATTGCAAGGGACATAGAATATCCAAAACAATCCTTAAAAAAGAACCAAGTAGGAGACACACATCCCAAATTCAACATTTATTACAAAGCAATGATAATCAAGACTGTGTGGTACTAGTGCAAGCATAGACATGTAGATCAAGAGAATAGAATTGAGAGTCCAGAGATAAACACACACTTCTGTTCGTAATTAATTTTCAAAAAGGCAGCCAAAACACTTCAATCAGGGAAGAATCATCTCGTCACAAAACGGTACTGGGACATCTGGAGAGCTGCAAGCAGAAGGATGAAACTGGACCCTAACCTCAGATCACATGGGGATGGTCTGCAGGGAAGATGTGGGGTGGGAGGTGGGAGGGGGTTCATGTTTGGGAGTTCGTGTAAAAAAATAAATAAATACAAAAAAAAATAAAAAAAAGAGAAAAAAAAACCAAACAAACAAAAATTAACTCCAAAACCAAAGTAGATCTTCATCACCTTGAATTCAACAACGCATTCTTAGATATGACACCAAAAACATGAGCAACAAAATAAAGATTAGTAAATTGGACTTCATCAATATTTGAAACTTTCATGCTTCAAAGTGAAGCACACACAAAAAATGAAAAGACAGCCCATGGAATGGGAGAAAGTTTTCGCAAACCATATGCCTAATAAGAGAGGGACTTATATCGAGAACAAATAAAGAACTCTTACAACTTAATAATAAACAGACAAGGAGCTTAATTTTAAAATAGGCAAAGGATCTGCATAGACTTTCCTCCAAGGAAACTATGCAAATGGAAGTTATACAAATATAGACAACATTGGAAAAGCCCTGATGCTGGGAGAGATCGAGGGCAGAAGGAGAAGAGGGCGTCAGAAGGTGAGATGGCTAGATGGCATCACTGATGCAATGAACATGAACTTGGGCAAACTCTGGGAGATGGTGAGGGACAGGGCGGCCTGGGGTGCTGGGTCGCAAAGAGTCGGACACAACTGGGCAATTGAACAATAACAACAACCAAGAAAACTATGCAAATGGAAGTTATACAAATATATACAACATCAGTCATCAAGAATATACACATCAAAACCATGAGATATCGCTTCCCATCCACTTTGATGTCTAGAATGAAAAAGGCAGATATGAGCAAGTGTTGACGGAGAAATTTGAACTCTCATGCACGGCTGGTGGGAATGTAAAATGGTGCTGTCACTTTGGAAAACTCTGTGTCTCTCAGTTTCTTAAACAATGAAACACAAGAGTTATCATATGACACAGCAATTTCACTACCAGATATATACCCAAGAGAAATTAAAAATATGTCTACACACACAAAGAAGTTTTATAGCATAGCTATTCATAAAAGCCATAAGGTAGAAATCTCACAAAGTCCATCAATAGAGGACTGGACAAACAAAATGCAGGGAGGAGTGCTCTCCCCATAAAGAGAATGAAGTGCTGATGCCTGCTATAGCCTGAATGAGCACTGAGAACATTTTGCTAAGAGAAAGGCCACACATCATGCAATCGCATTCAAGTAAAAGTCCAAAAGAGGGAAAGAGGAGACTGCAAGTGAGTTCATGGTCACATAAGACAGGGGTAGCGAGAGGTGTAGGGAGAAAGTGGGCTGACAGCTAAATGACACGTGGTTTCTTTCTAAGGCAACGGATATGTTTAAAATTCATATCTGTGAATACACTAAAAGCCATTGAATTGTACACTTTAAATGGGTGATTTGTACGGTATGTGAGCCATATCACAATAAAACTGCTGTTAAACATATTAAATTTTTAAGTTTGATGAGAAACAAGATATTAACATAGTTCCCAAGTTTTATCTCATGAGATACTAACTACAGAAAGGAAATAACAACTTTACAGTGGAGAAAACTAGCAGACATCATCTTAATCAAGAGATGAGATAATGTCACCAGCAATGAGGCACACAGACATCACACACCTAGAAGATGGACTGAGAAGGATGCAACATTACCGGCTGTGGCATTTTGAACGAAACCATGTAACTTCATCAAGCCATGAGCAAACATCAAACAAAGCAGAACCAAAAGGGCACATCCAAGCGATCATGTCAAAATCAAGAACCAAAGAAAAGACTGAGGAACGGTTCCAGATGAAGAGGCTAAATGCCACTCATGACAATTAAATGCAACCCATGATCCTGGATAGTTGGATGGCATCACCAACTCGATGGACATGAGTTTGAGCAGACTCACAGAGTTGGGGATGGACAGGAGCCCTGGCGTGCTGCAGTCCATGGGGTCGCAAAGAGATGGACACGACTGAGCAACTGAACTGAATATGATCCTGGGTTGGATTCTGGACCAAAAAAAAAAAAAAAAAATTGTGGGAGTACCCTGGTGGTCCAGTTGTTAGGACTCTAGGTTTCCATTGCATGGGTTCGAGCCCTGGTGGGGTAACTAAGATCCTGCAAGCCATGGAGCACAGCCCAAAAAATTGTTTTCCTTTTGCTATAAAGAGAATTGTGGAACAATTATTGAAATTTCTGTAAGGTCTGAGGGTTAGCTAATAGTGTTATATCAATACTGATTTCCTGATTTGGATACTTGTACTGTGCACACATGCTCAGTCACTTCAGTCATATCTGACTTGGCAACCTATGGACTCTTTGAGACCTAAGGACTGTAGCCCACCAGGCTCCTCAGTCCATGAGATTCTTCAGGACTGGGATTCTCCAAAATATTGGTGTGGGTTGCTATGCCCTGTGCCAGGGGATCTTCCTGACCCAGGGACTGAATCTGGGAAGCCCACTTGGACTGCACTTGTGTAAACGTATAGCCTTGGTCTTAGGAAACCTGCACTGAGGTGTTTATAGGTAAGGGAGCATCCTGTCTACAACTTATCTCAAATGTTTCAGAAGAAAATTAAAATATTACACATGTACACCATTTCATGGACTTCCCTGGTGGCTCAGACAGTAAAGAATCCTTCTGCAATGCAGGAGCACAGAAGACATGGGTTCAATCCCTGGGTTTGGAAGATTCCCCAGAGGAGGGCATGTCAACCCACTCCAGTGTTCTTACTTGGAGAATCCCATGGACACAAGAGCCTGGCAGGCTACAGTCCATGGGGTTGCAGAGAGTCAGACACGACTGAGTGACTAAGCACAGCACAGCACACACATTTCATGTATGTGTGTGAGTATGTATATCACACACACAAGGTGTGCATGAATGCAAACACAGAAATGATTAAGCCTATACAGTAAAATGGTAACAACTGAAATCTGGTGAATATCTTCACTGTAAGTACAAGTGATATTTGTACTAATTTGCAAATTTTCAATATTTTGAAATTATTTTAAATAAAGAGTTTAATTTAAAAAGTGTTTGCAATACATGCAGTGATTTGCATAGAGTTTAAAAACACGTGAAAAGAAATTATTCACTGTTTAAGGATACATATACATGTAGCAAGAGTACAGAAACATTCATGATATCAGTTATCATGAGGGTGGAGCAGAGTATACAACTCTTGTTTAGTCGCTAAGTCATGTACAACTCTTTGCGACCCCATGGACTGCAGCACACCAGGTTTCCCTGTCCTTCACCATCTCCTGGAGCTTGCTCAAACTCATGTTTATTGAGTTGGTGATGCCATCCAACAATCTCGTCCTCTGTGGCCCCCTTCTCCTCTTGCCCTCAGTCTTTCCCAGNCCCCATGGACTGCAGCACACCAGGTTTCCCTGTCCTTCACCATCTCCTGGAGCTTGCTCAAACTCATGTTTATTGAGTTGGTGATGCCATCCAACAATCTCGTCCTCTGTGGCCCCCTTCTCCTCTTGCCCTCAGTCTTTCCCAGCGTCAAGGTCTTTGCCCCCTCATGCAAAGAGCTGACTCATTGGAAAAGAGTGTATGATAGCTGTGCTTTATTTCTCAAGCTAATGATGGAATAGGACTATGCATTTCATTATTATTTATATTTTTATATATATAAAATATTGAAGAATAATTTTTAAGTAATAAAAATCTTCCTCTCCTTCCTCCACCACCCCATCCTTTCTTTCCTCCACTATCCCTCCCTCCTCCAATAATGTAGGATTTTACAGAGCAGGAAATTCCCTCCAGCCCTCAGACATATTTCAACAGCACTGAGAAATTCTCAGTGCACACAGAGGATGGATTCCCTGGAGAAGAAGACTAAGGAGGGAGAGCCCCGCAACACACTGTTCTCCTTGTGGAAAGGAAGATGTATCGCAGACGGCGGCTGAATGCTCCTGGAAAGGCCCAAGGGGGAAGAAGACTGCACAGGACTGGGGTGTCTAGGACTGCAGAGGCAGGTGGTTTCACAGTCTGGGGAGGAGCCTGCAGAGGAGGCCCAGGTCTGGGGAGTGGTGTGGGGTTCCCACTGCCACCCAGGAAGCAGGAATTCCCAGCAATACTAAACCAGCAGGGCACGCTCCTCCCTGGATAGGAGCTGCCACCATCACCAGCATGTAATAAAGGAAGGGCATCTGCTTGAATGACAACTGGGCCTCTGGACCTGGAAGATCCCGCTGGCCCCCACTGGCTTCCCTGACAGTCAGGCTGTAGGAGACCTGTCCAGGCAAGAGACTAGATCCTGTCTCTCAGGGGTTCAAAGCCGCCATGTCCAAGGGGGTCAGCGCCTGACTCTGCCAACGAAACCCTCATTCATGTCCTGCAGCCTCACTTCCCATGAGAGTAAGGGGCAGGGCCAGGGGAGCAAACTATCAGGACAAGCTCCTCCTGGGTCCCCAAATGCAGGGTCAGACCCTGAGAGTCCTGACCCCACCAACAGTGATGAGCAGGGGCCCCAGGGGAGGTCCACATGGGGGGGAGGTCTACACATTCCAACAATTCTACTTTTCATGGCAGAGAAGAGCAAGTTCCTGGGCTTGTGGCACCCCCATACTCTAGAAGTCACTCAGCAGTGGGGTCCTTCCACTCCTTTGACCATCTGATACAAAGAGCCAACTCATTGGAAAAGACCCTGATGCTGGGAAAGATTGAGGACAAGAGGAGAAGGGGGCCACAGAGGATGAGATGGTTGGATGGCATCACTGACTCAATGAATATGAGTTTGAGCAAACTCCAGGTGATGGCGAAGGACAGAGAAGCCTGGCATGCTGCAGTTCATGGGGTTGCAGAGTTGACACAACTGAGCGACTGAACAAGTGAGGCCCTCTGTGGGGATCCTGAAAATGGATGTGGCCTGGACGTCAAGAACTCTCTGCAAACTTCTGGCTAAGCGGATTGCAGTGAGATTTCTAATCTCTGGAATCTGTCTTCTCATGTAAGAAAAGGAAGTCAAAAATACCCTGGGGTTGGGAGGATTCAATAAGATAACAAGGGCGTCAGCAAGACCCTTGGGAGGGACAACACTGCAGGTGTCCCTTGCCCATTCGTGTATTTTATCCCTCCCTCTCCCTCTCTCCCAGAAACACACCATGCTCTGGTTCCTAGAAAGACCAGTTATCTCGGCCTCTGAGAGCTGGAAGCTCATGGCTCCTTGGGAAAGGATGTTAAATCTTGACATGAGAAATGCCCATATATGACAAAAGAGACATCCCAGAATAGCCCAGCCTGGGCTTCTGGAAGAGCCTCTCCATCTTTGGGAACTCCAAAAATTCCTTCCTGTGTTCAAAGGCTAACCAGAGAGTGGCTCCTCTCCTTCCCCCAGTCAAGCCTAGGCAGAGAGTCCAGACTCCATGGCCCATCTCTGACCAGGAGCTATGTCAAGTCTCCCAGCCCCCGGTGACCCTTCCCACTTCTCGCTCAGCAATTGTCCATGGTCTGCTTCAGAGTTCTCAGACAGTTTCACTGCTTAATTTTCCCATGAAATGTATACTTCTGGAGTTCAAGAACCACATACATACTCAATTTTTTTTGGATTCTCCAAGGTTCCTGGCACAATGCCAGACCACCAGTATGTGAATAATAGGTACTTGTGGGCTCGAAGGAAATAAAATACATGCTCATTTAAATTTTTTAATTAGAAAAAATGACTAAAATTAGATAATGAAAGTTCTGCCTCATGTACCAGATTTGAACTTTTTCTAGAAACACTTTTTTTATGGACTTCACAGGGAACCAAGCAATTAATGCCTTTTCATTACAATTTAGGACCAAAACTGGAATATTAAAATTGCCATTCAGTGGGATGTGCACGAAATGCTAAAAATCTCCTGGTGAATAATTCCTGGTTATAACGACATGCTATATACTTAAATCTTACTCCTAGACACAGAAAAAGACAGTTAAATCAACTCTGTCCATTTAAATATCATTTTAAGATATCTAGAACCCATCTCTTTATTGCTCAACAACCCTTAGCAATTTCTTTTGCCCTCATTTATTTCTGGCTCCCAAGGGAATTCTGTCTGATTTATTGGAAATTAGCTCCTACAGCTAGTAAATGCGTTAAACCTGTTTTCGTATAAAAATCACTCTCAAATATGCTAATGCCCTGACACCTGGTCTGAGAGATCTCCTCCAGCAATGCTGAACACCCATACACCCTACCTGGGCGAGGCAGGTGCCCTCACCAGCCGGTTGCTCCAGAGAGCAGGCAGACAGGTCTCTAAGGAAACTTATGTCTTCTTCACATCACATACATCACAGGCACATACACACTTACTCAGAGACCCTCTACCTTCCACTTGTACAAGGATGGGCTGTCTGTCGGTGTGTGAAAAGCCACCTTCGACGTGGGACCAGAGTTGTCCCTAAAACAGTCACAGTGTGTGGACGAGTGACTGAATACAATGGGAGCACTCCCCGTGGATGCTGCACATTTTAATCCACCTGTGTCAGTCAGGGAAGACTGGACCCCACTGCAGGAACCACACAGGCGTATTTCCTGCTCACACCACACAGCCGTGATGGCCCCCCTGGGGTGCTGTCACATTCTGCCCTCACTCAGGGGACCAAGTGAGGCAAGCCTGTCTCCATGTATGCTCTCAAAATCACCCCAGCAACAATGAAAGTGGTAAGGGGCTTCCCAGGTGGGCTAGTGGCTAAGATTCCACGCTCCCCATGCAGGGAGCACGGGCTTGATTCCTGGTACGATGACCAGATTTTGCATGCCGCAACTTAGACCTGTGTGCTCAGTCACTCAGTCGTGTCTGACTCTTTGCAACCCTATGGACTGTAGCCCACCAGGCTCCTCTGTCCATGGGATTTCCCAGGCAAGTATACTGGAACAGGTTGCTATTTTCTTCTCAAGAGGATCCTCCCAGCCGGTTCTTCACCGCCAGCACCACCTGGGAAGCCCCACTAAGACCTGGCGCAGCCAAATAAATTTTTTTTTAAGTATTAAAACAGAAAATGTAGTCAGTGACTCTGGGTTGCTTAAAATGTGTGCCTTGAAGAGACACATGTTATACCACTCACATGTTACCAACCCAAGCAACTGACATGATCAAGCCAAACATCAGAAGCCCCAAGGAAAAGGAAGCCCCATATACCCCCAAAAGGTGACCAGTGCTCACCAAGCTCAAACTCTCCAACCCTTCTTGCGAGTGCGCTAGACAACAGCAATCCCTCCACCGTTTCTGTCTGTCTGCCTGTGTGTGTGTGTGTGTATGTTTTCACCATAAAACTGAGAATCTTCAGCCTGGCCAGCGGGCATCCTCCCACTCTGAAAAGTCTGACAGTTTGCCACATTTTAGCCCTTGAAATCCCTAATGTACTCTTCCTAGGAATCAATTTTAAAAACAAATGGTTGTTATCTAGATAACTACTAGGAATAGAAAGAGAGCTCTTCAAATTGACAAAGAAGGAGGATGGAGGGAGGGAAGGAGGCCTTGGAGGCATAAGTGGAAAATAAAAAATCACAGGATTCTAAGACTCTTAGCAGAGGAGAAGAGCCACATCCTTCTCATTGCCCAGAGACACTGCACAGGAGCTCGGGGAGGTGGGGGTTGGGCTGGGGACCGCACGCTCCTCCCGGGGCTCCAGGCAGATGAAATATAGTGAGTCCTCTTCCTTGCCCTCTCCCTTTCAGCTTTCCACAAATAAAGAGCTATTTTCAGAAGAAACCCTCCTGTAAAACAGCAGGATATAATGCTCACCGAGATAACAAATGTATGTAAAATATCATCTGTAGAAATCATTTTTAAGTTGAGATACCATTCAAAGGCAAAGTGATCTATATGCTGAAAGACAGTGCTCATACATCTTGCAGAGAAATGATGGGGCCTTATTCAATGATTTAAAGAACAGCACCATAAAAAAAATAATTCCACATATAAATATTTAAATATAGTTTATTATATTCAATACCTGTCCAAATATATCCTCCATGTAGATCTTTTCCAAATGCACTCAAAGCTGGCAAACTCTAGGAAACTAGTGAGAATCCAAAAAACATCAGCTATAAAACTTTGCCATGCTTTTGGAAGATAGGGCTGTTTCTTAAACACCAAATTGCCAAAAAGGTAGCTGTATTTTGACCAGATTTTAAGAGAGAAGGGGATTACAGAGGAAAGGAACTGGATAAAGGTATTTTTATTCGTTTTTATGGCATGCTTCTACTTCCCTGATGGTTTAGTCAGTAAAGAATCCACCTGCAATTTAGCAGACCCAGGTTCGATCCCTGGGTCAGGAAGATCCCCTGGAGGAGGGCATGACAACCCACTTCAGTATTCTTGCCTGAGGACAGAGGAGCCTGGCAGGGTATAGTCCATTGGGTCGCAGAGTCCGACATGACTTAGCTAAACCACCACCAACCACCACTTGGCGTGCTTCTAAAGACCGCATTTCTTGAGTTGAAATATGTAATATTATTAGGTACAATTCTGTATTTAAAAACAGATCCTTTAAACTGAAGCCACCTGAATTCACATGTATATTTATATATATATAATGCTTCCATTCATACGTATCTATCTCTGAATCAATGCGATATGGTGCAAAGGGCATAAGAGATTTTGGATATAGCATAGGTTACCACTTGTTCTTCTGCTGTCTTCAAGGGCCCTGTCATTTCAGCATCAGAGATTGTAGAAATCACTAATGGAAATCTGACAGCTGGTGACAACTTCAGACTGAAAGCCTCTTCTGTAAAATCTACCCCAAAGAAACAGAAAAGAAAGAAAGAGCACACAGGGAAAATAATTTTCCAAATCTCCTTTCCCACTCGCACAGTTATAGAAATTTGAGCATCTACAATATCTGCGTTCTGAAGAGTGGTCCAGTATTTACCTGGGCTTTCTGCTCAGGGGCCCAAGCTCCTGCCCCACGCTCCCGATGTCTCAGAGCCTATGTCCTTTACCTGCCTGTTCGTGTCCCATCTCCAGCAGCTGAATTTCAGGCGAACTTACCTACTATTATCAGAAACACTGACAGTTTTTGAGAAACAGATGCAATTGGGCTCCTACTTAAGTACCATAAATTTCAAAAGGCACTTGATTTTTGTTGCAGATGTGTGAATTTGTGGCCATGAAAAGGAAAAAATGAAAGAGGAATGAGGTTTTCTTTCCCTTTTCTAAGAAGGAAGAAGATGAAGAGAACAATGAGCAGGCCTGGACGGCCCTAATTTTTATTTCAAGTGTTCCTAGTCCATAATCTATAACCAAATTTGCTTTTCTGCCCCCTAACTCTGCAAAAGATACATTTCGCACCTATTATCCTTTGACTCTATGCTAAATACATCCTGTATCTGATGTTTACCCTTACAACACTCCTCTCCTTGCAGTTACATACCAGAAAGAAGGCCACAGAGCCACCAAACTGCCAGACTCAATCACTAGGTTATATGGTGCCAGCCTATGACTGCTTTTGAAACAATGCAAGAGAAAGAAGACAAGATCCTAACACCTCTGTTCCTCATCACCGACCCCTGACTGTGAGCCCTCGTGTTGTATAAGCCCCGAGACTCTTCACGGTGGGGGGAGCACAGTCTTTGAGACATGAGCCTACTGTGTTACCTCTCCACTGGCTGAGAATTAAAAGCCACCTATTTCCTCCAAACTCTGTCTCCGTATTTTTTTATTCAGCTTCAGTGGACAGAGAAAGCCAAGATTTGGGCAAGCAAAAACTTGAAAAATGACATGCTCTCTAGAAAGCAAACGACTATTTTGAAAGGACCAGCAGAAGATGCTGAAGTGCTCAAAGAGTTTTGGCACTGGTAGGGATCTGTCATGCAGCGTGCAGTCCCACCCCAGAGCCACCAGGGACCTGAGCTCTCTGCAGGATGAAACTGAGAGACTAGGCTCTTAGCATCTGATTTAGGATCTCAGTCCACTGCTCACCAACACTGATCATCCTCACAGTCTCAGCTCCTTCTCCCCCTGGGGATTCTGTTTTTGAGATATTCACTCCCGGTTCAGATCCTTAACCTGCAAAAACGAGAGGTGTAACTACACGAACCCTCACATCTCAGTCTGTAGAACGGGAGTCATGTGCCTGACCTGGAAGAGCTGTGAAGCCATGACACCAGGGGCTCCCAGCTCCACACCTGGCCAGCAGCAGGCACTCAGGACCTGGTCGTTCCCAGAGCCACCATGGCTCTGGCATGCGGAATTCGACTCAGCAGTTACCAATGGCCACAAGCACAGATGGTCCACTGGTGTTAGTTACTTCTGGCCCCAGTTTCCAGTTCTAATTCAAGAATTCCTGAATATGAAAGCCTAGGTGGCCCTTTCTACAATGACTTTATTTCCCCTGCCAGGCTCTCTGGCTTCAGCCCCTTCCCTCTTTGGGATTTGCCCATAAAGGACTGGCCTATTTCTCGTTGAGAAAATATAACACTCTTGGAGGTCGTAGCCACTTGTGAATAGTGATGCTGTTCCAGCCGAAGGCCGAGTGCCTCTCAGGTGGTGTAAGTGGTAAAGAATCTGCCTGCCAACACAGGAGATATAAGAGACTTGGGTTCCATCCCTGGGTCAAGTAGATCCCTTGGAGGAGGAAACGGTAACTCACTACAGTATTCTTGCCTGGAGAATCCCATAGACAGAGGACCATGGCGGGCTATAGTCCATGGGGTCACACAGAGTCGGACACGACTAAGCAACTCAGATCAAATCAAACCAGTCCCAGTCGAAGGCCAAGTGCCAAGGCCCTTGGCCAGGTTAGACCTCCACAGCACAGAGTGAGCTTCCCAGACTTGTCACACCTTAGCCTCAAAGCGGAGAAGGATGCAGGCCAAGGGCCTAGCTGCTAACACTCTTCCAACATTAGCATCCGAGTCTTACAGATCTCATCCTGCAACCCTGCTAGAACAGCAAAAGCGCCAGGAGGTCAGAAGCAAAGAAGTCAAATGTATATCAACCTGTGATTCTCCAGATAATGCCCCTTAGATTGTTCTAGTAGCTCCCAACAACAGGTGTATGTGCAAAGTCACTTCAGTCGCATCGGACTCTTTGGGACCCTGTAGATTGTAGCCCGCCAAACTCCACTGTGAGTGGGATTCTCTGGAGAGGCAAGAATACTGGAGTGGATTGCCAGGTCCTCCTCCAGGGGATCTTCCCAACCCGGGGACTGAACTCAAGTCTCTTAAGTCCCCTGCATTGGCAACGGGGTTCTTTACCACTGGTGTCACCCGGGGAAGTCCCAACTCCTAACCAGAGATGGCGCTATTCCCCCAGCAGCCCCTGACACGCACTGAAGGTACAGGACACCTTGGATATCATCCATTTCACGGAGGATGTCAAGGCACAGAGAAGCGGGAACACGTGTCTGGGATGACACAGCACAGTTCTAAGCATCTCAGGAAGTGGGCCCGGCTGCCTTGATGTCCAGCTGTTCTGTATTGTCCTTCACGCCGTTAGAAGAGAACGTTCTTGGAGAGGTAATGCAGGGCCTCATGTTTCACCAGGAAGCTTATTCCTGGGGGTTGCAAGCCAGTGGTGCAGAAACCGTCAATGACAAAGTGCTTCCCCACCATTCCTGCATTTGTTATCACCGCTCCGTCCTCATCCCTCATGGCTTGCAGCTGCACCAGATGTGGAGAAAATTACATGTTCCCTGAAACTTAATGACCAAATTTAAAGCAATTTCAAACTAATCAGGGTTCTGTTAAGCTGATTTTATTAATTTAACAGTTTTAAGAGTTTAACAAAATGATGCACTTGGAAATCTTTGTTGTGGAAGCTGCGCATTTAGGTGCAGAAGGCACAGTGCTGGCCCAAGAAATCCCCCTTCAGATAGAAGAATGGTGTGGCAAATGAGAGAATAATGCTTCTCAAAAACGCCTAACTACTGATAACACAGTGCACCGCAGAACAGCCAGCACTTGGGCTGTTAGGAGAAATTTAAGTGTGGTGCCTCTACTGAGCAAAGTTCATAAGACGCTTAAAGCCTGAAAAGGAGCCTTCACGAGTAACTTTAGAATAAGCTGTCAAGTCTGCACGTGCATCTAGGGCTTAGAGCAAAGCTATGAGCTGTCCTACCTAGTAATTCTTTTTATTCAAAGTAGGAATGCAAGGACTTCCCTGGAGGTCCAGTATTTAAGACTCTGAGCTACCAATGTGGAGGGTACAGGTTTGCTCCCTGGGCGGGGAACTAAGATCCCACATGCTGTGCGGTGTAGGGGCTGGGGGGAAGAGAATTAAAACAATAATTAAAAAATGAGAATGAATGCAGCCTTTAAAAAATAATAATAAAATAGAAACACTGCACCTTTCATTTCTGATGGAGACAGCTGACAAGTTCTTGGCTTCCTTCCCTTGACCTAGGGCTCTTATTTAAGGAGTTATATTCAAATGAAGTACAACAGCAACCAGAACAAAAAGCCAGACCCCAACGGTCCTTGAATCCCACAAGCACAGTCTGCAACATCTTGTATTTTTTAAAGATAAGTCAGAAGTTAAAACCCAGATTTAAAAATATTACCCTTGCATCTGTCTGGAAGAAAGTCCTCTCATCATTAAAAGACTAAATATGCATCAGTCACTAGCTGTGTGACTTTAGGTGAGTGACTTCCCCTCTCTGAGTTTATTTCTGCACTGGTAAAGCATGGATACAACCCTTCACTGTGAGATTTTGGTGGAGGTATACAAGTGACCACTTAGAATAGAGCTGGCTCTCAGTGAGCACCAGAATAATATAACAGTTACTACTATGTATATACCTTGGACTGCAAGGAGATCCAACCAGTCCATCCTAAAGGAAATCAGTCCTGAATGTTCAATGGAAGGGCTGATGTTGAAGCTGAAACTCCAATACTTTGGCCACCTGATGAGAAGAACTGACTCACTGGAAAAGGCCCTGATGCTGGGAAAGATTGAAGGCAGTAGGAGAAAGGGACAACAGAGGATGAGATGGTTAGATGGCAACACCAACTCAATGGACATGAGTTTGAGTAAATTCCAGGAGTTGGTGATGGACAGGGAGGCCTGGCGTCCTGCAGTCCATGGGGTCGCAAAGAGTCAGACACCACTGAGCTACTGAACTGAACTAAACTACGTGTATCTGAGCTACCTGTGGTTGTGCTTGTGTTCAGATGCTCAATCGTGTCTAACTCTTCGTGACCCCATGGACTGTAGCCCACCAGGCCCCTCTGTCCATGGGATTCTTCTGACAAGAATACTGGAGTAGGGCGCCATTTCCTCCTCCAAGGGACCTGCCTGAACCGGGGATCGAGCCTGCCTCTCTTATATCTCCCACACTGGCAGGTGCACTGGGGAGCCCAAACTACCCAGGGTGCCACTGTCGAAAGTTTGTGCATCAGGTTTACCGTGTTTGTTTGTTTTCCTTTCTTTGTTTCCATTTTCTAAGTTACAGAAGTGATACATTCTTTTTTAATAAAAAATATGAACTTGTTCATTTATTTATTTTGTTTTTGTTTTGTTTTTGGCTGCACCATGCAGCACGTGGGATCTTAGTTCTTTGACCAGTTATCGAACCTACGACCCCTGCAGTAGAACCACTAAACCACTGGATCACCAAGGAAGCCCCGAAGTAATACATCTCTATTTTTTTAAAAAGACCCTCAAACAATTGGAAGCATCACAAGTAAACACTGAAATTCCCCTCCCCCTCTAACTTCAGTCTCTTTCTCAGGAAAAGTCACAGTCAACAACCTTATGCATGTTTTTCCAGAGCTTTCTGTGCATGTGATTGTAAAAACATACAACTGTATATAGAGAGATAGATGTCTATGTTATATGTTGTCTACACTGTGCATACATATATAAAAATAATTTACATTGTACATACTGCATTTTCCTAGATATCATATATTAACATAATCCATATACACTTGTGGGCTTCCCCGGTGGCTCAGACAGTAAAGAATCCTCCTGCAATGCGGGAGAACTGGGTTTGATCCCTGGGTTGAAAAGATCCCCTGGAGGAGGGCAAGGCAACCCACTCCAGTATTCTTGCCTGGAGAGTCCCCATGGACAGAGGAGCCCAGTGGGCTACGGTCCAAGGGGTCACAAGAGTCAAACACGACTGAGCAACGAAGCAGAGCACAGATTCACTTGCACATGCGTCTGTTTGCAACACAGAATTTTTAATATCTTCTTCTCTCTTTTCATTTAACAATACATCACAGATCTCATCCTCCATTGGTACTTGCAGATATAACTCCTTCTGTTGAATTGCTGCATGGTCCTTCGTGGTTTGCTTGTGGCATACATTGTTTAACCTTTCCTTTACTGATGGGCATTTGGATTTTCTCTAGCATTTCTCTGTTAGAAGATCACACAGCAAAATATTGATGTTCACCTAACAGTGCCTTCAACTTGGCTGTATCTGAACATTTTCATAATAAAATATTGGGAAGAAAAACAAGCGGCAAGGACGAGTCTCTTCTGTTACAGTTTCATGCATACAGCAACCATGAGGAGGAGAGCTGAGGCTGAAGGAGAGCAGGAGTCAGGGACAGAGGATGGATGTCTGGCTTGCACATTGCTTGTAATAAAAGAGCTTAAAGTGCAATGGTTTTTTATTGCTTTATACCCACTAGGTTGGGTATTAAAAAAAAAAAAAAAAAACAGGAAGGCGTAAGTGGAGAACTAGAACCCTTGCTATTGGAGGAATATAAAACGGTATAGCCACTGTGGAAAACTGTATGTTGGTTCTTCAAAAAAAAAGTAAGCATAGAATTGTCATATGATCCAAATGGCTCAGTAGGTAAAGAATCCACATGCAATGCAAGAGATACAGGAGACATGGGTTCAATCCCCTGGTCAGGAAGATCCCCTGGAGGAGGAAATGACAATCCATTCCAGTATTCTCACCTGAAAAAACCCAGGGCAGAGGAACCTGGCGGGCTGCAGTCCCTGGGATCACAAGAGTCGGTCATGACTTGGCAAATAAACCACCACCAACCACCACATGGCCTGTTTTTCAATACCACCTTTCATGAGCTAAAGAGTCAGACACGCTGAGCAACTAAGCACAAGCGCAGCACCACCGATTCTGTTTCTGGGAATATATCCCAAAGCTCTGAAAACGGGCGCCTGGACAAATAAAACCCTGTTCATGTTCAGAGCAGCATTCTTCACAACAGCCAAAACTACTCAGATGTCCACGGACGGATGAACAGATAAACAAGATGCAATACGTTCACACAGGGGAATAGTATTCAGCTGTAAAAAGGAAGGTGCTTCTGATGTCTGTAACAACATGAATGAACCTTGAAGACATTCTGCTAAATGAAACAAGTCAGACACAAAAGGACAAATATGGTATGGTCCCACTCACATAAGGTTCCCTACAGCAGTCAAATTCCTAGAGGCAGACAGTAAGAAGGGTACGTCAGGGGCTAGGGGAGAGGAGACAGCCCACTAGTGTTTTATGGGGACAGAGTTTCATTTTGGGAAGATGAAAAAGTTCTGCCGATGGATGGCGTTGATGGTTGCATAAGTGAATCACGTATGCCACTGAACTGTACACCTAACAATGGTTAAAACGGCAAATGTAATAAATGTTATATTTATTTTACCACTGTTTTTTAAACATGAAATGTTTTGTTTTGTTGTAAGTTCACAGTCCAAATGCCCCTGCATCAAAACAGCTGCCTCTGACATCAATGGACCCACAGAGTGTCATACTGAGTGAAGTCCGTTCAGACAGAGAAGGAGAAATATTGCGTGGCATTCCTTATATATGGAGTCTAAAAAGAAAATGATACAAATGAACTTATTTATGAAACAGAAAGAGACTCATAGACTTAGAGAACGAACTTACAGTTGCCGTCCACACTACTATATTTGAAATGGATAACCAACAAAGGCCTACTGTGCAGCACAGGGAACTCTGCTTAATTCAGGCTCCATAAGCCTGAATGAAAGGGAGTTTGGGAGAGAATGGATACGTGTATATGTATAGCTGAGTCCCTTCCCTGTTTACCTGAAACTATCACAACATTGTTAATCAGCTATATCCCAATACAAAATTAAAAGTTTTTTTTTTTTTTTTTAGAAACCCAGCTGCCTCAAAGAAGCAGTTTCCAGAGAGCTTTATAAGAACTATACTCAATATTCAGGGACCTGAAGAAGAGCTGGCCCCTGCCTTCCAGTGTATTACACCATGGGTTGCAGGAGGGAGGGGCAGGCAATTAAATCATCACTGACAATAAAAATAGTAATAATCCTGCCAGTACAAAGGAGCTTGAGCTTTTCTAAAATCCAGAAGGCAGGACAAACCAATGTTCCTCTTATTTGCTATAATTTTCTGTATGTTTAAAATATAATAACAATTCTAAATACATGTCTTTAAAACTGGAAAGTGCCATGAAATTCTCTTCAGGAAGTCTGGAATGCCTAGGTTCCCAGATGTTTCAATTTTATGATCCACTTTTTAAAAACGTAATATAGAGACAAATATGGTATTGACAACTTTTTATTTTGCTAAGTAAGGATGTTTTTAAAAATGCCATCTGTCTTCAGTAGTATAGTCAAAGAAGGTATATTTTATGTTTAAAAAATGACCTTGGGGGATTTCCCTAATGGTCCAGCACTTAAGACTCCATGTTCCCAATGGAGGGGGCGTGGGTTTGATCCCTGGTTGAGGAACTAAGACCCCACATGCTTAACAAAGAGTCAGACGTGACCAAATGAACAACAGCAAAAGCTGAACAGTGCATCCTGAGCTTTGAGACACAAAACTGTCCTTACCAGAAAGAGATGCACCTCCTCCCACCTCAAGTGTTCCAATAAAGATGCCTAATTGCCCTAATCTTACACACTTTACCACAGCCTAGCCCACCAGGCTCCTCTGTCCACGGGATCCTCCAGGCAAGAATACTGGAATGGGTTGCCATGCCCTCCTCCAGGATCAAACCCACGTCTCTTACATTTCCTGCACTGGCAGGGGGGTTCGTTAGCCCTAGCCCATCTAGGAAGCCCACATTCCTCACCTGCAAACACGGAGTCATTTCCAATCCCAGCTTAAAAGCCCTAAACACTCCCCTTGCCCCCCTGGTCACCCTGCCCTATGCTCCCCCTGCAATGAATTCTAGCCACTCCCAAGACTATTGCCAGCTGACATCTTCTCTCACGGGGACCGTCCCCAGCCCTCCTCACAGACATATCAGCAACAACTCTCCAGGGAGACTCCTGACTTAGCCCACTGGGAAACTCTGAATTGCATCCACCAGGGAAATAAAAAAAAAAAAAACCCACCAAGGAGGCTCCAGATTATACCCACCAGGAGACCACGAATACACCCGCCTGGAATATCACCCAGATGTGTGTATCTCTCTATACTCACTGTTTTGTCTGTTTCTTTCCCTTAAACTACAGTGTTCATTCTCTCAAAGTTGGTTTATTGCAAGGAACAGTGCTCACCACCTTTTTTCAATAAATGATGCTTAGTAAATTGGGAAGATCCCCTGGAGAAGGAAATGGGAACCCACTCCAGTATCCTTGCCTGGAAAATTCCATGGACGGAGGAGCGTGGTGGGCTACAGTCCGTGGAGTAGCAAAGAGTCAGACACAACTAAGCGACTAAGACACACAGTGAGTGAATAAATAGTCAGTGACCAAATCTCATGCTAACTAATATAGGTCTTTTAGGAAGACTGCTCCCTCTACCCCAAAATGATGGCATCAGTGAAGATTACCCACTTGTACAGTCACAGTGGGTGGGGGTCAGGGTTGAGTCATCAGCAAGGCTGCCACCCACCATCACCTCCCAATCACAAAGGGAGGTCCAACAGGTCAGGCTGTAGGCAGCATCACTTCACTGAGGGCAGGCTAACATTTCCTTGGTGGTTCCTACGTCCAGTCTCAGTACTAAGCATGTCAATGCACAATCTCACTGAATTCTCCAACAGTACCAGAAAGCACATATTGTTGAAACTTTTTCATAGATGTCTATTTTGAAACACTTTACGATTGATGGAAAATCTGCAAAAATAGTGCAAACGGTTCTTGTATATCCTTCACACAGATTCCCCAAATGTCAACACATACCTCGTTTGTGTTCCCTCTCTCCAGATGCATGCACGCACACACGCACACACACGACACAAATACTCCCACGTATACATATTGTTGCCATCTCTTGTTTGACCACTTCCAATTTGCCTTGATTCATGGACCTGACAGTCCAGGTTCCTATGCAATATTGCTCTTTACAGCTTCAGATCTTGCTTCTATCACCAGTCACATGCAGAACTGGGTATTGTTTTTGCTTTGGCTCCATCCCTTCATTCTTTCTGGAGTTATTTCTCCACTGATCTCCAGTAGCATATTGGGCACCTAATGACCTGGGGAGTTCTTCTTTTGGTATCATATCATTTTGCCTTTTCATACTCTTCATGGGGTTCGCAAGGCAAGAATACTGAAGTGGCTTGCCATTCCCTTCTCCATTACTTTGTCAACTAAGGTCCGTCTAGTCAAGGCTATGGTTTTTCCTGTGGTCATGGATGGATGTGAGAGTTGGACTGTGAAGAAGGCTGAGT
>SJYX01010588.1:0-10151 GCA_006410675.1 Oreotragus oreotragus
GGTTGATAGGGTATTCCATAGACTTGCTCTCAGGACAGAGGCCAAATCCTTGGCTGGGTTGATAGGGTATTCCATAGACTTGCTCTCAGGACAGAGGCCAAATCCTTGGCTAGGTTGATAGAGTATTCTGTAGACTTGCTCTCAGGACAGAGGCCAAATCCTTGGCTGGGTTGATAGGGTATTTCATAGACTTGCTCTCAGGACAGAGGCCAAACCCTTGGCTGGGTTGATAGGGTATTCCATAGACTTGCCCCCAGCTACCTCTCCAGCTCCACCTGCTCCTCTCCAAACTCAGCTGCCCTCCGCTCCTCACAGGCCACTCCCAGCCCCCCCTCCCCCTGCTTCACAGTCACTGTTTCCGGGCTCCTCTCTGACATCCTGACCAGGTCAGCTCTCCCCGTCACATGCTTTTACAATGATCATGTGTCTGCCTTTCACAGTCCTTGTGAAAGGACTAAAGGACTAAGGACTAAAACACAGTCCGTGTCAGTTTTTGTTTGTTTATATGATTACTTGATTAGTGTTTCTCTCTTTCAGTCTGCTGTAAGCTCCGTGAAGTCCCTTTTGATGCACAGTTGGCATTCAAAAATTGTTGAAGAAATGTATTGAATTGAATGCTCTGTGTGTGTGTATGTGTGTTAAGTAGCATCCAATTCTTTGTGACCCATGGACTGTAGCCTGTCAGGACCCTCTGTCCATGGAATTTTCCAGGCAAGAATACTGAAGCAGGTTGCCATTTCCTCCTCCAGGGGATCTTCCCAACCCAGGGATCGAACCCTCATCTCTTGCATCTCCTGCATTGGCAGCCATATTCTTTACCACTGCACCACCTAGGAATTAAGTGCTAGGTGCAAAAAAAACAATGTCTTCAGAATCTTGAAGGAAAAAATATGATCCAAGAGATTGCTTTAAGTTTTGATTTTACTTGGAATGTTTCATCCCCACTGTGCTTAGAAAAATTAAAATTCTACAAATTGACATTAACAAGGTCTTTTACCACTACCTACCCACAACACCACACACACACACACACACACATACACACACACACACACACGAGCAAGCCCACATTCTCAGAATACCTATTCCTTACTTAACAGAGATACTACCATAGAAAACTTGGTATACACTCTTTTGGAAGTTTCTCAGTACTTTTACATATATACATGTACCCAGAAAAATAATAATAGTTTATGAGAATGAGGGTAAGGTCCTCAAGAATTTCCAACCTGGATAGGATGTCTTTTACTTGGGAAGACAATAAAAAGGCATTTCCAGATATGCAAGCACTAAAAACAATATACCGCCCATGTATTCTTGGGAAAAAATATCTTTGAAAAATTATTTCATCCAAGGGAAGATAGAAAGTGTGATAACAAAGGACTCATTGGTCATTGTCACACAGTTTAGACTCCAAAGAGTTCTACAGTATGTTTTCAGATGAGATTTGTGGTCAGAGGAAAGCTTTCTTTACTGTGTTTCTCTTTATTTTTCCCTTTTTGTTTCCATACCTTCTAGTGTCAGAAACTGGGTCTTGAGCCATATTCCTCATTCCCCAGTGATTGCTAATTTTGTCTAATAACATCATAAAATAATAATAATGCTGTTTCAGTCCGTGCTAATGATGATCAAACTCCATGTGGGTAGGATGTTGTCCCAGGAGAATTGCTAGAAAAATCTCTTTTTTCTTTTCTCCACAAAAGCATAACTGTAAGGACATATTGTTCATTTCATTGCCAAGGAAATTTAGATAAGATTAGCTGCCTTAAAACTCCTGCAGCATTTTTAACTGGTAAGGAATAATAAGCCAGGTGCTGTCTATCATTATACTTTTTATCATTTTTCTAGCACGTATGAAAGTATCCATGTAACTGATGTTTAATAGCAATATACAAATGAATTATGTTTTTTAAATATGTATGTAAACAAATACCCCAAAAGGTTAACAATTACTGTATGTGAATTTAATTATTCATTTAAACAAACACTATTAAATGATGAGAATGGAACAATGAGTAAGACATGCAAGAAAGGGTGGTAGAATTTTGGCTGTTTCTGTCTATTTTATACTTTAAAATATTTTACATTTTCTACAAATTTGAACCTTTCTCATACTTATGCATTCATTGCCATTAAACTATCTGTAATGTTCCTTTGTGGAGAAGGCAATGGCACCCCACTCCAGTACTCTTGCCTGGAAAATCCCATGGATGGAGGAGCCTGGTAGGCTGCAGTCCATGGGGTCGCTAAGAGTTGGACACGACTGAGAGAATTCACTTTCACTTTTCCTTTCCTGCATTGGAGAAGGAAATGGCAACCCACTCCAGTGTTCTTGTCTGGAGAATCCCGGGGATGGGGAAGCCTGGTGGGCTTCCATCTATGGGGTCGCAAAGAGTCAGACACAACTGACGCGACTTAGCACATCAGCAGCAGCAATGTTCCTTTGTAATATTCTTAAATGTGTCTGCATCAATTGGAAAAGGAAATGGCAACCCACTCCAGTATTCTTGCCTAGAAAATCCCATGGATGGAGGAGTCTGACTGTAGTCCATGGGATCACAAAGAGGTGGACATGACTGAGTGACTAACATTTCATAATATTCTTAAACATGTCTGCATCAGTAGTTTTGTCCACTCTTCCATTCTTGATATTTCATCATGGTTTCTGCCTTTTCGCCCCTTAAATAAGTCTGCCATAGATTTGTCTGTTTCTTAATGCTTAAAAAAAAAAACTTTCAGTTTTGTTAATACCTTTACTGTAACTTTTCTCCTCTAGATCATTAATTTTTGTCTCTTGTTCACCATTTTCTTTCTTCTATGTTTTTGGAAGTTTATTCTACTCTTTTTAACTTCATAATTTGGATACTAAGCTTAGTTATTTCCAGTGTTCTTTTCTCATATGAGCATAATAAGCTATAAATTTCCCTTTAAGTACCACATACATTCTAGACTATAAATTTCCCTCTGAGTACCATTAACCACCACAACTTTTAATGCAGTATTTCTTTGTTGTTCAGTTCTAAATGCAAAACAATCCTGTAAGCAATCCTATAATCTGTATATTGCTAGCAGTTTACAACAACCACAATCTGTCACAGTCTATACCTGATCTACATATTCCAATAACTCCCAAATAAGAAGCCATGAAGTACTAAATAGCACTAACACTATTTTAAATAAGTATTATTCTGAGCGTAAACTCTGTCTTTAAGATTTGAATACAAAAACTGGCCAAATAGGCTAAGGCCACACAACATACATTTCCTGTGAAGTTGCCAGTCCACTAATTTGGTAAACAGTTTAATTATTTTCTCTCATCCTGAATAAAAATTCTTTCCTATGTATCTTTGGGGAGTCATTTTCCTCACTAGATCTCAGATATAACATCTGTACATGTGTTCATGTACACAAATCTTTAATAACAATTTGGCTACTGCTCTATTGATGGGGCTAGTAGTAAAGAACCTGCCTGCCAATGCAGGTGATGTGAGACTCGGGTTTGATCCCTGGGTCAGGAAGATCCCCTGGAGGAGGGCATGGCAGTATTCTTGCCTGGAGAATCCCATGGACAGAGGAGTCTGGCGGGCTACAGTCCACAGGGTTGCACAGAGTCAGACACGACTGAAGCAACTTAGTGTGATTAGTGTATGAAATCGCTCAGTCGTGTCCGACTCCTTGCGACCCCGTGGGCTGTAGCCCACCAGGCTCCTCTGTCCATGATTCTCCAGGCAAGAATACTGGAGTGGGTTGCCACTTCCAGCTCCAGGGGATCTTCCTGACCCAGGGATCGAACCCAGGTCTCCCGCATTGCAGGCAGACGCTTTAACCTCTGAGCCACCAGGGAAGTCAACTTAGCACACACACAATGCAGTTACTGCTTTTGGCTTTAGCACACATTTTGCAATACCTATTATTTCTGACATTTGGATTATTTAGAAATAAGTGTTACAGTATACAAATGAGTTTTCTTAAGTTACCTTTTTTGGTGTTTAATTTCTAACTTGTTAGTATTGTAGTCATTAAATATGATCTAAATAATAGTCAACTGTTAAAATTTATAAGTAAGTAAAGTCACTCAGTCGTGTCCAACTCTTTGTGACCCCATGGACTGCAGCCCACCAGGCTTCTCAGTCCATAGGATTCTCCAAGCAAGAATACTGGAGTGGGTTGCCATTTCCTTCTCCAGGGGATTTTCCCAACCCAGGGATTGAACCTGGGTCTCCCAGGTTGGAGGCAGACACTTTATATTTAGAATCAATTTTTATAACTGCTCCATGAGAATTAAATACGAATATATATTTTCTGTCTATTTGGTGAAGTGCTATGTATGCTCACTGGAACAGGTTTATTGTGTGGTTCAAATCTTCTATGTTTATGTTGATTTCTTTTTTTAATCTGCTTGATCTATCAAATATTGAGAGATACATTAAAATATCTCACTTTGATCAAAGTTTTATCTGTTTCTTCTCGGTGTTTTGTCAGTTAAAAACTATGTAGTTTGGTGCATTTCAGATAAAATTGTTGTATCTTCCTCTTAAACTTTAACTAATACTTAGAAAAGGAAACAAACAAAATTTCTAGAAATAAAAAAATTAACGCTGACCATTAGAAAGCTAGTGGATTGATTAAATAGCAGATTTGATATAGTTGAGGAGAGAGTTAGCAAGTTGGAGGATAGATTTAAATAATTTTCCTAGATTGTCTTGTAAGGAGACATGAAGATGGCAAATATAGAGAATTAGGGCATGTGGGTTGGAGAAGGAAATGGCAACCCACTCCAGTGTTCTTGCCTGGAGAATCCCAGGGACAAGGGAGCCTGGTGGGCTGCCATCTCTGGGGTTGCACAGAGTCAGACACGACTGAAGCGACTTAGCAGCAGCAGCAGCAGCAGCAGCAGCAGCAGCAGCAGGGGACATGGATAATAGAAAGAGAAGCTCCAGTATATGTTTAATCGGAGTCCCAGGAGAGTGATAGAAGTTTAGTTTTGATACCCCTCTGTAGATAGATATAAAAGAATGACAGGAGGAGGGACAATGTTAGGAAGTATATTAATACACTAAACTTTCATAAATTGAACTCGATTTCGAAGACAATACTTGTCACACTGAAATTAAAAAAAAAAAAATCCACCCAATTACAGTTTACATGAAACATACCTAAAACATAAGAACATAGAATGGTTGATAGTAAAGGCATGGGGAAAAAAAAATAGGCAGACAGATAATCATCAAAAGAAAACTGACCTAGCTATGCATATTATTGTAGGATAAAATAAGCTTTAAGTCGCTTCAGTCGTGTCTGACTCTGTGGGACCCCAGAGACGGCAGCCTACCAGGCTCCCCTGTCCCTGGGATTCTCCAGGCAAGAACACTGGAGTGGGCTGCCATTTCCTTCTCCAACCCACATGCCCTAATTCTCTATATTTGCCATCTTCATGTCTCCTTACAAGACAATCTAGGAAAATTATTTAAATCTATCCTCCAACTTGCTAACTCTCTCCTCAACTATATCAAATCTGCTATTTAATCAATCCACTAGCTTTCTAATGGTCAGTGTTAATTTTTTTATTTCTAGAAATTTTGTTTGTTTCCTTTTCTAAGTATTAGTTAAAGTTTAAGAGGAAGATACAACAATTTTATCTGAAATGCACCAAACTACATAGTTTTTAACTGACAAAACACCGAGAAGAAACAGATAAAACTTTGATCAAAGTGAGATATTTTAATGTATCTCTCAATATTTGATAGATCAAGCAGATTAAAAAAAGAAATCAACATAAACATAGAAGATTTGAACCACACAATAAACCTGTTCCAGTGAGCATACATAGCACTTCACCAAATAGACAGAAAATATATATTCGTATTTAATTCTCATGGAGCAGTTATAAAAATTGATTCTAAATATAAAGTGTCTGCCTCCAACCTGGGAGACCCAGGTTCAATCCCTGGGTTGGGAAAATCCCCTGGAGAAGGAAATGGCAACCCACTCCAGTATTCTTGCTTGGAGAATCCTATGGACTGAGAAGCCTGGTGGGCTGCAGTCCATGGGGTCACAAAGAGTTGGACACGACTGAGTGACTTTACTTACTTATAAATTTTAACAGTTGACTATTATTTAGATCATATTTAATGACTACAATACTAACAAGTTAGAAATTAAACACCAAAAAAGGTAACTTAAGAAAACTCATTTGTATACTGTAACACTTATTTCTAAATAATCCAAATGTCAGAAATAATAGGTATTGCAAAATGTGTGCTAAAGCCAAAAGCAGTAACTGCATTGTGTGTGTGCTAAGTTGACTTCCCTGGTGGCTCAGAGGTTAAAGCGTCTGCCTGCAATGCGGGAGACCTGGGTTCGATCCCTGGGTCAGGAAGATCCCCTGGAGCTGGAAGTGGCAACCCACTCCAGTATTCTTGCCTGGAGAATCATGGACAGAGGAGCCTGGTGGGCTACAGCCCACGGGGTCGCAAGGAGTCGGACACGACTGAGCGATTTCATACACTAATCACACTAAGTTGCTTCAGTCGTGTCTGACTCTGTGCAACCCTGTGGACTGTAGCCCGCCAGACTCCTCTGTCCATGGGATTCTCCAGGCAAGAATACTGCCATGCCCTCCTCCAGGGGATCTTCCTGACCCAGGGATCAAACCCGAGTCTCACATCACCTGCATTGGCAGGCAGGTTCTTTACTACTAGCCCCATCAATAGAGCAGTAGCCAAATTGTTATTAAAGATTTGTGTACATGAACACATGTACAGATGTTATATCTGAGATCTAGTGAGGAAAATGACTCCCCAAAGATACATAGGAAAGAATTTTTATTCAGGATGAGAGAAAATAATTAAACTGTTTACCAAATTAGTGGACTGGCAACTTCACAGGAAATGTATGTTGTGTGGCCTTAGCCTATTTGGCCAGTTTTTGTATTCAAATCTTAAAGACAGAGTTTACGCTCAGAATAATACTTATTTAAAATAGTGTTAGTGCTATTTAGTACTTCATGGCTTCTTATTTGGGAGTTATTGGAATATGTAGATCAGGTATAGACTGTGACAGATTGTGGTTGTTGTAAACTGCTAGCAATATACAGATTATAGGATTGCTTACAGGATTGTTTTGCATTTAGAACTGAACAACAAAGAAATACTGCATTAAAAGTTGTGGTGGTTAATGGTACTCAGAGGGAAATTTATAGTCTAGAATGTATGTGGTACTTAAAGGGAAATTTATAGCTTATTATGCTCATATGAGAAAAGAACACTGGAAATAACTAAGCTTAGTATCCAAATTATGAAGTTAAAAAGAGTAGAATAAACTTCCAAAAACATAGAAGAAAGAAAATGGTGAACAAGAGACAAAAATTAATGATCTAGAGGAGAAAAGTTACAGTAAAGGTATTAACAAAACTGAAAGTTTTTTTTTTTAAGCATTAAGAAACAGACAAATCTATGGCAGACTTATTTAAGGGGCGAAAAGGCAGAAACCATGATGAAATATCAAGAATGGAAGAGTGGACAAAACTACTGATGCAGACATGTTTAAGAATATTATGAAATGTTAGTCACTCAGTCATGTCCACCTCTTTGTGATCCCATGGACTACAGTCAGACTCCTCCATCCATGGGATTTTCTAGGCAAGAATACTGGAGTGGGTTGCCATTTCCTTTTCCAATTGATGCAGACACATTTAAGAATATTACAAAGGAACATTGCTGCTGCTGATGTGCTAAGTCGCGTCAGTTGTGTCTGACTCTTTGCGACCCCATAGATGGAAGCCCACCAGGCTTCCCCATCCCCGGGATTCTCCAGACAAGAACACTGGAGTGGGTTGCCATTTCCTTCTCCAATGCAGGAAAGGAAAAGTGAAAGTGAATTCTCTCAGTCGTGTCCAACTCTTAGCGACCCCATGGACTGCAGCCTACCAGGCTCCTCCATCCATGGGATTTTCCAGGCAAGAGTACTGGAGTGGGGTGCCATTGCCTTCTCCACAAAGGAACATTACAGATAGTTTAATGGCAATGAATGCATAAGTATGAGAAAGGTTCAAATTTGTAGAAAATGTAAAATATTTTAAAGTATAAAATAGACAGAAACAGCCAAAATTCTACCACCCTTTCTTGCATGTCTTACTCATTGTTCCATTCTCATCATTTAATAGTGTTTGTTTAAATGAATAATTAAATTCACATACAGTAATTGTTAACCTTTTGGGGTATTTGTTTACATACATATTTAAAAAACATAATTCATTTGTATATTGCTATTAAACATCAGTTACATGGATACTTTCATACGTGCTAGAAAAATGATAAAAAGTATAATGATAGACAGCACCTGGCTTATTATTCCTTACCAGTTAAAAATGCTGCAGGAGTTTTAAGGCAGCTAATCTTATCTAAATTTCCTTGGCAATGAAATGAACAATATGTCCTTACAGTTATGCTTTTGTGGAGAAAAGAAAAAAGAGATTTTTCTAGCAATTCTCCTGGGACAACATCCTACCCACATGGAGTTTGATCATCATTAGCACGGACTGAAACAGCATTATTATTATTTTATGATGTTATTAGACAAAATTAGCAATCACTGGGGAATGAGGAATATGGCTCAAGACCCAGTTTCTGACACTAGAAGGTATGGAAACAAAAAGGGAAAAATAAAGAGAAACACAGTAAAGAAAGCTTTCCTCTGACCACAAATCTCATCTGAAAACATACTGTAGAACTCTTTGGAGTCTAAACTGTGTGACAATGACCAATGAGTCCTTTGTTATCACACTTTCTATCTTCCCTTGGATGAAATAATTTTTCAAAGATATTTTTTCCCAAGAATACATGGGCGGTATATTGTTTTTAGTGCTTGCATATCTGGAAATGCCTTTTTATTGTCTTCCCAAGTAAAAGACATCCTATCCAGGTTGGAAATTCTTGAGGACCTTACCCTCATTCTCATAAACTATTATTATTTTTCTGGGTACATGTATATATGTAAAAGTACTGAGAAACTTCCAAAAGAGTGTATACCAAGTTTTCTATGGTAGTATCTCTGTTAAGTAAGGAATAGGTATTCTGAGAATGTGGGCTTGCTCGTGTGTGTGTGTGTGTGTATGTGTGTGTGTGTGTGTGTGTGGTGTTGTGGGTAGGTAGTGGTAAAAGACCTTGTTAATGTCAATTTGTAGAATTTTAATTTTTCTAAGCACAGTGGGGATGAAACATTCCAAGTAAAATCAAAACTTAAAGCAATCTCTTGGATCATATTTTTTCCTTCAAGATTCTGAAGACATTGTTTTTTTTGCACCTAGCACTTAATTCCTAGGTGGTGCAGTGGTAAAGAATATGGCTGCCAATGCAGGAGATGCAAGAGATGAGGGTTCGATCCCTGGGTTGGGAAGATCCCCTGGAGGAGGAAATGGCAACCTGCTTCAGTATTCTTGCCTGGAAAATTCCATGGACAGAGGGTCCTGACAGGCTACAGTCCATGGGTCACAAAGAATTGGATGCTACTTAACACACATACACACACACAGAGCATTCAATTCAATACATTTCTTCAACAATTTTTGAATGCCAACTGTGCATCAAAAGGGACTTCACGGAGCTTACAGCAGACTGAAAGAGAGAAACACTAATCAAGTAATCATATAAACAAACAAAAACTGACACGGACTGTGTTTTAGTCCTTAGTCCTTTAGTCCTTTCACAAGGACTGTGAAAGGCAGACACATGATCATTGTAAAAGCATGTGACGGGGAGAGCTGACCTGGTCAGGATGTCAGAGAGGAGCCCGGAAACAGTGACTGTGAAGCAGGGGGAGGGGGGGCTGGGAGTGGCCTGTGAGGAGCGGAGGGCAGCTGAGTTTGGAGAGGAGCAGGTGGAGCTGGAGAGGTAGCTGGGGGCAAGTCTATGGAATACCCTATCAACCCAGCCAAGGGTTTGGCCTCTGTCCTGAGAGCAAGTCTATGAAATACCCTATCAACCCAGCCAAGGATTTGGCCTCTGTCCTGAGAGCAAGTCTACAGAATACTCTATCAACCTAGCCAAGGATTTGGCCTCTGTCCTGAGAGCAAGTCTATGGAATACCCTATCAACCCAGCCAAGGATTTGGCCTCTGTCCTGAGAGCAAGTCTATGGAATACCCTATCAACC
>SJYX01010594.1:12177-30677 GCA_006410675.1 Oreotragus oreotragus
CATCTGTGTCTCCTTTGATGCCTTGCATGTAGGATCATCGTTACTACCTTACTAAAGCCCATATATATCTGTGTGTGTGTGTGTGTTAATACACAGTATTTGTGGAGAAGAAAATAGCAACCTACTCTATTATTCATGTCTGGAGAATTCCATGGACAGATGATCTTGGTGAGCTACAGTCCATGGGATTGCAGAGTCAAACACGACTAAAGTGACTTAGCACACATGTATACAGTATTTGTCTTTCTCTTTCTGACTGACTTCATTCTGTATCATAGGCTCTAAGTTCATCCACCTCATTAGAACTGACTCAAATGTGTTCTGTTTATAGCTGAGTAATATTCCATTTTGTATATGTACTACAACTTCCTTATCCATTCATCTGCCAATGGACATCTAGGTTGCCTCCATGTCCTAGCTATTATAAATAGTGCTGCAATGAACAGTGAAGTAAGTGTGTCTCTTTCAATTCTGGTTTCCTCAAGATTTATAGGATGGTCAGTAGTGTGGCTGTCAGTGGAAACTGAAGAGTAGGAGGATAGGTAGGAGAGAACAATATAATGAAATTCAGCAGGATGGCATGTTTCAAGGAAGAAGAACTCGAGTATCAAAGTTCAGATTCATTTTCCACTGAATTTGATAACATGGAAGTCGGTGACTTTGGCAATAGCAGTTTCAGGGAAGAGGTAGGAGCAGAAACTAGATGACTGGGTCACAGAGTAACTGGAAAGTCAGAAAGTGAAGAGTGTAGACTGTTGAAAAACTTTCTGAAAGGAATCAGAGAAATAACAGTGCAGTGATCGATTGGTAACAGAATGGGGTAGAATAATTTTTTTCAAGATAGAAGAGTAAATGGAACATTGAATATAAAGGCTGGGGATGTAGGGACATTTCCATCTGCCCTCCTGATCTGTGGGGACCGTACCCTGCTCTGTTTTCTCCTTAGAATCTATCATCTGTGAATATATTATGTAATTTAATAATTTTTGTGCTTATTGCCTATTGTGCTTACTGCCTTCCTGTGCCAGAATATAAGTTCTTTGAGGGCAGGGATTTTTATGTGTTTTGTTCAGTGATATTTCCCAAGTGCCTTGAACAGTGTCTGGCACATAGTAAGTGCTCAACAAATAAAATACCTATTGAATGATTAAATTAGGAAAGAAAGATGTTTTGCTGTGTTCTTCATTTTTGCTATGATGATCAGGTATTTCCAAGTGAACTGAAATCTTTGGGAAGAAAAACAGTTCAGTAAAACAAATGGTTGCTTTTAAAGCTGTTGCCCAAGAATCTAGCACTGCTTCTCTAAATTTTAAGAAATGCATTCAGGGAAAACTAAATGAAAAAGAACAACCAAAAATTTCTCTTGGTAGAAATAAGTAATAAGACAGCTCCATAAGGAAACAAATACTTTAGAATACAAAATTTCAGCAAAAGCTGCTGTAGTCTATGCAGAATATAAGCATAGTCTGAAACAAATAGCACTCTGAAAGCGATAGAGAGGAACATCTGCAACTCTTCTCTGTTTAACAGATTTGAAGCTGAGTTTCAGAGTCCTTTGACAGAGATCACCACGAAGTGGGTAACATGAGAGGAAAGAATGTGAACATAGAGTGGCAGCCAAATAAATACTGGACCCAAGATGAAAAGTTGAAACAATTGAAAGTTGCTGTTATACGATTAAAAGCCAAAGGGACCCTCAGGAGTGGGAAGGAAATAAGATTGTTCAGAGTGCTGGCTCCCAACAACAGTGCCAACAACAACAGTAGTAGTCAGCAGTACTAAAGTCTGGTCTGACACATGATCAAGCCCAACGAGACAGATGAGTAGATCAATCATACACATGTCACTAGCATTCAAACCTTAACAGTCACGGAGTCATTTCCTTAAGTCATTACCATATCTGTTCCAAATGGAAAGATACTAGTGAAGTGATAAGTACTGTGATGCAGAGCCTGAACTTAAACTGATCATGGTGACTGCTTTAAAATTAGAAGTGATAGATATTCTCCCAAACTCCATGGGCATTGAGACTTTAAATTATAAATCACCAGTCAAAAGATCTCATATCTGGATCATTGGCCAACCAGATGTTGGTAAAGAATCTGGATAGAGGGACTTCCCTGGTGGTTCAGTGGTTAAGACTCCACACTGCCAGTGCCAGGGGGCACAGGTTCGATCCCTGGTCAGGGAACTAAGATCCTGCTTACTGTGTAGTGCAACTATTTTTTTAAAAAAGAATCTGAATAGATATAAAGTTAGGTCACCTGGAAAATGAGGACAAAATCTTTCTTGAATGTCACTGTCACAGATAATTGAAGCTCTCCATAAAAGAAGGGCTTCTCTTTACTGTCATAAAGGCCTATTTTATTCACTATGGCATTTTGTGACTATTTTTTTGTCTATCTATGGCCTAAGTGATGCACAACTTGCCCTTAGGAGGACTGGGAAACTGATATACCTACTATGGAATTGCTAGGCTGAATTTAGAGCCTTAGACCAAGCTGTAACATGTGGACCATCCAAGTTACTTGCTGCTTGCCCCAGACCTCAGAGACTTGCTAAGAAAACATAGCTGTGCGTGGGTTATCTCTTTAGGGTAAAGGGAGGTGATACTCAAATGGGAAGGTATCCAGGAATAGTAGGACTGGCTATAGAATGTGTGGGGCTTAGTGCAAAATGAAAATACAGGGCTCCATATTCAAAATTATTAAGGATTTTAAGATGGTGACAACAGGACATTAAACCAAGTACAGGGCTGTTCAAGGAGCTGGGCCTTATGTGGTCACACAGGTTGCATATACATTCACACCTTGGGAAATAGTTGTGACATGGCAAACCAAGTTGTATATGGATCTCTCCACCACCTTCACACCTGTCAGTGCTAAAAAAAGTGATAGGGAGGTTAATGGAACTCAACATCAAACTTAACTAAAAATCTGTTAAAGGCAGAGTCAGTATATGAAGGGAAATGTAGGAGATGGCTAGGCCTACAGATGCCAGAATGGTTAGGCTAAAGGCTTCTAGTTGCACTCTTTATTCTTCCTTCATTGCCCCCCCCCAGATCTGACCCCAATTTCTTAGGTGACTCTTACAAATATTTCAAGAACAGAGACCTCCAATCTTACACATTTTGTTTCAGAAAATAGAATAACAGGAAAAGCTGTCCACTTTTATGAAGCTAGTGTGTTGTAGATAACACAGCCAGAAGAAGAGAGTGCAAGAAAAGAACATTAGAGGCCAATTTAACTAAAGGACATGGATACAAAAATTCCACAAGTGTGTGTGTGTGTGTGTGTGTATACTGAATCCAATAATGTATTAAGTAGGCTTTGTTCCAGAAGTGCAAATATGTTTCAGTACTGAAATGCAGAGGAGTAGAATCACAATGGACTGAAGGATAAAAATGATATGATTTTCTGAAAACATGAAGAAAACCAGTTGAGAAATATCAACACTCATGATTTTAAAAAATCTTAGCAAGCTAGGAATAGCAGGGAGCTCCGCTAACCTTATAAAAGTAAACATGTTTAATGGAGAGATTCTAGAAGCAGTCCCATTGAGGTCAAGAACAAGGCTATGAAGCCCTGTATCACAGCTGCTATTTAACATAATACTAGAGGGTCTAGTCAAAGAATCATATAATAGATGATTTGTAATGGCTAACAGACAACCACTGTTATTTGCATACAAATATCATTTACATAGACAATCTGAGAAAATCTACAAATCACTGGGACTAATGAGTGTTGGATCTAGCCCCTAGAGTCATTATCAGTCCTGGTATGCCTACAGATATCCATTATTTGTCAGCTTGTTACTGCTCTGGGCAAGTATGCCACTGTACAGGTTGCCCAGGACTGAGGGATTTGGATATTTCCTTTCAAGCTAGGCTATGTATTTAAATTTGTTTTGTATTACAGCTTATCCAGCATTTCTAGATATTTTTAGCATAAGGTATGGATCTGAATCAGCTCAATCTTTACTTTTGCCAGAATTTACCTTATTAAGCCTTTAAGAATAAGGAAACATTTAATGACACCAGCAAATGTTCAGGTGTAGAGTGAAAAAAAGGCAAACTATACAACTTTGTTTTTATTGTAAAGATATGTATTCACATCTTTGAAAATTTTTGAAATAGCTAGCAGAACTTCAGATAGAATTGACTTCAGTCTCTTTCAGAGGAGATGACTATGGATGAATGGAAAAGAAATCTTACAGAATGAGCAGCTGGAAAGAGGGAAGGATGGAGGATAGGAAAGAAAAATGGTGAAGATTGCGAGGTAACCAAGGGGGAATGCATTCATTACAGTGAGACAGTTGGTATTTTAAACACTTACAACCTGTAACTCTTTCTCTCACATTGTCTGACTACTTCCATTTTGGAGAAGGTGATCAAATGTTATTCATCAGAGCCCTGGATCCAGATTACATTGTCTTAGTGAGCATTCAGCTAGGTCATAGGAGCAGGCATTTTAAACAATCACTTACTAAGGGAATTTTTTTAAAATCTGTGCATTAACCAGGGAGAGAATAAAATAAGTTAACTAAAATACATTTGAATGTTAATTAGTCCTAGAAAGACTCTGATATGGCTCGTTTTTTTATGTTAATTAAGCAATCCAGTAGTAAACCCAGGCTCAAAACAGAGCTTTGATGAGTTGTTAAGAGGTTTCTTAGTCATGAAAATGATGAAGGTCTATTCTTAGAATTTTTAGGTATAAGTGCATCAAAATCGGGAAATCCTGCCTGAGGAAGTATATTCCTTAAATAGTTATGTAAAATAGGTTTTGTAGGAAGGAGGCGGATGGGTGTAACTGTTGATATAAAGAAGGAACACTAGGAAGATCTTTCTGATGATGGAATAGTTCCATATCCAGATTGTAGTGATGGTAACAGTGAACCTACACATGTGATAAAATGGCATTGCATTATACACACACACTGTACCAATGTCAGTTTCCTGGGTTTGCTGTTAATTGAAGTATATTTGATTTGTATATTATTTTAGCTTCAGATAATTGTACTGTAGCTATGTGAGATGTAACCATTGGGGGAAACTGGGTGAAGGATTTGTGGGATCCCCTTTGTTCTCTTTGCAACTTCCAAGGAATTCAGAATTACTTCAAAATAAAAGTTTTTTTTTTTTAATAGAGAAACAAGAACAGCAAAAAATAGGTCGTGTAGACTAGCATCTCCCAGGAAAAGCCAACATAATGAAAGGTGGTTGTAATTCGTAAAGACGCCGGGATTCTTGGCCCCTGGAGGAGAATTCAATCCGGGACCAGAGACGGGGCTTGATCACTCAGAGCTTTTGTGTAATAAAGTTTTATTAAAGTATAAAGGAGATAGAGAAAGCTTCTGACATAGGCATCAGAAGGGGGCAGAAAGAGTACCCCCCTGCTAGTCTTCAGCTGGATGTTATATAGTCACTAGCAGTCTGTTAATGAAAGAAAGGAATGTCTTAAAACTCAGAATGGTACCAGGCCCCTCACCCATAAGATGCATTTTGGGATAATCTTGGCACCAAATGGTTCATCCTGGGCCATAAAATAATTGACTTGAATCTTGAAGGGGAGATCACCATACAAATAGTTTCATTTACATAGATTAGAGGAACAGTGTTTGAGTATAACATACTGGTTTGTCAAGTAGGTTCTGAGCCAAAGGCGGAACAGACTTGAAGACAAAGTTTGGGGTAAATGCATAGCTTAAGACAACCATTTCCATAGAAAAAGGCATTGGTTATCTCTAGGTTTGAGAATAGTTAACTTCAGGTGAAACCAGATGTCATTATGGCAACACAGTATTTTAAGAGAAACCTCCTCTTAAATTTGTATAGAGAAGGAAAAAAATATTAGTTTGTTTCCTCCTGCCGCTTAAGAGAGATAAAAATGTCTGACACTTGCAGGCTATTTCCTCCGTTTGGAGACCCCTGGCCTTCATGCCTGTTACCCTCACAATGACCCCCAAATATCCTGCCTCTTTTGTCTTAGTTGGGTACCAAGGCTGGCAGAAGTGGTTTGGACTGACTGACACTTGTGTGCCTTGCCAAATTATGCCTTAGATGACAGAAAGATAAATACAGACTTAAGAGCCTTATTTATTTTCACTTTTATATAGGCCACAGTGTCTTGCTGCAGTTAGAGAAATGGCCTTCTAAAACATTCTACAACTGTTTTATTTAGACATATCAGTCAAATGACCAGTTTATTTACTTGAGGATGAAAAAAATCACCTAATGAATTGAATCAGGATGTCAAGTCCTTCACTTAATATAGAAAGAGATGGGATACATGTTCATGATAAAATAGCTCACAGAACAGCTTTTAGGCAATTTGACATAATTTTTTAAAGTAGAGAATTATACTTGAAATGAGCATTAAAGTAATTGGTATACTAGGTATATTAAAGTAATTAGTATATTAGTATAATTAGTATATTAGGAAATTGACCTTAACTGTTAAAGCTAAGTTTAAATACAATAACATCGAGAACTAGAAACGACCAAAAATTATCTCATCCAATTACCTCATTTTATATATAGCAGAAGTTTATATATGAGTAAAAGCTATAGCTGAGTAAAAGCTAAGATTCTGATATATCTAGGCATCTATTTTCATAGGTTTGTCACCTAGGGTATGGGGCCTAGTTTGGTTTGTGTCTAGCTCCTGGGGAACTTTGGCTTATGTTTGACTCTTGGAGGCAGCATTTTGGTGATGAATGGGTGAACAGAGTGCCTGTTTCTCTAACTGGGCCCATAGACTAGGCTGGAGTCTTAAGGAGAGAAGAGCATTTTTTATTTCACCTTAGAACATACGATTAAAGTGCAGTGAGGACTGAAGGGAAGCTGCAGGTTGAGAGCACTGGAAGACAGCATCCTGAGCATAGATGTTTCTCAAGGACAAGAGCAACAGTGACAGTGACTTTCCTCTGGAAGAACTGGAGCAGATTTGTTTGTTCGCTCAGTAAGTTTATTGGGGCTTCCCTGCTTGCTCAGTGGTAAAGAATCCACCTGCCAGTGCAGGAGACATAGAATTAGATCACAGTTCCAGGAGGATCCTCCATGCTGTGGAGGAACTAACCCTGTGTGCCACAACTACTGAGCCCTTGTGCCTTAGAGCCTGGGAACTGCAACTACTGAAGCCCAAATGCCCTAGAGCCTGTGCTCTGCAACAAGAGAAGCCATCGAGATGAGAAGCCTGTGCACCACAATTAAGAGAGTAGCCTGCCACTTGCTATAACTAGAGAAAAGCCTACGCAGCAACAAAGACCCAGCACATTTTTACATTTACATTTAAAGTCGCTCAGTTTTGTCTGACTCTATGACCCCATGGACTATATATACAGTCCATGGAATTCTCCAGGCCAGAATATTGGAGTAGGTAGCCTTTTCCTTCTACAGCAGCAACAAAGACCCAGCACAGCCAAAAATAAATAAATAAATTAATTAATTAAAAGAAATTGAAAAAAATATATAGGTTTACTGAGTACCTACTATATTCCAGGCAATGTTCTGGGTGCTTAGACTACATCATGGGAGACAGTAAAGAACCCTGCCATCAAGAAGTTTACATTCTACTGAGGAACAGGGTAAGACAGAGAAGAAACAATAGGCATAATAAGTAAATCATGTGGTATGTTAGAATGTCACAAACACTGTGGAAAAACAGCAGAAGGAGAGGAGTTCAGAGTGGCATCGAGGGGAGGCACAGGTTGTACTACTGAATGGTCAAGGTAGAAGATTTGAGGAGAGATTTGCAGGATGTAAAGGAGTCAGCTGAACTAATATCCAAGAGACATACATCCCACCAGAGGAGACAGTCCGAGCAAAGGCACCAGTGCAGGAATGTGCCTGGCTTATTTGCAGAGGAGCTAAGAGGTCTATGTGACTGATTCGGAGAGCAAGGGGAGGGGATAAGGCGAAGAGATGAGAGTAGTGGTCAGGGCCAGAAGACAGAAGAGGCCTGGCAGGCTGTGGTGAGGACTTGGGCACTCATTCTGGGTGAGGTGGGAGCTGGTGCGGGGTTTCAAGCAGAGGAAGGATGGGACCTGACTTGTGTTTTAATAGAATCACTTAGGTTATGGTGTTGATAATAGACTGTAGAATGGCAAGAGGAGAAGCAGAGACACCAGTTATGAACCTGTTGCAGCAGTGTAGATAGCTCAAACCAGTGTGGAAGCAAGGTTAGAAGTGGTGTTAAGAAGGTCTGATCCTGGGGGTACTAAGAAGTGTCGATAGGATTTCCTGACAGTTTGGATGTGAGGTGTAAGGGAAAGCTAGTAATGCAGGAAAAACTGAAAGGACAGAGTTACTGTCAATAATGATACAAGGAAGGCTGGTGGAGGAGCAAGTTACAGGGGATAATGAAGAACCAACCATGGTGAATTTGAGACGATTATTGGATATTCAAGTGGTGATGTTGAATAGGATATATGAGTCAGGATATATGATGTATGAGTCAGGAATTCAGGGCTAGAAATAAAAACGAGAAGTGTATTTAAAGCCATAGATTGCCACTTACCTGGTGGCTCAGTGGTAAAGAATCCACCTACCAATGCAGGAGACAGGTTCAATCCCTGGGTCAGGAAGATCCTCTGGAGAAGGAAATGGCAACCCACTCTATTATTCTTTCCTGGAGAATTCCATTGACAGAGGAGCCTGGCGGGCTACAGTCCATGGTGTCGCAAAGAGTCTGATACGACTTAGTGACTAAACAACAACAAACAAAATGAATAAGATGGTTAAAGAAAAGGACCAAAGACTAATCCCCAGACCATGCCAAAATTGATACAAGGAAAAAGAGGAGAACCAGGAAAGAAAGCTGGGAGTGCCAAGAGAAAAGTGTGATCCATGTTCAAATTCTACTGATAGATCAGTAAAATTAGAGCTTAGACTTGAAGGCTTATCAATATGGATATCATTGTGGACCTTCATGAGATCCCTGTGATGAACTAAAAGGAGTGAAAGCCTACTTGGAATGAGTTATAAAAGACTAAAAAGAATTAGAGACAGCAGATACAGGCAACTCTTTTGAGAGATTTTTGCTTCAAAGAAATCAAGCAGTAGTTGGCAGTTGGGGTGTGTGGGTGGGTATTGAGAGCAAGGGAAGTATCTTTTAAGGTAATGTATTTAATAATTGGAAAAAAGAGATCAGTTTTCCATTTGAAGTTTATTGACGAAAGCGCAATTAATACAGATTGTGCTGAATTAAGACATAATGTGTCAAATAGATACAGAATTGACCTAAACACATGAGAAGATCAACCTCAGCAACCACTGGCAAATGCAAATCAAAACCATAGTGCAATATTGCTTCATAACTGAGCATGGCTGCAGTCAAAAAGAAAAAAAATAATAAATGTTGGTGAGGATTTGGAGAAATTGGAACATTTATACCTTGCTAGTTTGACTGTTCTTCAACATGCTGCTGCTGCTGCTGCTGCTTCTAAGTCACTTCAGTCGTGTCCAACTCTGTGTGACCCCATAGACGGCATCCCACCAGGCTCCCCCATCCCTGGGATTCTCCAGGCAAGAATACTGGAGTGGGTTGCCATTTCCTTCTCCAATGCATGAAAGAGAAAAGTGAAAGTGAAGTGGCTCAGTCTGTCCGACTGTTAGCGACCCCATGGACTGCAGCCCACCAGGCTACTCCGTCCATTGGATTTTCCAGGGAAGAGTACTGGGGTGGGGTTGTATACACAAGTCTTAGGTGATTTACATCATCTTATGGCCAATTAACATTTTACAGCCCTTTTCTGATAAGGGTTTGTCAACCAGAAGACTTATTTGCCTTAACAGTGTTGTTCTTACCAAAGTCTGGTGCCACTCTCAAAAAGCACTAAATAGTTACATTCTTACATAGCAAGGATACAACAATTTATAACAATGAAAGAAGTACAGTGATTTATAACAAAGAGAAAAGTAATTAACTCAAAAGTCTAGTGTTGCTTACATCAAACTACTATATTCTTATTTCTGCATCCCAAATACATTGATTAATATCCTCCCAGGAGCCTAAAATATAAAGGATATGGAGGCCTGGCGGCAAACATTAACTCAACAAACTCTTCACCAAACTAATTCTTAGCTCTAAAAGGCTCTATATCTTTAAGATGTTTTGAGCTTCGTGCCTCTCTATATCTTTAAGATGTTTTGAGCTTCGTGCCTCTCATGGTTGGGGGCTGTAAACAATCCACAAGTTGTAAAGGTCCACAACTGTTAGGCAAGTTAGAGAGCCATCAAAGGGGTTTGAGCTGAAACATTCTTTTCACATGCAGGAGGCTGTTAACTGAAGCCCTGAGTTAACTTTTTCCAGAGAATGTCAGAAGAGTGGAAAGCACAGTACAATAAGGCAGGCAGACTCTGGTTTTGAGGGGTAGATATTCAGGAAAACCCAGGGGGAACCCCTGAAGCCAGATCACGCCTTTGTGTTTTGTTGGGCTTCCTTCCTCATGACCTTTGCCATGGGCGGGATTCCTCACACTGGCTCCTGGCATGCCCCAGTAATTCCAGGTATATACTCAAAGAGTTATGGAAATGTTTGTTCTTGATCTTTAGGAGGAGTCTCCAGTCTTTCATCATTAATTATGATATTGTTGTTCAATTGCTAAGTCATGTCTGACTCTTTGCAACCCCATGGACTGCAGCACACCAGGCTTCCCTATCCTTCATTATTTCCCAGCTTGCTCAAACTCATGTCCATTGAGTCGGTGATGGCATCCAACCATCTCATCCTCTGCTGCCCTCTCTCCTCTTGCTTTCAATCTTTCCCAGCATCAGGGTCTTTTCCAATGAGTTGGCTCTTCACATCAGGTGGACAAAGTATTGGAGCTTCAGCATCAGTTCTTCCAATGAATATTCAGGACTGATTTCCTTTAGGATTGACTGGTTTGATATCTTTGCAGTCCAAGGGACGCTCAAGAGTCTTCTCCAACACCACAGTTCAAAAGCATCAATTCTTCAGCACTCAGCTTTCTTTATGGTCCACCTCTCATATCCTTACATGACTGCTAGAAAAACCATAGCTTTGACTATACAGATCTTTGTTGGCAAAGGGCTGTCTCTGCCTTGCAATGTGCTGTGTAGACATTAGCTGTGTAGTTTTCCTCAATGCCTTTTATCAGGATGAGGAAGATTCTTTTCATTCCTAGTTTGTTGTTATTGACAAGGGTGTTAGATTTTGTCATATGCTTTTTCTGTGATTATTGAGATGATCATGTGCTTCCCCCCTTGGTTTTACTGATACACTGTGATACGTTGATTGATTTTCATATGCTGAACCAACCTTTCATTCTTGAAATAAGTCCCACTTGATGATGGTATATAATCCTATTTATATGTTGCTGGAGTTGGTAGTTTTTTGAAGATTTTTGTGTCTGTATTCATAATAGATATTTGCTTAGCTTCTTTGTCAGTGTCTGATTTTGGTATCAATAATAATGGCCTCAGAATGAGTTGGAAAATTTCTCTGTTTTTATATTATTTTTAAGAGATTGTAAAGCCCAGTGAGGCCATCTGGACCTGGGCCTCTCTTTGGGAATACTTTTAAAATTACTGATAGAATCTCTACTTTCAAAAGGTCTATTTAGAGCTTTCCATTTCTTCTTGAGTTTAATTTTTTCCTCTCTTGGAATTTATTCCTTTCATCTATGTTGTCTAAGTTATTGGAATATAATTGTTCATAGTATTGTTTTTATTTCTCTAAGTTTGGTAGTGATGTTCTTTCATTTCTTAATCATTTGAGTTCTCTCTTTTTTGCTTGGTCAATGTAGTTAAAAATGTTCCATTTTTGCTGATCTGTTCCAAGAACTAACTTATGATGTCACTAGTCTCTATTCTTCAGCTCTATTTTGTTTATTTCTGCTCTAATCTGTATTATTTCCTTCCTTTTGACTGCTTTGGGTTTAGTTTTGGCTTCCTTTTTTTGTTTCTTAAGGTGGAATATTAGGTTATTGTTTTGAAATCTTTTTTCTTTTAATATAGTTCTTCACAACTATACATTTGTCTCTAAACATTGGGTTTTAGCTATATCCTGTGAGTTTTTTATACTGTGTTTTACATATTCATTCATCTCAAAGTATTTTCTTATTTTGTTTGTGATTTCTTCTTTGATAGTATGATTATTAAGAAATGTGCTATTTTACTTCCACTCTTTTTATATAGTTCTGACTTTTGAACCATGTAAATATTTTATATATTCAAAAGGTAAAGTTAGAAGGGGTTTAAGAAAAACAAACCTTAATTTGAATACCTACAAAAATAAATGATTTAGAGTGATAACATAATCACAGAGGAAAAAATTATTTCAAGCAAATTTGACTATGAACAATCTCAGAAGGATATAGCCTAAGGATATAAAAATAAGGTGACCATACAGTTGTGGTTTGTTCCTAAACTTTTTGTTTTGCTACAGTGATGTGTTCATTCTTACCCTAATACCACACTGTCTTATAGCTGTATAACAGGTCTTGATATCTGGGTGTGTAGGTCCTCCAGCTTTGTTCTTTAAGGTTGCTTTGGCTATTCTTTGCCTTCTGCATTTCCATTTGTTTTCACACCAACTTGTCAGTTTTCATCACAAACCTGCTGCAGTTTTCATTGACTCCATAAATCAATTCACATATTAACAATATTTAGACTCTAACCCATGGACATAGTATATTCCTACATTGGCATACTTAGGTTTTTTCTCAACAGTGTTTTCTAGTTTCCATTGTAAAGATCTTACATATTTTTTGTTAGATTTATTTTTAGGTATTTTATGACTTTTTGTTGGTAATATAAATTTTAAAAATGTCTATTTTATACGTACTTGTCCTGATCTGTAAAAATCAAATTGCTTTTTATATTTTGACCTTATACCAACATTGTTAAACCTACTTATCAATTCACATTGTTTGTAGATTCTTTTGGATTTCTTATGTATGCAATCATGTCATCTGCAAATGATAGTTTTAATTTCTTCATTTCTAATCTTTATGTCTTTTATATCTTTTTCTTGCTTGATTACACTGTCTAGGACCTCCAGTACAGTGCTAAATGGAAGTGTTGTTAGCAAACATCCTTGTGTTATTCCTGACCTAAGGTGAAATTTAAACAATAATTTCACAATGTGATTTTTTTGGTAGTTGCTATTCAGATTAACGAATTTCCCTTTTCTTCCAAATTTGCTAAGAGTTTTTTTTTTTTTTAAACCACAAGTAGGAATTCAGTCTTTGCCTTTTCTGCATCTATTGAAGTGATCATATAATTTTCTACCTTCTCTTCCTGCTAATATAGTAAATTATACTAATTGATTTTCCCATTAACTTTACTTGTTTGAGATATGCTATCATTGTTAAATATCATTGGATTAGATTAACACACACTTTTCATCTATACATAATTTTAATTTCTTTTTAAAAGCCATTTTATTGAGTTATAATTAACATTAAAAAAGCTGACCTATTTAATGTATAAAACTTGGTGAATTCATGCACCTGGAGGGCTTCCCTAGTGCCTCAGACTGTAAAGAATCTGCCTGGAATGCAGGAGACCTGGGTTCAGTCCCCAGGTTGCAAAGAGTTGGACACTACTAAGCGATTAACCCTTTCACTTTACATGTACCTGGAAATCATCATCACCATAAATATCCTAGACATATCCATCTTTTTGCAGAGTTTCTTCCTTCCCCATTACTATGTTATGTAATTTTCATTTCTTAGAATGTACTTTTCAAGTTTTAGTTATGCTGGCTTCATAAAATAAGATGGCAGGTATTCTTTTTCTTTTTTCTGATCTCTGGAAGTATTTGTATAAGAAGTATTTCTTCTTCAAGTGTTTGAAAGAATTTATCATGAAGCCATTTAAGCCTAGAGTTATACTTTGTTGGGGGGTTTTTAATAACAGGTTTTATGTCTTTCAGAGGTATAGGAGCCTTTCTTCTTCTGTTAGATTTGTTGACTTATGTTTCTCAAGGAATTTTTCCACTTCCTCTAGAGCTGCTTCTGACCCATTCTCTTTTGCTTTTTTTCTTTCTGGGTCTGCCAACTGCACTTGCATTAGACTTTCCTCGTGCTCGTGCTTAGTTGCTTAGTCATGTCCAACTCTCTGCAACCCCATGGACTGTAATCCACCAGGCTCCTCTGTCCATGAGATTCTCCAGGCAAGAATACTACAGTAGGTAGCCATTCCCTTCTCCAGGAGATCTTCTCGACCCAGGGATCAAACTGAGTCTCCTGCATTGCAGGAAGATTCTTTACCGTGTAAGCCACCAGGGAAGCCCTACCATATTTCATATGTCTCTTATGTTGTTTTCAAGAATTTTCATCCTTTTTCTCTCCATTCTTTTTTCTAGCTAATATCTACTGACCTATTTTTTAGTGCACTAATCATGTTTTCAATTTTGCCCAATCTACTCTTAAACCCATATGTTGAGTTTTTAATTTTAGCCATTTTATTTTCTGTTCCAGACTTTAAATTTGACTTTTTATTATATTTCCCAGTTTTATGGTAAAAATCTCTCTGTTGCCATATATTTTCTTGAACCTATTCATCAGTTATTTCAGAGTCTGTGTCTGGTAACTACAATATCACCTATGTTTCTGATTCTACCACCCCTCTCTTTTTCCCTTATCTTGTGTATTTTTATGCCAGTAAATTTTTATTGAATGATCAACGTTATGTATGAGAATGGTAGTGACTGTTGATCATGTTATCTTCCTCCAGAGAGAACTACCCTTTTCCTCTGGCAGGCAGCAGAGGATCCAATCACCTTAATTCAACTAGGGACTTGGCTGTCTCAAGGCTAGTATGCAGTCTTTATGTGTCCAGGTTTACCTCTGGTTAACACCTACTTGTAAGGCATAGCCTTCTAGGAGTTCCAGCTAAGAATCAAGGTTGGTTGCTAGGGCGCCTCCTACCTGGTAGGTCATAAACTCCAGTTTTTCTCTCTTCAGCACTGTGCGCTTGTCACAGACTTGTTTTGTTTTGCCCATGCTTTCTCCCTGACTTCTTAGCCTCATTCTCTGCACAATTTAACCTATTAATTCCTCTAAAGAAATCTGGTTCCTAGCATTGTATTCTATTCCATGACTTCCTAGCTTTCTAGGATCTTGGCCTGTCAACATTCAGCTGCCTTGGCAGCCAAACTTCAGTTTTAGTCTCCCTAGCCCATGAGGCAACTTAAAGCTAATCTACTGGCTTCTCTGTCTCAACTCCATGCCAAAATTATCCTGAGGGAAAAGTAGTATGCGGAAAGTAAGGCTCACCTTAACGAGCTTCCAGACTTCTTTCTAGATCTCGTCTCTCAAGTCTTGACTGCTTCAGTAGCTCTCCAATTCTTTCTTCACAAAAGATATTTTTAATTAATTTACTTATTTTAATTGGAGGATAATTACTTTACAATATTGTGGTTTTTGCCATACATCAACATGAGTCGACCACGGGTGCACATGTGTCTCCCTCATTCTGAACCCCCTCCCACTTCCCTCTCCACCCCATCCCTCTGGGTTGTCCCAGAGCACTGGCTTTGGTCGCCCTACTTCATGCATCGAACTGGCACTGGTCATCTGTTTTACCTATGGTAATATACATGTTTTTTTTTCTTGTAATTAGAACTTTTAAGATTTATTCTTTAACATTTTCAAATACGCAATACAGTATTCTTAACTAGTCACCAGGCTTTAAATCACCATGACATTCATTTTATTCCTGGAATTTTTTACCTTTTGACTCTCTTCACCCATTCTGATTACCCTTTATCCATCGTCTCCCTCTGGAAAGCACCTATCTGTTCTCACCTATCAAAGAGCTTGGTTTCGTTTGTTTGATTTAAGATTCCATGAATAAGAGTGATCATACAATATCTGTCTTCTTCTCTATGGTTTATTCCACATAGCAGGTTGAATGGATATCTTTTTTAAAAGCCAAGAATAGGGAAGCAGAGATGATGGAACTTTTCTTTCTTTTTTTTTAAATTAGTTCATATTTTTATTTTTTTCTTTTTTAATTTAATTTTTTAAATTTAAATTTATTTTAATCAGAAGCTAATTACAATATTGTATTGGTTTCGCCATACATCAACATGAATCCGCCATGGGTGTACACGTGTATACATGTTTCAATGCTATACTTCAAATCATCCTACCCTCTAGTTTTTCTGTTAGTTTATTGGTCTGCTACAAAGCTACTCCATCATAGTTCTGAGCTCATGATTATAATGTGCGTGTGTGTATTTCCCCTGTACATTTTTCTATATATTGACCAAAAGGATATAGGAGCAATAACTCTCCAATAGCAGTGAGCACATCTAGCACTTGATCTTTGTTTCTATGCATCATTTCTCACTAAAGATGAATCAGATTTCCTTAAAGAAATGGCTGGTTTCAAGTGAAGTACAAGTACAAGCCTGGGTATCCTGCTGTATGAGAAAGTAAGACAGTGACCAAAAAATGATGGGAACATGTCATAAGGACACAGGAGCCAACTTGAAGGGACACCCAAAGGCTAAGTGTGGAACTGTTTGAATATCAAAAAAAAAATGATGCTAAAGGTTTATAATGCATTTAATTAAATAAAATTCATAAATCCATGGTTCATATTGAAAAGAAAAAGTAAAGATGAAGAAAGCTCTGTTCTTATTTTTTACAGAAGAATGTCAGCTACTAAATGTAGAAAGAATAATATAGCTAGAAAACTGCTGTTTTATAACCTCCAAAGTAATAAATGATTTGGGTAAGGATGATCAGTTGATGCAAATATAACTGGGTAAAATGTTATTGGGAACAAGTCTGAAGTTATCACTCCATAGATTACTTTTCATAAAGGCAAAAATATGCTCTTACAATGGAAAAGTCTGGTGGTCACCTTAACCAAGTGGTCAAGCTTGGCATTGCCAGTAGTAGTTTGACCTGACACTATGTGCTTTCAGTGTGACTCAGTGGTTAGTACCTAATGTCATTTATGTGATGTTCTTATTGAAAATGTTTGACCTGAATCTCATTGCAAGAAAATAGACAATTCTACAGTGTGCAGCATGATAAAGGACAACTGACCTGGATTCTTCAAAGGACTTGAGGTCATGAAAAACAGAGGGAGTCAGGGGGATTGTTCTGGATTGCAGGAAACTGAAGAGAAACAGCAGTCAAATGCTTGGAGTGAATCTTTTTTTTTTTTTTTTTGGAGTGAATCTTGAATGGATCCTGGACTGGAAAACTGGAATCCATAAAGGAGATTTTGAGGACAATAAAATAAATTTAGTATGGCCTGGATGCTTGATACTGAATTTATAGTGAATTTTTTAGGTGTGTTTATACTATAGTTAAACAGGGGGATCTTACTCTTGGGAAATGTATACTGACATATTTCATGGTGAAGTGTAGTAATGAAAGTGTGATTTGAAAAACTGGATGTGTGAGTGTGTAGAGAGATGGAGTGAATGTTGCAAGATTTAAATATTGGCGGACATAGATGAAGATGTCGAAAATGAGAAGGGGGAGAAAAGCCCTTGTAGCCTTCTGCTGTTTTTCAGCCAAAACCCACAAGATGGCAGTAGAGGAATGCTCTTATAGTAGAGGAATGCTCTTTGTAGCCTTTTATAAGGTGACCTTATTTTTTCATCTGAAAAGCAGGATGCAAGATCCAACAAAGGATTACTTTTGCTCTGTGAATACATTTATATGAAAAGTTAAACAAGAGCATGAACACAAAATGCCATTTGGTTGTATCATTCTATGGATTGCTTTTGTTGAAATAAATACCATTTTGGAACTTCCCTGGTGGTCCACTAGCTAAGACTCCCATGCTCCCAGTGCATGGGGTGCTGGTTCAATCCCTGGTTGAGGAACTAGATCCCACATATCACAACTAAAGATCCTGTGTGCTGCAACAAAGATCAAAGATCCTATGTGCTCCAACTAAGACCCAGTGCCCCCAAATAAATAAATATAAAAACTTTAAACGTACACCATTTTGTTAAATTTGATCCACAGAACTTCTGAAATGTATTTAAAATATTGTTTAAATGAGCATTTTTCTGATAACCATATCCACAGTTTTCACCATGTCTCACAGTAGTTATCAGTCCCCACACTGACAAGCTCGAGGGGCTTAAGAAAGTGGTACTAGGTCAATGCCTTAACTATATCAGAGTTGCTGGTAACTTGTTATTTTCTTTTAATAAGTTCTCTAAAAGTGTTTGAGTTTTCGTGAAGAGTCTTGGCACTGAGTATTTGCTAAACTGATTGATGTAAGAATGAGTGGTTGTGTATGGATGGTAGCCGGAAGACCTAGGTATAAATGTGATACCTATGTGTCCCTCCTCTCCACGCAACTCCTCAAACCCATGCACCAAGATAAAAAGTGTTTAGCAAAATATTTGTGGTCATATAATTGCAGGGAGAAATATAAACAACCTCAGATATGTAGATGATACCACTCTAATGGCAGAAGGTGAAGAAGAACTAAAGAGCCTTTTGATGAGGGGGAGAGAGGAGAGTGAAAAAGCTGGCTTAAAACTCAA
>SJYX01010595.1:0-21936 GCA_006410675.1 Oreotragus oreotragus
AAAAAAAAAAAATGAATGAATGAATGGGTAAAGACAGCTGGTGGTATTTTAAAATATTGCAGTGGAAATATAGACATCAAAAATCCAACGTGTAAGAATCACTCTATGATGATACCATCTTCAAAATGAATGATGAATGCGCTAAAGTCAATTTCCCTCTTTTATCTGGATTCCAGCTTTACTGAGGTATAATGGTAAATTTAAACTTGTGTATATTTAGGTTTTTTTAAGAAAATTTTGGGGCCGCGTCGGCCAGGCGCAGTGGCGTGGAGCCCGGCCACGGCAGAGCCTCTGCTTTGCAGAAACCAGCGGCTTCCTTTTCTCCACTGGGCCCAGCGCATGTTTGCCTCACAGACCAAGGAGGAGCTCAAAGTGATCCAGATTCTCAGAGAAAAGTTTCCTCGAGCTACAGCTATCAAAGTCACTGACATTTCAGGAGGCTGTGGGGCAATGTATGAAATGAAAATTGAGTCAGAAGAATTTAAAGAGAAGAGAACTGTCCAGCAGCACCAAATGGCTAATCAGGCACTAAAAGAAGACATCAAAGGTATGCATGGATTGCGGATATTTATCTTTGTCCCCAAACACTGACCATACACTGGCTGCATTGATGCTGCTGCTAAAACTTTGGATGAATCTTACTACCACCGTTCTTTCCTCAGCATATGACAAAAAATTTATCTATTTTGTTCATAGACATTTCCATATTGTAATTATAGAAGAATATGGCATCTATTTAGATATTAAATTAAAGGCAACAGATAAGTAAAAATGTTTTTCATTACAAAAAAAAAGAAAATTTTAAATAAACACACAAAACTGCATTTCATTTCAACAGTAACAAAAAGAAATCCCAAAAGCATCAATTAAAAAAAAAAATTTTGGATATACCACATGGCTTGAAGGACCTTAGTTCCCCCATCAAGGATCCAACCTGAACCGAGCAGTGAAAGTTCGGACTCCTAACCACTAGACCGCCAAGGAAGTCCCTCAACATTTTTTCATATTAGGAACAGTTTCCACAGAGTTCTTGGGAAATAAAAACAAAGAGTTAGTGAATGACGTTAAAGAAGATTAATGAAATGAAGAGTCACATCACAGAAAACTACATAAACACAGTGCAACCCTTGACACAGTGTATAGTTACCCGCATTTTCTTCCTGTGTAGCAATCTATGTGTTTTTGTTGGAAAAAGGCACATGATGATATTTCTTCCATGCAGGTTAGTAGTTTATTTTTTTCTGGTTAGCTTGTTGTACTCTCTGTGAAAATTCATCTTGCTGCACAGGTATGAGGTATGCACTTTTCTGTACATATTTATCATACTTTGAAACGTTTACTAGAAAAACTAGACAACAGATAAGTCATTTCATCCACTAGCAATGAGTAAAGGGCCTTAAATTCACCCCCACCGTCACAGTCCATAGGGACTTAAAGTGCCCCTGGAACCAGCAGATTCTCCAGTGCCTGGAGGGATTCCATCCAGCATCTACGTCCTGTGGTTAAGATGACCCAGCACCTGGGGTGCTCTAGTCAAGAGTCTGGGAAGTGGAGGCTGCCGGCCGTTGCTCACTGTTCTCCAAGCTGTGTCGGATCCCGTATCCAAAGTATACGATAAATCCTAGGAGGAAAATGAGGCAATGAAAAGGAAAAGTAGGAGCTGCACCCAGTTACAAGACAATTTGGGGGAGATGCTGTAGACGCGTATTGGGTTCAGTCCCTCAAGCAGTCTCTTTATCCTAGAAAACTTCTTACCAATCATATTCCAGACTCCAAATTGGGCCCAAGTCCTAGAAGTCATCTGTATCATCAGGTAAGTGTTCACAAAGATGTTCACCAGTGGGAGGACAGGCAGAGCAGGGACCTGTGGGCAGAGTCAATTCATCCCTGAACACAGCTCAGATGTCTGAAAGGGAGACCCGACCCCAGGTGGGTGAGAAGACCAGTCCTCAGGCTGTGTGTTCAGTGGCTACTCAGATTGTATATGTAAAGAACATATACAATGTGGACCAGGGAAGTGGTCCAGGAAAGGGTTTTAACAACTCTCTTCCCTGGTACAGCAAAGGATGATTAGACAGAATTTTTTTTTTTAGTATTTCTTTGACTACACTAGGTCTTAGCTGCAGTGGGTGGGATCGTTCATCTTCATTGCACACATGGATCTCTAGTTGCACCCTGTGGGATTAGCTCCCTGACCAGGGAGGGAACCCGGGCCCCCTGCATTGGGAACTTGGAGTTTAGCCACTGGACCACCAGGGAAGTCCCAGTGAAGGATGTTTAGACCTAAAGCACACAGACTTCCTTCACTCAAGGTAGACACTTTGGGCACATAAGGTCACCTACCTTGAAGTGAAGAGGACTGAGGCTCTNCATTGGGAACTTGGAGTTTAGCCACTGGACCACCAGGGAAGTCCCAGTGAAGGATGTTTAGACCTAAAGCACACAGACTTCCTTCACTCAAGGTAGACACTTTGGGCACATAAGGTCACCTACCTTGAAGTGAAGAGGACTGAGGCTCTGGGGCTGCCTCCAGATGATGACCGTGACCCCAGTGATGAGCAGCAGCAGCAGCACAGCCACTGTTGTGAGCACGGGGTCCCCAGAGATCACACGTCTGGGCCACCGGGCCAAGATCACACTCAGGATGGCCAGCAGGAGAACTGCAAGGGTCAGGGTGGAGGAGAACAGAGCAGGTTCGACTCCAGAAGCCAAAGATGTCAAGACCTTGGGTCATACTCCTCCCCAAAACTTCTCACTTCATGAAGGCTCATCATAGCTCCAGCATTCCTCAACTGATGAAATACACATTCCCACCTTATCTTGTCAATTTCAGAATACCACCAGAGAGAGATCCCAATGCTCACCAAGCAGTAAGGCACATCCATAAACAATCTGGCCAGATGTCCGGGTGGGGATGGTGCTGGGAGGGAGACAGAGACTCTTGAGAATCTTTGAGGTTCCCGCTTCAGGTGTAGTGTCCAAAGGACTTGCTTCAACTACAAACTCCATCTCAGTCCCTTCCTCTGTTTTCTTGGTCTTGCTTAAATTCTCATCCGGTTGATATCTGAATTAGAGATATTAAAGCAATGTTAACAGCAGCCCCTACACATCCAACTCATACAGCCTATTCCAAATCTCCATTGCCTTAAGCTGAGCAGACATTAAGAAGGCGGCATGAAAGCAGAAGACAGTTCCCTCCTCATCAATCCCAAGTATCCAAGACCTCCCCCCACCCAAGGTGTCGTGGGGTCTCACCTGAGGACAAGGACAGAAAATGCCACCAGGGAGTAAGCCAGCAGGGTCCCGATGGACATGAGGTCCACCAGGTCACGGAGCTCGAAGAGTAATGCCATGACCCCTAGAAGGAAGACACAGACAAGGTGGGGGAGGGGAGTGGGAACCCAGGAGAAATATCCAAACTAAGAAAACTGATCAAAGAAGGCATGGCCATTATTTCTTTACCTGCAAGAATTCCAGAAGCCAAGGTGGCCATGACGGGGGTACGGGTGCGGGCATGGATGCGGGCAAGTCCCCGGAAAAGGAGCCCATCATCTGCCATTGAGTAGATCACACGGGGCATGGGGAACATGGCACCCAGGAGGCTGGGAGAGACAACGAGGACACGTGTGGGGACGTGGAGAAGCAGGAGAGACCACAGCATCCACTCCCTTGTCTACATGGGGCAAGATCATCTTGCTCTTTTTTTCTCTCATTTCCAAGGGCTGGGATACCCGAGCATCTGACAGTCAATGGGCAGAAACCCAGGACACTGACCTGGATGTAAGAGCACAGAGGGTGCCAACAGCCACCACGTATCTGGCAGGGCCCCAGCCAACATGGAGGAAAGCCTGCGGCAAGGAGCTCGCAGGATGAATCTGGTAGTAGGGCACCATGAGAGTGAGTGAGGCTGAGACTCCAAAATACGCCAAAAAGCAGATGAAGAGTGAGACCACGATACCCAAGGGGATGGACCGCTGCGGATTTCGGGCTTCTTCCCCTGCAGGATTGGAGGAAGTACTGGATCAGGAAACATGCCAGGGTGAAAGCACAAAATCCCCTTTCCTGTTGAACCTCCAAAAGAAACCCCTACACCCAAGCGCAGCCCAATCTGTGCCCACACCCTGGATGGGACCATGACCACATTACCTGTAGCAGCAATGACATCAAAACCGACAAATGCGTAGAAACACGTAGCTGCTCCTTGGAAAATCCCATCAAAGCCAAAAGGCACAAACCCTCCAGCACCCAGAGGGCCTGAGCTATGGTGAGAGAAGGAACAAGACAGAACGTGGTTGAGGTGTGTTCAGCCATCACATCTGGATTCTTCCCTTCACACCACTAGCCCTGGGCTCCAGGAGCCCCATCACCTGGATTCATCAGCCCAGCTCTGTTTAGTCTCCACCATGTTCCCATCTCTGCACTCTCCTCCACATGCATTACTAAGGCCCAGAGAACCCTCCTAACCTAGAGGAATCATTGGATCCAGACATGTTCAGTTTGTAGTCCTCTTCAGTGAGCTTCCAGTTGTGTGGGTCTCCCTTAATGATGCCAGAGATGATGATGAAGCTGAGAACCAAAAGGTTCAAGCCTGTGAACACTTTGCTAACCAGGGCTGACTCATCAGTTCCCACAGTCAGTAGTCCTGTGAGAAAGATGGAATATGAGACATCCAAAAGTGGTTACGAGGGGCTGGGGTCCTGAGGAGGTGGACAGTGACTGCTCAGTGGATACAGGGTTTCCTTTTGTTGTGATGAACATGTTTGGAGCTAGACAGAGGTGATGGTTACAGAACACTGTGAATATACCAGGTCCCATTGAATCACATACTTTAAGATAGTTAATTTCTCACTGTGGCTATCATCTCCCAGTAGACAGATCTATTAAATCATTAGGTTGTACACCTTAAATTTATACAATGTTGGATGTTAATTATATCTCAATAAAGCTGGGAAAAATAATAAAATGCTTGATTTATGCTATGTAAATTACCTCTTAATTTAAAAAAAATCTTTGATCTCAGTACAGAGGAAGAAACTTGTTGGTCTAAGTGAAAGGTTCTCAGTGGGGTGATCTTGTCCCCCAAGCAGTTGGCACTGTCTGGAGACATTCTTATTGTCACAGTTTCGGGGGAGGGCGGGCATCACTGGTGTCTAGTGAGTGAAGGCCAGGGATGCCACTCAACAGCCGACAGTGATTTAAAACAACAAAAACAAAACCCAGGGACTTCAGCACTTAAGACTCTGTGCCTCCACCTGAGGGGGCCCAGGTTTGACCCCTGATAGGGGACAGAGGAGCCTGGGAGGCTACAGTCATAGGGTCACAAAGAGTTGGAGGTGACCGAAGTGACTTAGCACGAATGCACACAGGGGAACTAAGGGGCTTCCCAGGTGGCACTAGTGGTATAGAATCTCCTGTCAATGCAGGAGATGCAGGTTCAATCCCTGGGTCTGGAAGATTCTCTGGAGAAGGGAATGGCAACTCACACCAGTATTCTTGCCTGGAGAATTCCATGGACACAGGAGCCTGGTGGACTACAGTCTATGAGGTCGCAGAGTCAGATACGACTGAGAGACTTAGCACATACACACGCATGCACAGGGGAACCAAGACCCGGGATGCATTGCAACACAGTCGAAAAAATAAATAAATAAACAAGTGCAAAGGACAGCCGCCCGCACTTACGAATGATCCAGCCCAAACTGTCAGTAGTGCCAATGGTGGGAAACAATGGTCTATGCCTCCCCTTCCTGTCTCTCATACCCTAGAGCCTTCAATCCTGTTGTAATTCTTCTACCGTTCTTCCACCCCAAGCCTTTCCTACCCCAGCTCCCCACTTCCACACCCCTTTCTTCCCATCCTATCAGTGATCGCCGTCTTACCCGTGAGCAGAAGCACCAGGCCCAGTGCAAAAAAGTCTGGGTACTTGGCCAAGAAGTGGGGCACATGCAGAGAGAAAGTTCCCTGTAACGCCTGAGAGATGTGGTCCCCTATCAAGCTGTCAAAGGAGGAGCTCCAGGCCCTGGACACACTGGCAGTAGCTGCCGGAGCAGAAGATAGAACATTCATTAGCAAACATTCATTGAACCCCTATCTGGTGTCACTGGATGTCTTTGAGCAGGGGAAGGGGCTGAGGAGAAACATACAAAATGTTCTAATCTCAAAGAGATTCTTTTCATGGGTTGGGAAGAGTAGGATGACCCACAAAATAGATCAACTGTTTAATGTTAGGAAATAAATGTTATGCAAAAAAAAGAAAAAAGAAAACAGGTCATTGGGAGCAGGAGGTCTGGGAGATGAGGGTTGAAATTTTTAACCAAGTAGCAGAGGGAAATCCCGTGAAGGCAACAGCTGAACAAAGACCCTCGATTAGCCTGTGGGCCCTGCCTCCCTCTCACCCACTTCCTGCAGTTCCCTTCCCTTCTTTGTTCTGGCTCCATCCTTTAAAGACAGTGAGAGAGAGCTGAGAAGAAGGGAGCTATGAGGTTTGCCTGCTGCTATGACCCACGTCTCCCCACCACCACCAAAGTCGATAGTAGCAAAGTTCTCATGAATGAGTGAAGACCTAAATCCCCGCTCCTAGTTTCTTCATCTTAAGCCCCACATCTCCCCCCTCCCCGTCAACTCACCAATGACATAAGACAATATAAGATTCCAGCCAGTGATGAAGGCGCATAGCTGTCCCACGGTGACGTAGCTGTAGAGATACGCAGAACCGGAGCCTGGTACCCGGGCCCCAAACTCAGCATAGCAGATCCCGGACAACATAGAAGACAGGGCGGCCACCAGGAAGCAGATGACGATCGCTGGTCCAGCTTTATCTCTGGCCACCTCTCCAGCCAGGATGTACACGCCGGCCCCCAGGGTGCTGCCCACACCCAAAGCCACCAGGTCGAGGGTGTTCAGACAACGAGACAGGCGACTCTCAGACTCTGCTATGGGCTCCAGTGGCCTCCGGCGGACCAGCTTCTGACCAAGCTGGCAAACATAGTGACGCAGCATCCTAGATGGAGTTGAGGAGACCGCGATCTGCTGAGAAAACAAGACACAAAGTCATCAGGAAGGTCCATCTGCCCTCGGCCCTGGGAGTCCAGTTCCACGGAGCAGTGGAGTGATGGTGGTATAAGGACATGGGGCAAGTCCTCCATCTCTGAGTGTTGCTTTCCTCAAACATAAAGACTTTTGATATGTTTCAACGTTACTGGAGAGTTGCTTGAAGAGAAGTGAGAGGGAGAAGGATACGTCTCCGTAAACATGCCACTTGGGCTTGTGGGTTGTTTTGAGCTGAAGGCAATTAAGACACAGAAGGTTCAGAAAAATCTCCTTGCTTACGCTTAAGTTAGTCTCCCTTAACTGATCAAAATCATTTAGATTAGGGGACCTGTGGCAGGAAGAGAGCTGTTACCAGAGATAACTCTTTATCTCAGGAAGACTTACCTGAAGTGAGTGGCAAACATTAATTTACCAACCTTTCCATCTTCCTGCGGGTTCTCTTCTCCTTGAAGTCCCAGATCCCCACCCCCTTCTCTTTAGCTCAGGGGAGCCTTTAAACCTCGACTGCTTGTCTTTGAACCTCAGTGCATTTATGGGACTCCCATACATAGGAGTTTGTTTAATCTGTCTTATATAAGTTTAATGATTAGAACCTAGAAAGAAAAGTTTCCTACCCCTGCACAGAAGCAAATGGTGGTGACCCACACCAATATCCTTGCCTAGAGAATTCCAGGGACAGAGGAACCTGGTGAGCTATAGTCCATGGGGTCACAAAGAGTCAAACATGACTGAGCAACTAACAGACATACAGAGAAGCAAAATCTTTAAACAAAGAGCCTGGCATACAGTAGCTGCTTAAATAGTATTAGCTAAATGGGTAAGAAGGCTGGATTTTTTTTTTTTTTTTTCCCAATCTTTTGGCCCTGCAGCATTGTTTGTGGGGTTTTAGTTCCCTGACCAAGGCTCAAACTCATGCCGTTTTCACTGGTAGCACTGAGTCTTAACCGCTAGACCACCAGGGAGGCCCCAAGAAAGTTGATTTTTAAAGCAAAATCAGCTAGCTCTGCTGGTTCAAATCTGGCACTGTGATGTGTGGCTTATGTGACTTCCCACAAGCTACAGACTGCTGTGTCCTCCTTTCTCCTATAAAACAGAGAGATTATTACCATCATTATTCTCCCCTTCCCTATTACATGTGATATGACAGCTGAAGGGGTTCAGTGATCAGAGCAATGAAACCAAGTCTGCCAGTAACCGAGTTCCCCTGCTGACTCTGATTCATCTCTCCATCCAAAACTTTATTCCCTTTCTGGTCCCAGTCCTATTCCCCTTGGGGAATCCAGAAAAGGAGGGTCGGGGGGAAGACTAGGGGAAAGAGATTGTTAGGCAGTTTGGGACGGACATGCACACACTGCTGTATTTAAAATGGATAATCAACAAGAATCTACTATATAGCAGGGAACTCTGCTATACAGGGAACTCTGCTCAGTGTTATGTGGCAGCCTGGATGGGAGGGGAGTTTGGGGAAGAATGGATACATGTATATATATGGTTGAATCCGTTTGTCTACCTGAAACTATTACGTTGTTAATCGGCTATATTCCAATAAAAAAGCTTAAAAAAAGGAAAAAAGGAGGGATTCAACTCAAGGAGGACCCTGCAGGACCCTTCTGGTACAAAAATCTCTCCATCCTCTCATTTGCTTGTAGACAAAAGCTTTAATCTCCTAGGTCTTACCTGAGTTCCAAAATGCAGATTCCACAGTACTAATTAGAGAAGTGATAGAAACAAAGGAAAAGTATCGCCAAATAGTCTCCAAGGGAAAAACAGCTTGATGTTCTTATTTGTTCCCCAGGCTCTAAGTAAATAACACAGTACCGCAATCATTGTTTTTGCTCTCCTAGAAAGAAGTTGAGGGATCCCAGAGATCTTGATTTGCTAGTTTACCTTGCAGCAATACACAGCTCAATCACAATTGCCAGTAACCCACTGAGTCACAAAAATGCTGACAGGATGTCTGCAACTGAGATCTTATCCAGAAGCTGAAATCACAAAGACCCCCTCCTCTCTGGGCTCCCCAGGTGGCTCAGGGGTAAAGAATCCACCTGCCAATGAAGGAGTTCCCTGCCTGGGTCAAGGAGATGCCCTGGAGGAGGAAATGGCAACCAGCTCCAGTTTTCCTGCCTGGAGAATCCCGTTGACAGAGGAGCCTGGTGGGCTAAAGTCCACGCGATCACAGTCAGACACCACTGAGTGGCTAAGAAGACTGTGCCCCAGGCACAAGATTCCACTCATCTCACACTCTACCCATCTCTCCACCAAGGATCCTAAAACCTGAAGCTTTCTCCTCCATGGCTTGCAGAGTTGACAAGGAATTGGAACTCTGCTCCGGGACAGAAAGCAGACGGAATTCACAGGGAGGGACAGACTGTGGCCCAGCTCAGTCAAAGCATCAAACCAGACTGCCCTCCCAGCTGCCCGAAGAGGGAACTGTCTTCATTCTGGATCGGAAATGGCAGGACTGCTTCCTGCTGCTGTGGGGCCTGAAACATCTCCTCCCTACACGGCTCCACGGGGTTAGGCTGATTCAGAGACCACGAGTCACCGTCAGGGGCTTCCACCCTGATACTCCAAAGTCCAAGGTTAGCATTTTGATTAAGAGTCAGGAAACTCATTAGAATCTTAGCTCCTCAAACACCCCTGTGGATTCATATACTTCTCTGAACATGCATTTCCTTCTTGCCCAAATGCTGCTGCTGAATACTTTAGCCCTGTTAGTAGGAATACAAATGGTGCAGCAGCTGCTGATAAAGTATTTTTTTTCCCAAGGACTTTTCTGTCTGTCCAGTGGTTAGAAGAAGCCACCTTCTAGCGCAGGGGATACAGGCTCAATCCACAGTCAAGGAATAAGATTCCACATGCCCTGCTGTGTAGCACAACCAAAAAATAAATGCAGTTCAGTCGCTTAGTGATGCCATGTTGTGTCTGACTGTTTGTGACCCCATGAACCGCAGCACGCCAGGTTTCCCTGTCCATCTCCAGCTCCCAGAGTTTACTCAAACTCATGTCCATCGAGTCAGTGATGCCATCCAAACATCTCATCCTCTGTCGTCCCCTTCTCCTCCCGCCTTCAATCTTTCCTAGCATCAGGGTCTTTTCCAATGAGTCAGTCATTCGAATCTTTCTTTAAAAAAAAAAAAAAAAGTATGGTGGTTCCTTCAAAAACTAAAAATGGATTTATCATTATGATCCAGCAACTTCTACGGGTGTACACCCCAAAGAACTGAAAATAAGGTCTCAAAGATATATTTGTACACCTATGTCCATAGCAGCAATATTCACAGTAGCTGAAAGACGGAAGCCTCCCAGAAGTCCATCCTCAAAGGAATGGATAAACACTACACAAACAATGAAATATTACTCAGCCTTAAGAAGGAACTAAAAAGAGCCTCTTGATGAAGGTGAAAAAGGAGAGTGAAAAAACTGGCTTAAAACTCAACATTTGAAAAACTAAGATCATGGCATCCAGTCCCATAACTTCATGGCAAATAGATGAGGAAACAATGGAAACAGTGACAAACTTTATCTTCTTGGGTTCCAAAATCACTGCAGACTGTGACTGTAGCCATGAAATTAAAAAACACTTGTTCCGTGGAAGAAAAGCTACGAGAAACATAGACAGCATATTAAAAAGCAGAGACATCAGCTTATTGACAAAGGTCCATTTAGTCAAAGCTATGGTTTTTTCAGTAGTCATGAATGGATCATAAAGAAGGCTGAGCATTGAAGAACTGAGGCTTTTGAACTGTAGTGCTGGAAAAGACTCTTGAGAGTCCCTTGGACGACAAGGAGATCACATCAGTCAATCCTAAAGGAAATCAACCCTGAATATTCATTGGAAGAACTGATGCTGAAACTCCAATACTTTGGCCACCTGGTGTGATGAGTCGATATTGGGAATGATTGAGGGCAGGAGGGGATAGCAGAGGATGAGATGGTTGGATGGCATCACTGATTCAATGGATGTAAGTCTGAGTCAACTCTGGGAGATAGTGGAGGACAAGGAAGCCTGGCGTGCTGCAGCCCATGGGGTCGCAAGAGTTCCACACGACTGAGCGACTAAACAACAAAGAATAAACAGGAAAGGGAATTCTCTGGTGATCCAGTGGTTAAGACTCTGGGCAGTCACTGCAGGGAACACAGATCGGATCCCTGGTCTGAGAGTTAACATCGCACGTGCTGTACGATGCAGTCAGGGGGGATGAGACAGGCTACAGCAAGGAAGAATCTTGAGAACATTAGGCTAAGTGATGTTCGCCAGGCACTAAAAGACAAAAACTGTATGATTCCACTTCTATGAAGTACCTAGTTAAAGTTACTTGACTAGAGACAGAAAGCAGAATGGTGCTTTTCCAGGGTCTGGGTGAGAGGGGAATAAGGAGTAATTGTTAAGGGGAGACATGTTTCAGTTTTACAAGAAGAGACGAGCTCTAGAGATGGGCTGCCCAGTAATGTGACTATACTTAACATTACTGAACTGGAAGTTTAAAAATAGTTAAGATGGCAAATTTTACGTCACATGGTATTACGTGTATTTCTGTTGTTGCTTAGTTGCAAAGTCACGTGCAAGCCCATGGACTGTAGCCCACCAGGCTTCTCCGTCCATGGGATTCTCCAGGCAAGAATACTGGAGTGGGGTGCCATGCCCTCCTCCAGGGGATCTTCCCAATCCAAGGATCGAACCCACATCTCCTAATTGGCAGGCAGATTCTTTACCACTGAGGCACTTGGGAAGCCCCTACGTGTATTTTTACCAATGTTTAAAAAAATTCTGCCAATGATAAATAATAGAGCCAGCTTCACAGAATTGCTGGGTGTAAGGAACCTGAAAGTGATTTAAAGTAAATCACCACACAGCCCTCCTCCATAGGTACCAAACTCTAGACGATTAAGTCCCTTATAGTTGCCCCAAGATCCAGAGAGGAGGAACCTACAGAAATGGACAGTACACAGGAGACTGAAATCAGTAGCCATGTGTCATAAATCCTACATAACAGCAATCTTTACTAGTGTTTGAACACCAGTGAAAAAATCAGTCTAAAAGCCTCAAGATCTGATGCAATCTCCTCCCCTGCCCACCTCTCCTCACACAAGCTTACAACTCCTAACTCCTGCTCTCATCTGGAAAATGGGTCTTTCCACCCTCCAGCTGGAGCCAATTGCACACGTGGGTGGATTGAAGAGGTCTCTTTAGGTGAGGGTTCAGTCATTTTCCACTGTCTGCGACCCCATGGATTGTAGCCAGCCAGGCTCCTCTGTCCATGGGATTCTCCAGGCAAGAGCACTGGAGGGGGTTGCCATTCCCTTCTCCAGGGATCTTCCCAACCCAGGGATGGAGTGGTCTCCAGTGTCGCCTGCATTGGCAGGCAGGTTCTTGACTGCTGAGCCACGTGGGAAGCTCTTAGGCTTTTAGGAGGTCTCTTTAGGAGGATCTGAACTCAGCACCCAGTCTCCTACAGAAGAGGGGGTGACTTAGGACTTACCAAAGCTTAGGAGCAGAGCCTGGAGCACAGATATCAGACAGTGCGGTTGAGTTTAAAGCTGGGGTTGGAGCTGATAGATCTGGAAAAACCAAATCTGGGAACCCTCCCACAACAAAAAGACCATTCTTAAGCCCTGGGCAGGGATGGGCGGGGATGGGCGGGGCAAGTCTGCAGTGGTGCAATCAGCCACTTCTCTTCTGAGCTTGCCCTCAGGGGATAGTTCTGAGATTCTTGAGTCTGCAAGCGGTAAAAATACACAGAACGTAAAATTTAGCCACTTCAGTCCTGTTAAGTACCTTCACATCTTGTGCAACAGAAGCCCAGGACTTTTTTTCACCTGGCAAAATGGAACCTCGGTCCCCATTCAACCACAATTTCCTCTTTCTCCTCCACCAGCTCCTGACAATCTCATTTCCATTCTTTGTTGTTATGAATCTGACCACTCCAGGTGTTTCATTTAAGGAGAATCACTTAATTTCACTTACCAGTATGTCCATAAGATGCACTTACACTGTAGCATGTGTTAGAATTCCCTTCCTTTCTCTCTCTCTCTCTTTTTTTTTTTTAGCTGCTGGACACCTGGCATCTTAGCTCCTCAACCTGGAATCGAACCTTCCACTCTTGCTTTGGAAACTTGGGAGTCTTAACAACAGAACCACAGAGAAGTCCCCCTTCTTTTTTTTAATGCTGAATAGTACTCTAGTATATGTGCCTGCCCCACCGGCTTATCCGTTGTTTGATCATGGGCACTTGAACTGCTTTCATGCTTTATTTACTGTGAATAATGCTGCTATGAACGTGGGTGTACAAGGCACCAGAGTGTGCTTTCAATGCTTCTGAGTATTTCCTCATAGGTAGAATTGCTGGATCGTATGGTTCTAAGGTTTTTATATCCTGTGATGGAGAAAATGTTCACATACTGAGGTGTGGGGGAGTTGATTTGGCTTATATATGGTTCAGCCTGAACTTTATGTGAACTAAGACAGCCTGTCAGACTCTCACAACACATTAACTTTAATCGTTGGGGTAAATAATTTCTGTCCTGCATGTGAAGATGGACCCCCTTTTCTCATGGTGTCCATGTTGATACTCCCTGGAAGATAAGGTTCCCTTCCCAGACCCCAGGGTCCTGCTGTCTCACTATCTGCGTACGAAGTCTGTCTCTTCAAGAAAGCTTGAAGGAATATACCCTGTCACGTGTGATGTGTGTTCTTTGCTTGGATGAGGTGCAAGATTGTGCTAGACACCATGTTTCAATGGAGCAGCTCCTCAGAGTTTTCTGAGAAGGTGCTTCCCAGATTACTACCCTCAGTTTGGCTCAAATAAAACTCTTTCCTATTTCCTAGCAGAGATTGTTTATTGATTATTTCTATGGACACTGGCATTCACTTGTTCATCAAGGACCCCAAGAATTAGCAGCCATAAAACTGAAGACCTGCTCCCACCTTCCCTATCCTTTTTTTTTTTTTTTCTTCCCTATCCTTTTGGACTACTTGACTCCCCACAGTCTGCACACCACTTGAGACACTCCAGTGTAGGGACCCCCAAGCCCAGCTGGACCCCAGCCAGAAGGGGAGCTTGGCATCTCTGATGTGAATTCAAACAACACAAGCATGGAACAAGCATTGGGCCTGTGTCCTGACTTGCACAAAGAGATTGGAAGAGGATAAAGGGGATGTGATTTGGTTCCCTTCTTCAAGTTTGCTGGGAGGGCTGAGCACAGAGGCAGGGAAGTGGAACAGGGTGTAAGGGGTCAGGAGCTCTACACGTAACAGAAGGAGCAAAAACCCAGGAGCAAGTGAGGTGGGGTCACTGGTGAGGGGCTGAGAAGATTTAGACACACATCAAAAACCTGGACACAAACCACTGAAATGGGATTTAAATGCCAGAATTGACTCTTACGGGGCTTCCCATGGGGCTGGGTGATAAAGAATCCTCTTGACAATGCAGGAGACACAGGAGATGCGAGTTCAACCCTGGGTGGGGAAGATCCCCTGGAGAAGGAAATGGCAACCCACTTCAGTATTCTTGCCTGGGGAATTCCATGGACAGAGGAGCCTGGTGGGCTACTGTCCATGGGGTCGCAAAGAGTGGGACACGACTGAGCAACTGAGCATGCGCACTTACATTATGATGTTGATGCTTACATCAGCTTTTGAAAAGTCAGCTACACATAATGGAATGAAATTGCTTAAGCTGTTGTGCAGAGTTTTAGTTGGTTGTGTGGGGACTCACGGGAAACCCCAGAGCTGGTTGAAACAATGATTTTAAGGGAAGACATTTGAGATGCAAGGGACGTAGAAAGAAACCTTCTCTGAGCCTCCCTTTTCTGACTCAAAACAAAAAATTCTGGTTAAGTACAGCTGCCAGAAACTGCCTCTTTGGGTAGAGGCTGCTCCCAAGAGGGTGACAGTAAGTTAAACTATGACAATAACTATGCTCTCTTGGAGTTTTCTAGCCTGAAGAAGCTGGAAAGTCCACTTATACCTGCAGAGATAGCATTATCACAAAGTATCTCACCTCATGTTTGCTCTCTCAACCTATTTGCTTTTCCTAAAGGAACTCAATGAAAAACAAAAAAAGAAACTCATTTGTTCTTCCCAGAGACGCCTTTTCTCCCTACCCCCACCCCCTACTCCCCTGCTGAGCTGGGTGTTGTTTGCTGTTCAGTTGCTCAGTTTTCTGTGTCCAACTCCTTGTAACCCCTTGTTCTGCAGCCCACCAGGCTCCTCCGTCCATGGAATCCCCAGGCAAGAATACTGGAGTGGGGTGCCACTTCCATTTCCAGGGGATCTTCCCGATGCAGGGATCAAACCCGTGTCTCTTGCATTGGCAAGTGGATTCTTTTACCACCGAGCCACCTGAGAAACCCAAGTTGGATATATAAGCCTGTAATTTTAATCATTTTAGCAAGTTATACCTTCTTTTAGCTTCCATACAGAATCCTTTTCTCCTGTTAATCTGTCTTCTTTTTTTTTTTTTGGTAAGCTTCAGTCATAGATGGAGAAGGAAATGGCAACCCACTCCAGTATTCTTGCCTGGAGAATCCCATGGATGGAGGAGCCTGGTGGGCTACAGTCCACGGGGTCACAAAGAGTCGGACATGACTAAGCGACTTCACTTCACTTCAGTCATAGAACCTAAGAGGAGAGAGGGAATGTTTTTCTGCTCCAACAGCGGCAAGGTTTAAATGTTTCAACAATGTAATGTGCTACCGAATAAAATATGTGGTCAAGTTTAAGAAGTAGCGTCTAGAGTTCATCCATGTAACAGTGCCAAAGGAACCTCTCTGTGCCAGATACTAAACTAGGCATCAGGGATTTAGAAGCAAAGAACACTGTTGACTTTAACAACAGTGGGACATTTGGAGACACCTTATGCTGCTGCTGCTGCTGCTGCTAAGTCGCTTCAGTCCTTATACTGAAATAAATTTCACATGGTTAAAAGATTAGGCCATGCCGAACAGCATGTGGGATCTTAATCCCCTGATCAGGGATCAAACCCACACCTCCTGCATTGGAAGTACAGAGTCTTACTCACAGGACCACCACGGAAATCCTTAAAGATGATAACTTTTCAAAACAACAAGAACGTAATAGGAGAATGCACACAAAGCATTTAAAATAACTCTGAGATTGTTGCTGTTCCCTTGCTAAGTAGTGTCCGATTCTTTGTGACCCCATGGACTGCAGCACGCCAGGCTTCCCTATCCTTCACCATCTCCCTGAATTTGCTCAAACTCATGTCCATTGAGTCTGTGATGCCATCTTACCATTCCATCCTCCGTCACCCCCTTCTCCTCCTGCCCTCAATCTTTTCCAGTATCAGGGTCTTTACCAGTGAGTGGACTCTTCCCATCAGGTGGCCAAAGTATTGGAGCTTTAGCATCAGTCTTTCCAGTGAATATTCAGGTTTGATTTCATTTAGGATAATATTAAGACAGATATTTAAGCCTTGAGAATTTTTATGTCCAATTTCACATTGATCACATGGTATAGAATTTAGAAGATCCCAATTGTCAGGCTGTTATGATTCATACGAGCTTTTTTCTTTTTTCCCTGCTGCAGACTTGTGGGACCCTAGTTCCTCAACCAGGGATCAAACCCAGGACCTCCACAGTGAAAGCACAGAGTCGTAACCAATGGGCCACCAGGGAATTCCCAACTCATGAGAATGCAATGCAGGTGCATCCCTGCTGCTTTCTCCTCACCCTCTCATCTCTCCAGTGTAATTTACCTTTGCATTGCATTCATCTCCTGGTTACTGTAAAAATGTAAGAGAGATGCTTACGTGGCTTTCTCATTTTCATTCAATTAGCCTTATTTTTTTTTTTGTTTTAATTTTTATTTATTTTTGGCTGCACTGGGTCTCTGTTGCTGCCCAGACTTTTGCTAGTTGTGACGAGTGAGGGCTACTCTCTAGTTGCAGTGGGCAGGCTGCTTCCTGGGGTGGCTTCTCTTGCTGGCGGAGCACCAGCTGTAGGGCCCATGGGCTTCAGTAGTTGTGGCTCATGGGCTCTAGAGTGCAGGCTCAGTAGTTGTGGTACATGGGTTTAGTTGCTCCGTGGCATGTGGAATCTTCCCGGGCCAGGGATTGAACTCATATCTCCTGCATTGGCAAGGGAATTCTTTACTATTGAACTATCAGGGAAGCCCTACCCTTACGAGATGGCTTACTCTCTCCGCTGGTTTCCCAGCCTCATGACCTCTGTCTCTTAAATGGTAGCATCTGTTCTTTTTCATATATATCTCCAAGTTTATGAAATTAAATCTCAGATGTATAACCATGGTTGAGATTGGGTACTTTGTGTATATATTCGGTTCAGTTCAGTTCAGTCGCTCCGTCATGTCTGACTCTTTGCATGAAATATGAATATTTTAAGTTGACCCTGAAAACACTGGCCTGTGATTCACAAGCAGAAGACCTGTCCCCAGAGGTATACATTGATTTTGTCTTACATCCTGTACTACATAAATGGACTCAGGACTTCCCTGGTGGTCCAATTGTTAAGATTCCAAGCTCCCAATGCACAGGGCCTGGGTCCGACCCCTGGTCAGCAATCTAGATCCCATATGGTGCAACTAACGCCCAGCACAACCAAATAAAGTAAAGAAAGATAAATGGACTCAGGGCATGTGCTCTTTTTGGTTAGGTTTCTTTCACTCAGTTTTGGGTTTGCAGGTCCTTCTGTGGGACTGCTGCATGAGGCTGAGATGACCCCTACTCATCACGGCAGTAGGTTACCACATCATATTGGACACCTTAAACCTACCCAGGGCTATTAGTCAATTGCATATTAGTAAAGCTGAAAGGGAAAAACATGGCAATATCACAGAGTACCCATAAATCACATAGACTTTTTAATTTTTGCTTCTTTTCATTATTTTTCCTTTGTACACACTATCGAAATTTCCTATCCTCTAATCCACTTATTACTTATTTATTTATTTTTGGCCAGGCTGGTTGGCCTGCAGGATCTTAATTTCCTGACCAGGGACTGAATCCGTACCCACACACTGGGAGCTTGGAATCTTAACCACTGGACCACCAGGGAAGTCCCTAACTCATTTATCATCTTTTCCATTTTCTCTGCTCTCCTACAGATGCTCTCGAGATGTTAGATAACATCAGTGACTCAGTGGACATGAATCTGAGCAAACTCTGGGAGATACTGTGGGACAGGGGAAGCCTGGCATGCTGCAGTAGATGGGGTGGCAAAGAGTCGGATATGACCAAGAGACTGAAAGCAACAACAGATGCTCTCTATGCTATTTTTCATCTCCTCCATTGAGTTTCTCAGCTCCAGAATTTCTGTTTGGTTCTTTTTTTAAGATCTGCATCTCACTGGCAAAAATTCCACTTTATTTTTTTGAGATTTCATTGAATTTTCCTTTGGCGTTTTCTCATGGAGTTTCTTCAAAACAGCATTTTGGAATTGCTTATCTGCTTGTTCACAAAATTCTGTGTCTTGAGGAATCCAGTGATTAGGATTCTGTGCTTCCACTGTCAGGGGGCCAGGTTCAATCCCTGGTTGGGGAACTAAGATCCCACAAGCAGAGCAGGCGGAAAAGGAAAGAAAAAGTTTATGTGCCTATGTGCATTTCAGATTGATAATTAGGAAAGTGTCACTTTCTGTTTGTAATGACATGTTTCTTTGACTTTTTTTTTTTGGGGGGGGGTAGTTTTCCATTGGTGCTTTCGCATTTTAAGGAGAAAGCACCTCCTTAAGCCTTTCCTAGCCACATTCAGTGGGGTACTCTTTTTAATGATAGTGGTGTATTATCTGGGGCTTTCTCTTTCTCTCCCTACACTTGCTCCACATTTCTTGCTCCCTCCTGTGGGAGAATTCTTAAGCTTTTCTGTCTTGTGCATTTCAGATTGATAATTAGGAAAGTGTCACTTTCTGTTTGTAATGACATGTTTCTTTGACTTTTTCTTTTTTGGGTAGTTTTCCATTGGTGCTTTCGCATTTTAAGGAGAAAGCACCTCCTTAAGCCTTTGCTAGCCACATTCAGTGGGGCACTCTTTTTAATGATAGTGGTGTATTATCTGGGGCTTTCTCTTTCTCTCCATACACTTGCTCCACATTTCTTGCTCCCTCCTGTGGGAGAATTCTTAAGCTTTTCTGTCTCTGCTCTGACAACTCACCAGGCTGCCTCCTGGAAACCTGTCTCTGGATTCCCAGAAGGTGGCTCTAGAGCTCCAGCCTGTGGGCGCCCTCGCCCAGAGCAGGGGCCGGTTTGCTGAGCCTGCTTCTTGTCTGTAGAGCTCCTATGGGCACTGCAGGGGAGGGTCCCACAAGGAGCCCCTGGAGAGTGGGGGCAGGCGTGGGTCCAGCACTTGGGGCACTGAGGGTGCCCGCAGACTCTGTAGGGAGATTCCCCGGTGTGGGGCTCCCAGAGGTTCGTGACTGGACTCGCCATTGAAAGCAATTGTTTTAGTGCCCTTTGGAATGCCTGTCTGCCTCTTTCTCAAGATTCTTCCTCTCCACCCTCATGGAGGTCCCGCCTCGGGACGCTGGTGCCACTCCAGTGTTTCCAGGGGTGCCTTGCCTTTCTACGGGAGCAGAGCACTTACCACTTTTCTTCTCCTTGGTGGGAGAAACGGGCTCTGGGTAGATCAGCCCCCGGAAATGTTCCCTGTGGAAGAGGGGTGGGCTGAGAGCTGAAAAATCCTTTTTTTTTTTTTTTCTTTCTTGATTTTTATTGAAGAACAAGTCATCTATTTCTGCTCTAACTAATCTTTCTTTTTTTTTTTTAATTTTTATTTTTACTTTATTTTACTTTACAATACTGTATTGGTTTTGCCGTACATTGACATGAATCCGCCACGGGTGTACATGAGTTCCCAATCCTGAACCCCGCTCCCACCTCCCACCCCATATCATCTCTCAGGATCATCCCCGTGCACCAGCTGGATGAAAGGAGCCGATTATACACAGTGAAGTAAGCCAGAAAGAAAAACACCAATACAGTATACTAACACATATATATATGGAATTTAGAAAGATGTTTGAAAAATCCTCTCTGTTGCCCCCTCTGCTGTGACTACATTGTCTTGGCACGCTGGAATCTCCCCCAGGGAAAACTCACTTTCTGCAATTACTCTCTGTGTGTCGGAATTTGCCCAGGTCAGTTTTCCCCACCGTCACCACCGCAAGGGGGATGGGAGCAGGCTCACCGGCCCTGCAGGTTCTGCAGCCCATGCAGAGGTCCATCTGCCTGGCACCAAGATGCACAGATAGGCGAGATTCCTCCCAGGTTCTCTGACACGTGGCGCTAGGTCTCACAGGCACCCGCTTTTGTTTAGTGCTTCTGTTGTTTAGTGCTTCGTCGCTCAGTTGTGTCCGACTCTTTGCCACCCCACGGACGGTAGCCCGCCAGGCTCCTCTGTCCTTGGGAATTCTCCAGGCAAGAATACTGCAGAGGGTTGCCATCCCCAACTCAGGGATTGAACTTCGGTCTCCTGCATTGCAGGTGGATTCGTTTTAGGAGGAGGCTAATGGCAACCCACTCCAGTATTCTTGCCTGGAAAATCCCATGGACAGAGGAGCCTGGTGGGCTACAGTCCACGGGGTCACAAAGAGTTAGGTCTCACAGGCACCCGCTTTTGTTTAGTGCTTCTGTTGTTTAGTGCTTCGTCGCTCAGTTGTGTCCGACTCTTTGCCACCCCACGGACGGTAGCCCGCCAGGCTCCTCTGTCCTTGGGAATTCTCCAGGCAAGAATACTGCAGAGGGTTGCCATCCCCAACTCAGGGATTGAACTTCGGTCTCCTGCATTGCAGGTGGATTCGTTTTAGGAGGAGGCTAATGGCAACCCACTCCAGTATTCTTGCCTGGAAAATCCCATGGACAGAGGAGCCTGGTGGGCTACAGTCCACGGGGTCACAAAGAGTCGGACATGACTGAGTGACTTCACTTCAAAAAGGAGAAGGAGGCAGCAGAGGATGAGATGGTTGGATGGCATCACTGACTCAATGGACATGAGTCTGAGCAAACTCTGGGAGATAGTGGAAGACAGGGATCCCTGGCCTGCTGCAGTCCATAGGGTCACAAAGAGTCCCACACGACTGAGCACATACGTATATTATTTGCACCACGTCTCACTATCTAAAAATACTAATTTGTGTATGTTTACTAACTTTTTAGAGTGCCCCTCCAAGGGAAAAGCAGCCTCCCTGAGAGCAAAGATTGTTTTTCATCCCTGTATCTGCAGAGATTAGACATAAGAAGCTCAATTCATGACTGAAGATCAAATGAATGTTGATTGCTTGAATCAGCTTAAAACATTTCAGTGTGTTAGTTGCATTCCACCTAAAAGGACTGTAATCTTCTTAAACTATAAACTCTTGTGGGTTGGCCTGTGTCTTTTTCTCTGGAGAGATGGAGAGTCATGGGCACTTTTGCTTTATTTGCGGGGGGAGGGGCTTGCTGTGCGAGGTTTGGTTGCCGGCGCAGGATTTCTGTAGTTGCAGGGAGCAGGGTGGCCGAGGTGCTCGGGCTGCTCATGGCGGTGGCCTCTCTTCTGGCAGAGCATAGGCTCTCCTAGCTGTGGCTCACGGGCTCTGGAGCACGAGCTCAGTAGTTGTGGCTCACGGGCTTAGTCGCCCTGTGAACCCATGTCCCCTGCATTGGCAGATGGATTCTTAACCAGTGAGTCAGCAGGAAGTCCTGGTGGGTGCTTTTTAAGTTAATATGCTTAGGACACTGTTTGTTGTGGCTTAGGCGTGGCTTTCGGTGGGTGCCGGGGGCCAGCGTGAGGAACTCTGCCCATGGCAAAGGTCATGAGGAAGGAGGCTTCGGCATACGCAAAGGCGTGATCAAGCCTCAGGAGACCCCCTGTTCCTGAGCATCTACCCCAAAACCAGAGTCTGTTTTCTGCTTTCACCTACACCTTTGACTTT
>SJYX01010595.1:32187-51454 GCA_006410675.1 Oreotragus oreotragus
TCAGCTTTCTTCACAGTCCAACTCTCACATCCATACGTGACCACAGGAAAAACTACAGCCTTGACTAGATGGACCTTAGTCGGCAAAGTAATGTCTCTGCTTTTGAATATACTATCTAGGTTGGTCATAACTTTTCTTCCAAGGAGTAAGTGTCTTTTAATTTCATGGCTGCAGTCACCATCTGTAGTGATTTTGGAGCCCAGAAAAATAAAGTCTGATACTGTTTCCACTGTTTCCTCATCTATTTGCTGTGAAGTGATGGGACCGGATGCCATGATCTTTGTTTTTTGAATGCTGAGCTTTAAGCCAACTTTTTCCCTCTCCACTTTCACTTTCATCAAGAAGCTTTTTAGCTCCTCTTCACTTTCTGCCATAAGGGTGGTGTCATCTGCATATCTGAGGTTATTGATATTTGTCCTGGCAATCTTGATTTCAGCTTGTGTTTCTTCCAGTCCAGCGTTTCTCATGATGTACTCTGCATAGAAGTTAAATAAGCAGGGTGACAATATACAGCCTTGACGTACTCCTTTTCCTATTTGGAACCAGTCTGTTGTTCCATGTGCAGTTCTAACTGTTGCTTCCTGACCTGCACACAGATTTCTCAAGAGGCAGGTCAGGTGGTCTGGTATTCTCATCTCTTTCAGAATTTTCCACAGTTTGTGATCCACACAGTCAAAGGCTTTGGCATAGTCAATAAAGCAGAAATATATGTTTTTCTGGAACTCTCTTGCTTTTTCCATGATCCAGCAGATGTTGGCAATTTGATCTCTGGTTGCTCTGCCTTTTCTAAAACCAGCTTTAACGTCAGGAAGTTCACAGTTCACGTATTCCCTACCCTTCACCAATACTTTTCACAATCTCTTTAGCAGTATTTCCTGAATCCTGCCCCTTGTCTTTATTTCAAGGTCAATGCTTTGTCCTAGATTGTGTAAACACTTTTCTTATCTAACTTAGTGGCCTCCGCAAAGCACTCCTTACCATCAGTTCATCTCCAGTCAATCTTGGAACATGCCGTCAGATCACTTATCAATGTTTTAAAAGGTTTGTTTTTGGGAAAAAAGAATTTTTGTTTAAAAAGTTTGTTTTTGGGAAAAAAAAAAATTTGTTTAGGGACAGTCCGGTGGTTAAGACTCCACTTTCCACTGCAGGGGGAGTGAATTCCACCCCTGGTCAGGGAACTAAGATCCTGCAGGCTGAGTGGTGCAGCAAAAAAAAAAAAAAAATATATATATATATATATATATAATAGTAGAAAAACAAGCCAACACCAATGGTCCATATAATATATATATATATATTTTATATTATATATATATAATTTATATATATATTTTTAAAAGGATTTCCTTGGTGGTCCAGTGCTTAAGACTTCATCTTCCAATGCAGAAGGTGCAGGTTCAATCTGGTCAGGAGCCTAACATCCCACAGGCCTTGGGGCCAAAAACCAAAACATAAAACAGAAGAAAAAAGAAAAGAAAAAGAAAATAGAAGAAATATTGTAACAAATTCAATGAAGACTTTAAATATGGTCCACATCAAAACATCTTTGTAAAAAATTTGTCCCTTAGTGTTTAAGGTCCTTCATAATCTGACTCAAATCTGTTATAACTTTTAAGTTTACATGGTTTTTTTTTTCAGCTTTACATTTTCAAGTACAATTTTCCCAGGCAATTTAAAACAAAACAAACCAAAATCCTGTCTCTTATACACATCTCAGGAGCCTAACATCCCACAGGCCTTGGGGCCAAAAACCAAAACATAAAACAGAAGAAAAGAAAAAGAAAATAGAAGAAATATTGTAACAAATTCAATGAAGACTTTAAATATGGTCCACATCAAAACATCTTTGTAAAAAATTTGTTTGTCCCTTAGTGTTTAAGGTCCTTCATAATCTGACTCAAATCTGTTATAACTTTTAAGTTTACATGTCTTTTTTTTTTCAACTTTACATTTTCAAGTACAATTTTCCCAGGCAATTTAAAACAAAACAAACCAAAAAAAAAACCCAGTGATGGTCAGGTTTGGCCCAGCGGTGGACTGTGTACAGACATCCGTGCTGTGGCACCCCCTAGTGCTGACCACTTTGCTTTCCCTACCTTGCCTTACCTTATAGTTTAAGCTATAGTTTTTCCAGAAATCATGTAGTGATGAGAGAACTGGGCCATAAATAAGGCTGAGCACCTAAGAATGGATGCTTTTGAATTGTGTGCTGGAGAAGACTCTTGAGAGTTCCTTTGACAGCAAAGAGATCAAACCAGTCAATCTTAGAGGAAATCAACCCTGAATATTCATCAGGATTGATGGTGAAACGGAAGTTCCAATACTTTGGCCACCTGATGCAAAGGGTAGACGCATTGGAAAAGACCCTGATGCTGGGAAAGATTGAGGACAAGAGGAGAAGGGGGTGACAGAGATGGTTGGATGACATCACAGGCTAAATGGACATGAGTTTGAGCAAATTCCAGGAGATAGTGCAGGACAGGGGAGCCTGGTGCTGCAATCCATGGGGTCCAAAGAGTGCGACACGACTTAGGGGCTGGACAACAGCAGCAAATATCTTGCTCTGGGGGCTCAGATCCCTGCCTCACTTTCTGTGCCCACAGCCTCATTCCTGCTTCTCCCTGGCCATAGGTTGGCAGGGGTTCCACAAGCCAAGATGTGGAACCAGACCTGTCCTGAGCTAGAAACATCAATTAAATGATTGAGTAAAATAAAAATGCTTCTGAAATCCTCTCCTCAAGATTGGTTCAAGAATCGTAGAGTGAAATTCAAGAAAGCCAAAGATGAGGATTTTCCATCAGAACAGCAAGAAGTTCTATAGCGATTCACCGAGGTCATGGTCAAGATCAGCTTCGCCAAGGAGAATGTGGCTGCACCTCCAAGGTCCTCTCTGGAGCTTCCCATGAATCCCTATTTGTGCAGATCCTCTGATACCTTCCTTCCAGCTCAGCATACAGCCTGACCTGAAGGCTCTCACAGACCATTCTCTGGGCCACAAAATGATCCATTTTGGCTGCTGCCAAGACCCAAATATATACTGCCTCTATCCCATTGTAGAATCCTGAGCTGTCTCTACAAGCCTCAATTCTAATTCTTTGGGCTTTTTTTTTTTTTTTTTTGCCACAAAGCTCTGAGAGAAGCTAGGCCCAGAAAGTCACATGTTATGATTTGTCATGATTCCCATTCCAAGCTGGAATCAAGATTGCTGGGAGAAATATCAACAACCTCAGATGTGCAGATGACACCACCCTTATGGNCCTCAATTCTAATTCTTTGGGCTTTTTTTTTTTTTTTTTTTGCCACAAAGCTCTGAGAGAAGCTAGGCCCAGAAAGTCACATGTTATGATTTGTCATGATTCCCATTCCAAGCTGGAATCAAGATTGCTGGGAGAAATATCAACAACCTCAGATGTGCAGATGACACCACCCTTATGGCAGAAAGCAAAGAGGAACTAAAAAACCTCTTGATGAAGGTGAAAGAAGAAAGTGAAAAAGGTGGCTTCAAACTCAACTTTCAAAAAGCTAAGATCATGACATCCAGCCCCATCACTTCATGGCAAATGGATGGGGGAAAATGTTCTCATCACAAAAAAGAAATGAGAATTGTGTGATGGGATGGAGATGTTAACTAATGCCATGGCAGGGATCATTTTGTCATATATAATTATATCCAGTCACCATGCTGTACACCTTAAACTTATACAATGTTATATGTCAATTACATCTCAATAAAACTGGAGAAACAAATTTTAAATAAAATCTGTGTATTTTATTTTGCATAATTTATACCTTGATTAAAAATAAATACATAATAAGACTAGTAAAGACAGTTACCTTCTTTTTTCCTGCTTCTTTGTTTTGATTTTGTTTCTGTTTTTTTATTCTTCTTCAGTATTGTTCAGCTAATAAGATTTAGTCATGAGACTTCACCGGTGGTTCAGTGGCTAAAACGATGTGCTCCCAATGCAGGGGGCCTGGGTTCAGTCCCTGGTCAGGGAACTAGATCCCATATGCCACAACCAAGACCCGGCACAGTCAAATAAATGGACAAATATTTTTAAAACATTAATCGGTGTTGGCTTGTTTTTCTACTTCTTACACTTTGGTCACCTCCCCGATTATTTTACATCTGATGACAACCCAAATATCTCCAGTCTCCCAACTTTTCTGTTTCTTTTCTCTTTTGTTCTTTTTCCCCCCCCTTCTCCCTCTACTTTTCTTAAGATAATGGAAGGGACTTCCCTGATGGTCTGGAGGTTAAGACTCCCAGCTTCTACTGCAAGGGGCCGAGGCTTGATCCTGGTTGGGGAACTAAGATCCCACAAGCTGTGGGGCGTGCCCCCCACCCCCACCCCAAAGACAATGGCAACACCATAAAATCTTCCAAAGAGTTCTCAGGCTCCTGATTCCTTCCTACTAACCCCTCTCCCTGCATGTTCAGCATTTATGAATACAGTAAAGCATGATCAACAAATCATGTACTTTGACATGAACCTGTAGGATTCTGCACTTGATGTTGTTCGGTTGCTCAGTCGTGTCCAACTCTCTGTGACCCCATGGTCTGTAGCCCGCCAGCTTCCTCTGTCTCCACTACCTCCCAGAGACCTCCTCTGTCTCCAAGAGGTTGCTCAAATTCGTGTCCATTGAGTTGCATTTGCAGTCTACTTTGTAGCATGTGTCAGACCTGAGCATGACACTCTTGCAGGTAGACACTGATAGTCCTGCACACCTGTCTCACAAAGGCATCCTACATTTGTGTGTCTACAGTGCTGAAGTTTTGGGATTAATTTTTGTGTGTGTGTGTGTGTTGTTTGTTTGTTTGTTTGTTTTTGCGGGGGGGTGAAGTATAGTTGATGTGCTGAGATTTTGTCACTTCTAATCCACACAAGAGCTTCAGAACAGAGGCTTCACCTCCCATTTTCCAGCCCTCTCCTCAGTGTGTACTCCCCACCTGCAAGTTCCCTCTAAGTCATAACCCTGTACTAGAGGTGGCCTAAGAGAATTTCAGTTTCTTTCTCTCATTCTCTTTCCCACCAGAGGCAACCATTCTAACATGTTTCGTGTTCCTCATTCTACTGTGTATGTTTTTATGCGTGCATGCTCACTCATGTCTGACTCTTCTGCAACCCCCATGGACTGTGATCACTCACCAGGCTCCCCGGTCCATGGGATTTCCCAGGCAAGATTACAGGAGTAGGTTGACATTTCCTTCTCCAATTAATTATACATATACAAATTTTTAATATGCATGCGTACATAGACATGTATACGTTCAGTGGACATGAATTTGAGCAAACTCTGGGAGGTAGTGGAGGACAAAGAGGCCTGGAGGAGCACAGCCCATGGAATCACAAAGATTCGGACGTGACACAGTGACTGAGAAACATACACACGGACAGGCACACCTCCCTTTTCTGCCCTTTGAAGATACTGCGTTTTTTACAAATTGAAGGTTTGCTGCAACCCTAGGTTATCAGATGGTTGTTAGCTCTTTTTTTTTTTTTTTTTTTTGTTNCACAAAGATTCGGACGTGACACAGTGACTGAGAAACATACACACGGACAGGCACACCTCCCTTTTCTGCCCTTTGAAGATACTGCGTTTTTTACAAATTGAAGGTTTGCTGCAACCCTAGGTTATCAGATGGTTGTTAGCTCTTTTTTTTTTTTTTTTTTGTGGCTGTCCTGAGTCTTACTTGTGGCATTCAGGATCTTTGATCTTAGTTGCGACATGTGGGATCTAGTTCCGTGACCAGGGACCAAACCCAGGCCACCTGTACTGGGAGCAGGGAGTCTTAGTCACTGGACCACAAGGGTGTCCCAGCATGTATTTTTTGGTAATAAAATGCTTTTTAAATTTTTTATTGTTATTTATTTATTTGACTGTGCCAGGTCTTAGTTGTGGCATGTGGAATCGAGTTCCCTGGCCAGGTATGGAAGCTGGGGCCCTTGCATTGTGAGTGCAGAGGCTTAGCCACTGGACCACCAATGAAGTCCTGAATGCTTTTCAATTAAGGAGTGTACATTGCCCTTTTGGACAGAATACTTTGCACACTGAATGGACTACACTGTAGTGTAAACATAACTTTTACATGCCCTGGTAAACTAAAACTTATGTGACTCTCTTTATTACAGTGTTCTCTTTATTGTGGCTGTCTAAAACCAAACTAGCAACATATCTGAGATACACCTGTATTGGCTCTTCACTTTGGGTCATATCATTTATTTATTTAATTATATTTAAATCTATTTATTTTAATTGGAAGACAGTTGCTTTACAATATTATGTTGGTTTCCGCCATACATCACCATGAATCAGCCAGAGGTACATGTATGTCCCCTCCCTCTTGAGCCCCCTCCCTCACCTCCCACCGCATCCCACCCCTCTAAGCTGTCACAGAGCACTGGATCTGAGCTCTGTGTCTTATACAGCAACTTCCCATTAGCTGTCTGTTTTAGACATGGTAATGGATATGTTTCGATGCTCCTCTCTCAGTTCGTTCCACCCTTTCCTTCCCCTACTGTGTCTACAAGTCTGTTCCCTATTGCTGCCCTACAGGTATGTCCATCAGAACCATCTTTCTAGATTCCATACATATGTGTTAATATATGACATTTGTTCTCTTTCTGACTTAGTTCACTCAGTATTAAAGGCTCTAAGTTCATCCACCTCATTAGAACTGAGTCAAATGCATTCCTTTTTATGCTGTGGGTCATATCATTTAATTGGTATAAAAAGGGCACCATTCTTCTGCCCTGGAGAACTGTCAACATGCTGGTTTTGGTTGACTGTGTTTTCAGTTGAAATGTGAATCTATCCTTTATGTTCATGATGAGCTGTGGTTGATCTAGAGGCTTGATGACTTTCTCATTCAGCTTTTCATCAGGACTGTACTCCAGGCAGTGTTCTGTGTTGCCTGTTACAGCACACTGGGTAGCATGGGATATCTGGTTGTCCCCCAGCGGTAAGGGAAGAATAGCAATCAGGTGATGTCAGTCTCCTCCATCAGAGTTTCACCCGACAGAATCAGTCACGTTAATTGTGTCCTAAATCTGATTTCATTAGAACTTGCAAGACAGTGACTTTGCCTAATTCTGTTCATCCTACTTTATCTATTTTAAAATTCATTTAATAACTTTGGTTTGTTTTAATGACAATACTTTGGCCACCTGATGCGAAGAGCTGACTCATTTGAAAAAACTCTGATGCTGGGAAAGATTGAAGGCAGGAGGGGAAGGGGATGACAAAAGATGAGATGGTCGGATGGCATCACCAACTCGATGGACATGAGTTTGAGTAAACTCCGGGAGCTGATGATGGACAGGGAGGCCTGGCATGCTGCAGTCCATGGGGTCGCAAAGAGTAGTGCTGACTCATTTGAAAAAACTCTGATGCTGGGAAAGATTGAAGGCAGGAGGGGAAGGGGATGACAAAAGATGAGATGGTCGGATGGCATCACCAACTCGATGGACATGAGTTTGAGTAAACTCCGGGAGCTGATGATGGACAGGGAGGCCTGGCATGCTGCAGTCCATGGGGTCGCAAAGAGTAGGACACGACTGAGCAACTGAACTGAACTGAATAACTTTGCTACTCAATATCTTGACCTCCAGCTCTCCTTCACTGTACTTCAGTTGCTCGTCCCCACAAACAGTCCTTCACTTCGTTATTACCAACATCTTCAATGTGTACAATCTCAATTTCAAGCTTTCTGTTTGCAGCAACACCTTTTTATTTTGACTACCCTGTTTCACGTCCCATCTTTTAGTGCCACTCAACTGTAACCATTTATCAGTCAACCACTACTTCCCATCCCCTTCACCCACCTCTGACAATGCAGGAGGTTTGTTGTTCTCAATTAAGAACTTTTCCTCATCAACTCTACTGTGTAACTCAGGGTCTGTGACAGAAGAGTAAAGTGCTTATTACACAGTGTGATTCTATCTCCTTTTGGACAGAATACTTTGCACACTGAATGGACTACACTGTAGTGTAAACATAACTTTTACATGCCCTGGTAAACTAAAACTTTTGTGACTCTCTTTATTACAGTGTTCTCTTTATTGTGGCTGTCTAAAACCAAACTAGCAACATATCTGAGATACACCTGTATTGGCTCTTCACTTTGGGTCATATCATTTATTTATTTAATTATATTTAAATCTATTTATTTTAATTGGAAGACAGTTGCTTTACAATATTATGTTGGTTTCCGCCATACATCACCATGAATCAGCCAGAGGTACATGTATGTCCCCTCCCTCTTGAGCCCCCTCCCTCACCTCCCACCGCATCCCACCCCTCTAAGCTGTCACAGAGCACTGGATCTGAGCTCTGTGTCTTATACAGCAACTTCCCATTAGCTGTCTGTTTTAGACATGGTAATGGATATGTTTCGATGCTCCTCTCTCAGTTCGTTCCACCCTTTCCTTCCCCTACTGTGTCTACAAGTCTGTTCCCTATTGCTGCCCTACAGGTATGTCCATCAGAACCATCTTTCTAGATTCCATACATATGTGTTAATATATGACATTTGTTCTCTTTCTGACTTAGTTCATTCAGTATTAAAGGCTCTAAGTTCATCCACCTCATTAGAACTGAGTCAAATGCATTCCTTTTTATGCTGTGGGTCATATCATTTAATTGGTATAAAAAGGGCACCATTCTTCTGCCCTGGAGAACTGTCAACATGCTGGTTTTGGTTGACTGTGTTTTCAGTTGAAATGTGAATCTATCCTTTATGTTCATGATGAGCTGTGGTTGATCTAGAGGCTTGATGACTTTCTCATTCAGCTTTTCATCAGGACTGTACTCCAGGCAGTGTTCTGTGTTGCCTGTTACAGCACACTGGGTAGCATGGGATATCTGGTTGTCCCCCAGCGGTAAGGGCAGAATAGCAATCAGGTGATGTCAGTCTCCTCCATCAGAGTTTCACCCGACAGAATCAGTCACGTTAATTGTGTCCTAAATCTGATTTCATTAGAACTTGCAAGACAGTGACTTTGCCTAATTCTGTTCATCCTACTTTATCTATTTTAAAATTCATTTAATAACTTTGGTTTGTTTTAATGACAATACTTTGGCCACCTGATGCGAAGAGCTGACTCATTTGAAAAAACTCTGATGCTGGGAAAGATTGAAGGCAGGAGGGGAAGGGGATGACAAAAGATGAGATGGTCGGATGGCATCACCAACTCGATGGACATGAGTTTGAGTAAACTCCGGGAGCTGATGATGGACAGGGAGGCCTGGCATGCTGCAGTCCATGGGGTCGCAAAGAGTAGGACACGACTGAGCAACTGAACTGAACTGAATAACTTTGCTACTCAATATCTTGACCTCCAGCTCTCCTTCACTGTACTTCAGTTGCTCGTCCCCACAAACAGTCCTTCACTTCGTTATTACCAACATCTTCAATGTGTACAATCTCAATTTCAAGCTTTCTGTTTGCAGCAACACCTTTTTATTTTGACTACCCTGTTTCACGTCCCATCTTTTAGTGCCACTCAACTGTAACCATTTATCAGTCAACCACTACTTCCCATCCCCTTCACCCACCTCTGACAATGCAGGAGGTTTGTTGTTCTCAATTAAGAACTTTTCCTCATCAACTCTACTGTGTAACTCAGGGTCTGTGACAGAAGAGTAAAGTGCTTATTACACAGTGTGATTCTATCTCTCAGTGAAGCTGGAGGAAAAGATGAAAATGACCGATTGTCTTTCTCACTGTAAAATAACCCACTTTATCTGGTATTACGCTCTTTTTCTTAAAATCTACTTTGTCTGATATTAATACTGCTATGTTAGCTTTCTGTGTTACTGTTTGCATGATGTATCTGTTCCTTTCCTTCTACTTCCAACCTATCTCTTTTCTCATGTTTAAATTGCAGCTCTTTTTTCTAAAGAAAGATTTGAGTTGCCATATAATGGGAACATGAATTTGTAATTACAAATCCTCCCACAAAGCAAAGCTCAGGCTCAGGTGACTTCTCTGCTTAAATTCTATCAAATATTTAAAGAAAAAATAATACAGACACTTTATAAGCTCTGTCAGAAAAAAAAAAGGAGTATGAGAAAATTTTTAAAGTCATGAGTTGTTGAATAAAGCTGATTAGATTTCCAATTTTTTTTAAAAACAAGTGAAATTCTTTCTTTTAAATTCATTTTAATCTCTTTTTCTGATTTTTTGGCCACATTGCACAGTGTTTAGAATCTTAGTTCCCCAACTGGGGACTGAACCCTGGCCATGGCAGTGAAAGTGCAGAGTCCTAACTCCTGGACCTCCAGGGATACCCTAAGTGTAACGCTTTTTCTTTTGTTTTTAATATATATGTTTTTTTATGTGGACCATTTTTAAAGTCTTTATTGCTTCCATTTTATGTTCTGGTTTTTTGGCCATGAGGCGTGTGGGATCTTAGTTCCACAACCAGGGATCAAACAGGCACCCCCTGCACAGGAAGGCCAGGTCTTAACCACTGGACGGCCAGGAAAGCCCCCTGAAGTGCAGCTCTTGTCATAATATGGGCTTCCCTGGTAGCTCAGTTGGTAAAGAATCTGCCTCCCACGCAGGAGACCCCAGTTCGATACCTGGCTCAGGAAGATCTGCTGGAGAAGGGACAGGCTGCCCACTCTAGTATCTTGGGCTTCCCTGGTAGCTCAACTGGTAAAGAATCCGCCTGCAATGTGGGAGACCTGGGTTCGATCCATGGGTTGGGAAGATCCCCTGGAGAAGGGAAAGGCTGACCACTCCAGTATTCTGGCCTGGAGAATTCCATGGACTGTATAGCCCATGGGGTTGCAAAGAGTCAGACATGATTGAGCAACTTTCACACAACCGTAAACATTCTACTTCCCACCCTCTTTCTTCACCTCTGGCAATGCAGGGTTTTTATTTTTCAGTTAAAGAACTTTTCCTCATCACCTCTACTATCTAACTCTAAGAGTCTGTGATAGAAAAGTAAAGTGCTTATTACACAGTGTGATATATATCTCAGTAAAGCTGGGGGAGAAGATGAAAATAGCCATTTCTCTTTCTCAGTAAAATAATTCCATTTATCTATTATTATTTTCTTTTTCTTAAAATCTCTTTCATCTGATATTAATATGATTATGCATCTTTCTTCTGTTACTGTTTGCACAATGTATCTCTTCCTTTCCTTCTGCTTCCAACCCATTCGCTTTCTCATGTTTAAAATGCAGCTCTTTTTTAAAATTCACATTTATATATATATTTTTTCTTATTTTTTTGGCCACGCTGCACAGTTTGCAGGATCTGAGTTCCCCAACCAGGGATTGAACCCTGGCCATGGCCGTGAAAGCACTGGGTCCTAAATCCTGGACCTCCAGGGAATTCCCTAAAGTGCAACTCTTTTTTTTTTTTTTTTTTTTAAGATTTTTTTTTAATGTGGACCATTTTTAAAGTCTTTATTGCTTCTGCTTTATGTTTTGGTTTTTTGGCTGTGAGGCATGTGGGATCTTAGCCCTATGACCAGCGATCGAACCAGCACCCCCTGCCTTAGAAGGCCAGTCTTAACCACTGGACTGCCAGGGNGACAGCTTTATTGCTTCTGCTTTATGTTTTGGTTTTTTGGCTGTGAGGCATGTGGGATCTTAGCCCTATGACCAGCGATCGAACCAGCACCCCCTGCCTTAGAAGGCCAGTCTTAACCACTGGACTGCCAGGGAAACCTCCTGAAGTACAGCTCTTGTCACAATATATGGTTACCTGTGTTTCCGTCTCATGTGACAATCTATGTGTTTTTTCCCTGGCAACAGGCACAAGAAGACACTGCTTATGTACAAGTTAATATTTTATTTCTTCCTCTGGTTTCTGGTTACATTTCTGTACATTTTTCATGAAAATTCTCTTTTCTGGATGTCTATTACCTGACTCGATGAACATGAATTTGAGTGAACTCCGGGATTTGGTGATGGACAGGGAGGCCTGGCGTGCTGCGATTCATGGGGTCTCAAAGAGTCAGACACGACTGAGTAACTGAACTGAACTGATTATGCTTTTAAATGCTTCCTTCAGCATTTGCAACATTAAAGTCACTTTGTCCACTAGCAATAAATACACGGCTGTAAATGCATTCCACCTTCACAGTCCATAGAGGCTCACAGTGCCCCTCGAACCAGCAGATGCTCCAGGGCATGGAGGGATCCCACACAGCATCTCTCTCCTGTGGTTAAGATGACTCAGCATCAGGGGTGTTGTTGTCCAGCATTTGGGGGGTGGAGGCTGGTGTGTTGCTCAGTGTCCTCCTTTAAGTTATGTCGGATCCCATATCCAAAGTATATGGCAAATCCTAGTAGGGAAATGAGACAGTGAGAAGTAAAAGCAGGCACTCTCCTCATTTATTAATGCCCAATAGGCCTCCTATTATGGCATCTGACACAGTTTAGGGGAGAGGTGGTAGGAAGATTGGGCTTGGTTACCCAAGAGGCCTCTTTACTCCAGAAAGTCACTTACCAATCCCCATCCAGATGCCAAATAGGACCCAGGTCCAAGTGCTCATGTGCACCATCAAGTAAACATTCACAAAGATGCTCACCAGTGGGAGGAAAGGCAGAGCAGGGACCTGTGGGCAGAGTCAGTTCATCCCTGAACACACCCTGGACATCTGAAAGGGAGACCCTACCCCATGTGGGACGGACAAGTTCAGTGCAATTCAGGCTGTGTGTTCAGTGTCTACTTAAATCGTGTTTGTAAAGCACTGAGTGTGGATCAGGGAAGGGTCCATAGGTTTCAGCAACTCCCCTTCTTCCCTGGTCCAGCAAAGGAAGCTTAGACCTAAAGCACGCAGGCTTCCTTCACTCAAGGAGGACACTTTGGGCACATGAGGTCACCTACCTTGAAGTGAAGAGTACTGGGGTCCTGGGGCTGCCTCCAGATGATGACCGTGACCCCAGTGATGAGCAGCAGCAGCAGCACAGCCACTGCTGTGAGCCCGGGGTCTCCAGAGAACACCTGGCTGGGCCACTGGGCCAGGACCAGGCTCAGGATGCTCAGCAGGAGAACTGCAAGGGTCAAGGAGGAGAAGAACAGGCTGGACCCAGAAGACAAAGACGTCAGGACCTTGGGTCACACCCCTTCCCAGGCTGCCCACATCAGGAAGGGCCATCACATCTCCAAGACACCGCAACTGACAAATATACACTCCTACCCATCCTGGAAGTTTCAGAATACCATCAAAGAGAAGTCCCACTGCTCACCAAGCAGGAAGGCACATCCATAGACAATCTGGCCAGATTTCCGTGTGGGGATGGTACTGGGAGGGAACCACAGACTCTTTAGAATCCTTGAGGTGCCGGCTTCAAGTACAGAGTCCAAAGACCTTTCTTTGACTACAAGCTCCATCTCAGTTTCTTCCTCTGTTTTTTGGTTCTTGCTTAAATTCTGGTCTGAGTGATACCTGAATTAGAGGTATGATGGCAACATGAACAGCAGTCCCTACTCACCCAACATCACACAGTCGAATCCATCTCTTTTTTCCCACAAAAGCAGAGCAAGAAATTTAGAAGGCAGCATGAGACAGAGAGGATTAGGCCCCCATCAATCCCCACAAGTCAAAGACCCCCAGTCAGGGTAGAGTGGAGTCTCACCTGAGCACAAGGACAGAAAAATCGACCACCAAGTTAGCAAGCAGGGACCGAAGTGACATGAGATCCATCAGATCACTGAAATGGAAGAGTAACGCCAAGACCCCTAGAGGGAGGACATAAACAGGATGGGGGGATGGAGTGAGAAACAGCTGGAAATATGCAAGCCAAGGAAGATAATCCAAAGGGAGTGGGTTTTGTTTATCTACCTGCAAGGTTTCCAGAAATCATGATGACCCTGATGTGGGTACGTGTACAGGTGTTGATCTGGGCAAGAAATCGGAAAAGGAGCCCATCCTCTGCCATTGTGTAGATCAACCAAGACATGGCAAACATGGTGTTCAGGAGGCTGGAAAAGAAAACAGAGAGGAGTGAGAAAGTGCAGAAACAGAAGAGACCAGGGCATCTGCTCCCTCGTCTACATGGGGTAAGGTGTCTTTCTCTCTTGTCTCTCAATGCCAAGGGCTGGGATACCCGAGCATCTGACAGTCAACGAGGAGAAAACCATGACACTGACCTGGATGAAAGAGCACAGAGGATGCCAAGAGCCACGACATATCTGACACGGCCCCACCCAACATGGAGAAAAGCCTGTAGAAAGGGGCTGTCAGGGTGAATTTGGTAGTAGGGCACCATGAGGGTGAGAGCTGCTGAGACACCAAAATACACCACAAAGCAGATCAAGACTGAGACCACGATGCTGATGGGGATGGACCGCTGAGGATTTTGGGCTTTTTCCCCTGCAGGATTAGAGGAAATACTGGATCAGGAAACACACCAAAGTGAAAGCACAAAATCCCCTTTCCTGTTAAACCTCCAAAAGAAACCCCTATGCTCATGTCAGCCCAGTCTGAGCCCACACCCTGGATGGGACACACAGTGACCATGTTACCTGTAGTGACAATGGAATCAAAACCAATAAACATGTAGAAACATAAAGCTGCTCCTCGGAGAATCCCATCGAGGCCAAAAGGCACAAACCCTCCAGAACCCAGAGGGCCCAAGCTATGGTGAGAGAAGAAGCAAGAAAGAATGTGGGTGAGGTGTGTTCAGCCATGTGTACTGGACTCCTCCCTTAATATGACAAGTCCTGGGCCCCAGGACCCCCTCCACCTGGATCTCTTTAGGTTAGTCTCTCAGTTGTGTCCAACTTCAAACTCATAGATTGTAGCCCACCAGGCTCCTCTGTCCGTGGAATATTCCAGGCAAGAATACTGGCGTGGTTAGCCATTCTGTTCTTCAGAGGATCAGGAAGACCCAGGGATTGAACTCTGGTCTCCTGCATTGCAGGCAGATTCTTTACCAAGATTCCCAGATGGGTACCCTTTTTCATGCCATACATTACTAAGGTCAAGGACATCCTCCTAACCTATAAATGTCTTTGGATTCAGATGTGTTCAGTGTGTAGTCCTGTTCTGTGAGCTTCCAGTTGTGCAGGTCTCCCTTAATGAAGCCAGAGATGATGATGAAGCTGAGGACCAAANTTACCAAGATTCCCAGATGGGTACCCTTTTTCATGCCATACATTACTAAGGTCAAGGACATCCTCCTAACCTATAAATGTCTTTGGATTCAGATGTGTTCAGTGTGTAGTCCTGTTCTGTGAGCTTCCAGTTGTGCAGGTCTCCCTTAATGAAGCCAGAGATGATGATGAAGCTGAGGACCAAAATGTTGATGCCCATGAACACTTTGTTAACCTGGGGTAACACATGAACTCCCAGAACCAGTAGTCCTGTGGGGTAAAAATGGAAAATGAAACTTTCCAAATAACTAAATCCAGGACTCCTCTGGTAGTCCAGTAGTTAATATTCCAAGTTTCCACGGCAGGGGGCACAGGTTTGATCCCTGGTTGGGGAAGTTCTGCATGCCTCATGGTGAGGCCAAATAAATAACTAAGTCCATAGAGACAGAAAGCAAACACATTTTTGCCTAGGACTGGTGGTTACGGGTGGTGGACAGACAAACAGTGACTGCTCAGTGGGTATGGGGCTTCCTTTTGTTGTGAAGAACATGTTTGGAACTGGAAGGAGGTGATGGTTACACAACATTGAGAATGTACTGAGTGCCACCAAATTGTACACTTTCAGGTGGTTAATTTCTTATTGTGGCCATCATCTCACAATATACATGTCTATCAAATCATCTTAAACTTATACAATGTTATATGTCAATTATATCTCAGTAAAGTGGAAAAGGTTCCTCTCAGTTAAAAACAGTCTTTGTGGGGTGGGAGGGAGGATCAAAAGGAGGGAGATATAGGTGTACATCTGGCTGATTCACAATGATGTCCAGCAGAAACTAACAGAACATTGTAAAATAGTTATATTCCAATAAAATAATAAAGTTTAAAAAATCATAAATAATAATTTTATAAAGTATTTGGTACTTCCCTCGTGGTGCAGAGGTTGAGAAACTGCCTTGCGTTGCAGCGGATATGAGTTCAGTCCCTGGGCCGGGGACTAAGATCGCATGTTCCATGCTGCAACTGCTGAGCCCAAGCACAGCAGTGAAGAGCCGGAAGGCCACACAAGAAGGCCCTGTGCAGCCAGGAGGGAAAAAACCAACTTTGATTCTCAGCTAGGGTAATTTTATCCCACAAGGGACTTTTGACACTGGAAACATTGTGATTGATACAGTTTGGAGCGCTGTGCATCACTGGTATGTAGTACATAAAGTTCAGCATTGCTACTCAATATTCAACAATGATCTTTTTTTTTTTTTGGGTGGGGGGTGACCCGCTTTCCAGGCGGGATCTTAGTTCCCCAACCAAGGGTTGAACCTGCACCTTTATTAGTGAAAGCACAGAGTCCTAACCACTGGACCACCAGAGAATTCCCCAAAAAATGATTAAAAAAAAAAAACAACTGAAATGCCCAGGACAGTCCCCCTCCCAAAGAAAGAACAAAAGTGTTAGTCATTCAGTCGTGTCCGACTCTTTGCGACTCTATAGACTGTAACCCACTAGGCTCCTCTGTCCGTGGGATTCTCCAGGCAAGAATACTGGAGTGTATAACCATTCCCTTCTCCAGGGGGTCTTCCAGAATCAGGGATGGAACCCTGGTTTCCCACATCGCAGGCAGATTCTTTACTATCTGAGCCACCTATTACCTCTACCTCAAAGAATGATCTAGCCCAAATTTTCAGTAGTCCAAGAGTAGGAAAAACAAATGGTCTTTGTCTTGCCTTCCTCTCTTTCTTATTCCAAACCTTCCTTCCCAGTCCTAATTCCCCCACCATTCAGGAAACCTGAGGCTTTCCCAACCCAGCTTCCCATTCACCATCTCACTCTTCCCACCCTAGCTCTGACCCCTGACTCACCCGTGAGCAGCAGCACCAGGCCCAGGGCGAAAAAGTCTGGGTACTTGGCCAGGTAATAGGGCATATACAGGGAGAACGTTCTCTCTAACACCTGAGAGATGTGGTTCCCAATCAGGCTGTCGAAGGTGTAGCTCCAGGCCCGAGCTATACAGGCAGTGCCTACAGCAGCAGAAGAAGGAATGTTTATGAGCAAACAGAAATTGAACCGCTATGATCTAGGGAGAGGAGTAAACAACAACACCCTAATATCTAGGGATTCAAAGAGTTTCTTCTCATCAGGTGGGGAGGGTAGACCCAGATGATTCACAACATAGGTCAACTCTTTAATATGCTAGGAGATCAAAGTTACAGAAAATGAACAAAAAACACAGGGAAGTGGGACCAGGATGGTGGGATCGGAATTGGCATTTTAAATCAGAGTGTCAGGAAAAATCCCAGGAAGTCAGCAGCTAACCAAAGTCTTCACTACAATGAGATGATCCTGAGGAATTTGCCTCCCTCTACCCACTCCCTGTGCAGGGGGTGGTTCAGATGGTAAAGAATCTGCCTGCAATGCAGGAGACCCAAGTTCGATCCCTTGCTGGGGAAGATCCTTGGGAAAAGGAGATGGCAACTCACTCCAGTATTCTTGCCTGGAGAATTCCATGGATAGAAGAACTGAGAGGGCTACAGTCCATGGGATTGCAAAGAGTCGGATAAGACTGAGTGACTAACACACACACGCACACACTCCCTACAGTTCCCTTTCCTTCAAGGTTATTTGTTGTCACTGTTGTTTAGCCCCTAAGTCGTGTCCAACTCTTTGTGACACCATGGACTGCAGCACACCAGGCTCCTCTGTCCATGGAATTATGCCGGCAAGAATACTGGAGTAGGTTACCATGGCCTTTTTCAGGGATTCTTCCTGACCCTGGGATTAAACCCGAGTCTCCTGTACTGGCAGTCAGATTTTTTGCCAATGAGCCACCTGGGAAGCCCTCAGGTTCTCAGTCTCATCAATTAAGGAAAGTAGGATTGAAGGGAAACCTGGCATGCTGCGGTTCCTGGGGTCACAAAGAGTCAGACACAATTTAGCGACTGAACATCAACAACGGCATTGAACCAAGTAGAATGAAGTTGTAGAGCATTTCTGTCACTATTACCCATCTCCCCCCACAAGGCGGGGTTCGACCCCTGGGTTGGGAAGATCCGGGAGGAGGGCATGGCAACCAGGACATGGCAACTCACTTCAGTATTCTTGCCTGATAAAATCCCAAGGATAGAGGAATCTAGAGAGCTACAGTCCATGGGGTCTCAAAGAGCTGGACACGACTGCAGTGACTGAGGAGAGCATAGCCCCGCAGGGTGGATAACATCTGCTTGTGAATGAGCAAAGATCCCATTCATCTCTCCTAGCTTCTTGATCTGAAGCCCCACCCCTTCCTGTACCCCAATATCTCACCAACAGTTAAGGACAGTATGCGATTCCAGCCGATGATGAAGCCATACACCTGACCCATGATGCTATAGCTGTAGAGATACATAGAACCAGAGCGTGGTATCCGGGCCCCAAATTCTATATAGCAGAAACCAGACAACAGAGAAGACAGGGCGGCCACCAAGAAGGAGAGGATGATTGCTGGCCCAGCGATGTACTTGGCCACTGCACCAACCAGGATGTGCACACCAGCTCCTAGCATCCTGCGCACGCCTATGGTCACCAGGTCTAGGGTGTTCAGACAACCAGCCGTTTGATGGTCAGTCTCCTCTCTGGGCCCCAGTGGCCGCCTGCGCAGCAGCTTCTGACCAAATTGGTGAGCATCCTGAAGTAGCATCCTAGATGGAGGTCATGAGGCTACGATCTGCTGAGGAAACAAGATGCAAAGCTGTCAAGATGATGAATCCCCCACTTCTTCTGACACAGCACAACGGCTCCCAGCTCCTTTGAATTTCATCTGGAAATGGGTCTCTCCACCCTCACGCTGGAGCCGGGCTGACCCCCCACACTCTGGGGTTACAGAGGTCTCTTTGGGAGGATGTGAACTCAGCGCCCAGTCTCCTACAGAAGAGGTTGACCCGAGGCTTACTGGACCCTTGGAGCAGAGCCTGGAGCACTGGGTCAGTCAGGGAGGCTGTGGTTAAGCCGTGCAGGGCTGGAGCTGAGACATCTCCAAGAACCGAAGCGGGGAGTCCCTGTGAACAAAAGACAACTTTTTGTTGGGGTGAGGATGGAGTTGGGGACAGGAAGGAAGCATCTGCAGAGTTGCTATCAGCCCTTGATTCTTCTGTGGTTACCTCAGGGGGTGCTTCTGAGAGGTTTTTTTGTTAATTGTGTTGTAATACTGCAAGGAGATCCAACCAGTCCATT
>SJYX01010595.1:51554-79750 GCA_006410675.1 Oreotragus oreotragus
ATTAGATCTGGAGTCTCAGCGTGTAAATCCTGGCTTGTAGGAGCTTCTGGATTTTTAAGCAAGGGGCTTGATATCTCTGAGTCCTGAAGTCACTATGAGAACTGCGTTAGCAATGTCCAGGATAAATAAATGAACGCACATGCTCTTTACGCACTGGGAATGCGAATTTGTTAAACAGAGCCATAATCTGAGCTACTTGCTAGTGGCTCCTCCGCCAGATCGTCTGAACCAGGGCTCAGTGAAATCACTCACTGGTCCATTTCATCCACTCAGCAAGCTTTCTGCAGACCAGCGCCCATGCTGAATCCAGAGACATGTCTGTCTTGTTCTTAGCTTTGAGGTGCTCTCACTCTGATGGAGAAGACAGTCACAGCCAAGGGGGCACAAACAATGGATTGCTTGTGTTGATTTAAAAAAACGCACGTAGTGAGAGTTGGAAGCCAAGGACGTTTGTGTGCTTGTGATTGTCACACAGACGTGTCTGACTCTTTGCGACCCCATGGACTGTAGCCCGCCAGGCTCCTCTGTCCATACGGATTCTCCAGGCAAGAGTACTGGAGAAGATTGCCATGCCCTCCTCCAGCGGGTCTTCCCCACCCAGGGATCGAACCCAGGTCTCCTGCATTGCAGGCAGATTCTTTTCCCATTGAGCCACCAGGGAAGCCCCCAAGTAAGTTTATTTGGGGNAGAAGATTGCCATGCCCTCCTCCAGCGGGTCTTCCCCACCCAGGGATCGAACCCAGGTCTCCTGCATTGCAGGCAGATTCTTTTCCCATTGAGCCACCAGGGAAGCCCCCAAGTAAGTTATTTGGGGGCAAAATGAGGACCGCAGCTGGAGAGACAGCACCTCAGGCAGCTCTGAGAAACTGCTCCAAAGAGGCAGGGGGAAGGTCAACTATGTATGTGATTTTGGGGAAGAGAAGTGTATGCAGTCAAGCACTTTTTTTTTTTTTTTCCCTGCAGGTTTCTACTAGTCACGAGGAGCAGACGTCACCATGTAGGATTTTAGTGCTTTCTTAGATATGGGGGGATACAAGAACTGGGCTCATAAAATCAGCTCCTGGAAATATCTTTCTTAAGACCTGTCCTGCCAGTTTTTCCTGGAGCACAGACTACCTCATTTTGTTACTGAGTCCAAGCTGCTCTGCTTGGCACACAATAATAGGCCAGTGAGAGGCGAGGTGTTGAGGCAACGAAGAGAGCTTAATCCAGAGCCGGCAGACCGAGAAGAGGGCAGGCTGGCGCCTCAAAATCACCATCTTATTGGGGTCTGGATACCAGGTTCTTTTCCAGATCAGAGAGAAAGAAGCAATGAGGAACTAAAGTCAAAATGTGCAAGAGAGAGGGAGAGGCAGTGAGGAAGTAGTGGAAGGGTCTTCAGTCCTGTGAAACATCTCCAAGGGGAGGTCCAGCCTTCAGAAGGGGTGTGTTAATTGTTCTGTTCACAGGTGGGGAGGAACACATTATCTCTCTGTGAGCTGAACAAAGGCACTTTAATTTACAGACAAGCAGAAGGGCAGGGTCCTTCAGGCAAACCATTAAGTATGATTATAATAATAAAGGCAAGCCAAAGAAACAGTTTCCAATACAGAGTCAGGATTGGCCTCCTCTCTGCAACAGTTTCAGCTATCCACCCTGAGATCCTTTCAGGGGGTGTTGAAGGTCAGCAGCTGCAGTAGCATCGGATTTAATCCTTGTAGAGGTGGATGGCAAGTGCCAATTTGTAGCTGAAGCAGGTTGAGTCACAGATTTCACTCACTAAAAAGAAGTTTTCACTCCAAAATAAAGTCCTGGAATAACGGCAGACTTGTGTCTCCCTAGGGGGTTACACCTCTTCCTCAAAATTTGTTTCTGGTCTACTCAGCCCCTCTTCTTTCTCCACTTTCACCCCAAATTTGCTTTCCTGTTCAGTCAGCTGGGACCACACTTTGCCAGGATCTCAGTGTACCCATCTGTGAAATGGGTATCTGCTACATGCTAAGTCACTTGTAGTCATGTCCAACTCTTTGCGACCCCATGGATTGCAGCACGCTAGTTTTCCCTGTCCTTCACCATCTCCCGGAGTTTGCACAAACTTATGTCCATTGAGTCAGTGATGCCATCCAACCATCTCATCCTCTGTCACCCTCTTCTTCCACTCTCATGGAGCTTCTATTTCAGAAATCAGGTTCCTGACTATGAAGTTTCAGCTTTACTCACCAGCCCACCATTCCAGCCTCATAAAATCTGGAAAAACATTCAAGAGGAAATTTCCTGGCGGTCCAGTAGTTAGACTCTGGCTTTTCACTGACCAGGGTGAGAGAAGCCACAGGCCTTGGCTCCAGAACAAAGCTTTTCAGATTAAACTTTTTATCCTGTGAATGTGAGTTTTTACAACACCTTTACATACCCCTCACCCTACTATGCTTGCCTGTCTTACTTCCCTTTGAAATGGGGGCCCACATGGAATCCCAGAGTTCAGATAAAATAATTTTTAGTCCACAAATTATCCTTATTCCTGTGTGTGTTGTTTGTTTGTTTTGACTGTACTGTGAGACAAATGTGATCTGAGTTCCCCAACTAGGGATTTTAACCCGNTGGACAGGGAGGCCTGGCGTGCTGCGATTCACGGGGTCGCAAAGAGTCAGACACGACTGAGCAACTGAAAAAGAAAAAAACAAAACAACAACAAATAAATTGCTCAAAAGAAATCTTCAGGAATATTCAGTGAAATTGGATTTTGGAAACTAAAAAAGTGTCTTAGTAAATCCTAAACAGATGAAAGAGAAAATGAGATTAAGCCCCACCCCAAGACCTCTTCAAGATTCTAGAGTCATCGAAGAGGAATTCCCTGCTAAGAGAGCTCTTTGTTCTTTGTGTTAAAAATATTTTTTTTGCATCTAGCTCAGGAGACTCAGTTCTTTGAAGGGAGCTGGACATCTGAAATCTCTTTTCCAGAAGCTGTAATGCCTTGGAATATTTTCCAGACCTCTTCCCTGTCAATGAAAAATCAGTCAATCCAAGAAAAAAAAAAAAAAAGGAAAACTTTATTCCAGCTGAATTTGAGGATCAGCGAGGCTCACAAAATAAAGAATACCCCTGCAATGCAAGAGATCCACTTTGATCCTTGGGTTCGGAAGATCCCCTGGAAAAGGAAATGGGAACCCACTCCAGTATTCTTGCCTGGGCGATCCTAAAAAAAAAAAAAAGGAAAACTTTATTCCAGCTGAATTTGAGGATCAGCGAGGCTCACAAAATAAAGAATACCCCTGCAATGCAAGAGATCCACTTTGATCCTTGGGTTCGGAAGATCCCCTGGAAAAGGAAATGGGAACCCACTCCAGTATTCTTGCCTGGGCGATCCCGTGGACAGAGGAGGCTGGCAAAGAGTTGGACAGGACAGAAGCAACTCATACACACGTACAACACTAATCTTGTTGGCTCCTGTGACCCTTTACAAGATCTCGAAGAAATCCTCTTTCTTTTTGTTTTGTTTGCGTTGCTGCAAGACTTGCAGGATCTCAGTCCCCCACCAGGAATCAAACCCATGCCCCTCGCAGTGGATGTGTAGTCATAGCCACTGGACCACTGGGGAATCTCCTCAGCTTCAGATTTAACTGTTCATCCTGTATTTTGCCTGGCAACTCCAGACTAAGGAGCTGAATTTTTTCCCCACCTGTTTATTTTTTTTAATTGAAATAAAGTTGATTTACAATGCTGTGTTCATTTCTGCTGTACAAAAAAATGACTAAATTATACATATATATATATTTTAAAATATTTTCCATTATGGTTTATCTCAGGATACTGAGTACAATTCCCTGTGCTATTCAGTAGGACCTTGTGAGGAGCTGAATTCTTAATTTATTGAATTTTAAAGAGCTACACATGGCTAATGGTTATTGTGTTGGAAACACAGAGTTGATGGTAAAAATGAGTCCAGAGGGCAGATAACAGGACCTACTTATTGAGATGATTCCCAGGGCTGAGCAGAGAGGTCCTTCATGGCCCATCCCTTCCCTCCTTTATCTCCAAAGCTTCATCACTGTAGCATGTTCTGTCTCTCTTTTTCTTAAAGTACATCATCAGTAAAACCCATCTGAGTGTAGAACCCTGGAATAAATGGTATTCTGAGTGTTTAACAGTGCAGGTTCTGGAACAAGTACTAAAGAAAAAAAATGCACTGAACACTTGTTAAAAGTTGGTGCAGACTTGGGAATTCTCAGGTGGTCCAGTGATTAGGACTCCATGCTTTGGTCCTTGACCCCCACACCATATCTTCTGCCTGCCTTTTGCCATGGAACACTTTAGTCAAAGAGTAAGTTTAATCAGAGAAGGGAGAAATGCTGAAACAAAGGAAAACAATCAAAGGAGACTAAATAATAATGTAGTCATTCAACATAGTCAAGGACCTTTAGTTCCCTCTCAAGAGCTATGGACAATATTCCGAGCCATATCTGTGAGCTGTCTTGTAGATACCAAAGCAGCAGGTGGAGAAGTTAACTACAGGGCGACCGGACTGCACCCTGGACATGAGCTGCCACAATTCAGAGAATTGACTGGAAAGAAATGGGAACAAATGGACCCTGAAACTGAAGATCAACTGCACCTAACTCAATCAAGTTGTAATGAGTCCAGAGGGCAGATAACAGGACCTACTTATTGAGATGATTCCCAGGGCTGAGCAGAGAGGTCCTTCATGGCCCATCCCTTCCCTCCTTTATCTCCAAAGCTTCATCACTGTAGCATGTTCTGTCTCTCTTTTTCTTAAAGTACATCATCAGTAAAACCCATCTGAGTGTAGAACCCTGGAATAAATGGTATTCTGAGTGTTTAACAGTGCAGGTTCTGGAACAAGTACTAAAGAAAAAAAATGCACTGAACACTTGTTAAAAGTTGGTGCAGACTTGGGAATTCTCAGGTGGTCCAGTGATTAGGACTCCATGCTTTGGTCCTTGACCCCCACACCATATCTTCTGCCTGCCTTTTGCCGTGGAACACTTTAGTCAAAGAGTAAGTTTAATCAGAGAAGGGAGAAATGCTGAAACAAAGGAAAACAATCAAAGGAGACTAAATAATAATGTAGTCATTCAACATAGTCAAGGACCTTTAGTTCCCTCTCAAGAGCTATGGACAATATTCCGAGCCATATCTGTGAGCTGTCTTGTAGATACCAAAGCAGCAGGTGGAGAAGTTAACTACAGGGCGACCGGACTGCACCCTGGACATGAGCTGCCACAATTCAGAGAATTGACTGGAAAGAAATGGGAACAAATGGACCCTGAAACTGAAGATCAACTGCACCTAACTCAATCAAGTTGATGCTGCTCAGACCACTGATGACCAATTTGAAGATGACTGTTGTGCTGTTTCTGCATGTAGCCCCCCTCCCCCTGTCTATAAAAGCTCTCACCCCCTTCTTGGGGTGGGGTGGAGTCGGCTTTTGGATCGGTGTCCACCACCCTCCCCCAACCCAGCTGCCAGCATCTAAAATAAAGCAAACTTTCCTTTCCACCAAACTGGCCTGATTATTTGCTTTTGAGTGGCAGGCAGCCAGACCCCACACACGCTTTCGGTAACACTTTTTGCCGAGGGCCCAGGTTCAATTTCTGGTCAGGGAACTAAGATCCCACAAGTGGCACCGTGCAGCCAAAAAAGGGTGCACACTATCAATGGCAGATTGGCATTTGACTCTGCTGCTGCTGCTGCTAAGTCACTTCAGTCGTGTCCGACTCTGTGCGACCCCATAGACAGCAGCCCATCAGGCTCCACCGTCCCTGGGATTCTCCAGGCAAGAACACTGGAGTGGGTTGCCATTTCCTTCTCCAATGCATGAAAGTGAAAAGTAAAAGTGAAGTTGCTCAGTCGTGTCCGACTCTCGGCGACCCCAAGGACCGCAGCCTACCAGGCTCCTCCGTCCATGGGATTTTCCAGGCAAGAGTACTGGAGTGGGGTGCCATTGCCTTCTCCTGCACTTGACTCTATAAGGGTTAAATCATGAGCTGCAGCAGTTGTTGCCCTTCAACAGGGACTGAAAGGAGCTCACAGAAAGGAGGCATCCTGTGCTCAGTGGAAAAACAGGCAGGACAGGTCTTCAGAAATTTAGATATTTTCAGGAACTGATTTTATGAGCCCAATTCTTGTATCTCCTCATATCTAGGAAAGCAATAAAATCCTTCTTGGTGATATCTGCTCCTCGTGATTAGCAGAAACCTTCTGCAGGGAAAAAAAAAAAAAAAAAGTGCTTGATTGCATAACTTCTCTTGCCCAAAATCACATACAGACTGACCTTCCCCTTGCCTCTCTGGAGCCGTTTCTCAGCGCTATCTGAGGCCTGTCTCTAGACTGTAGTCCTTATCCTGTCCCAAAGAAAAGCAGCTCTCACATAGTGCTTTTTCTTTCTTTCTTTTTTAAGTCGACAAGACTTAACAGAAACAGACTAACAGATTTAGAGAAGGAACTTATGATTTCCAAGGAGGGGAAGGGGGAAAGACAGACTGGGAGTTTAGGATGGACACGTACACACTGCTATCCTAAAACAGATAGCCAACAAGGACCTGCTGTATGGCACAAGGACCTCTACTCAAAATTCTACGATAATCTAAATTGGAAAAGAATTTGAAAAGGAATATGTGCTGTGCCCAGTTGAGTCAGACACTTTGTGAGCCCAGAGACTAGAGCCGACCAAGCTCCTCTGTCCATGAGGAGAATCCTGGAGTGAGGTAGCATTTCCTCCTCCAAGGGTTTCTTCCCAACCCAGGAAATGAACCTGGGTCTCATGTATTGCAGGCAGATTCTTTACCATATGAGCCACCAGGGAGGCCCAGGGGGACTGAGATTGGGCCCAGATTCAGGGAGTCAGAGCCTGAACAGCAGAGTAAAGGTGAGTGAGTGGTTGGAAAATTACTAGGAGACTTCATGGTGGGGGGATATTCACTAATTCCCTTAACAGGATTCCTGCTGAAAGCGAGCCAAGGGCTTAGATATCAGGATGAGGAACTTGATCAGAGATCAGAAGTTATCAGTTATCAAGGGTGCGGTGGAGATAGGCAGATTTTTTTTCGAAGATTGGATTGGGAAGGCCACGGGCAGGTCAAGGTCAAGGTGTAGTTAAGAGGCTACAGGGGAGCCTGACTCAATCAGGCTTAAGTCAAAGAGAGTCTTGGTCAGTGTTGTCCAGAAGGAAGAAATGTGCCTCTCCTCTGCTAGGTTCTCTTGTTCTAAATTGACATGAGACCAAGTATCCCTGGTGGACCAGTGACTGGGACCGGGCATGGCCACTGCAGGGGAGAGACTGGGACACGACTGAGCGAGTGAACAATATACATGAGGGAGCCTGAGGAAAACGGAGTAAATAGCCAGAGTGGCCCAAACCTTTGCCTTACAAGCCTTCAGCTAAGACAAAAGAAGATGCTGAGGCTGATGGAATGGGACTTGAGAGAAGGGCAATTCACATGGAGATGAAAGCAAATTTTGGTAAACAAACATTTGCGTGGACCAGGCTGGGACAATGGAACTCAGAAGGGAGTCCGATCTCCAGGCCTCCAGGTTCTCCCCCATCTCGACACACACACTTGCCACATATTCTTTGTAGACATCGCTGGTGGTNAAAAAAAAAAAAAAGTGCTTGATTGCATAACTTCTCTTGCCCAAAATCACATACAGACTGACCTTCCCCTTGCCTCTCTGGAGCCGTTTCTCAGCGCTATCTGAGGCCTGTCTCTAGACTGTAGTCCTTATCCTGTCCCAAAGAAAAGCAGCTCTCACATAGTGCTTTTTCTTTCTTTCTTTTTTAAGTCGACAAGACTTAACAGAAACAGACTAACAGATTTAGAGAAGGAACTTATGATTTCCAAGGAGGGGAAGGGGGAAAGACAGACTGGGAGTTTAGGATGGACACGTACACACTGCTATCCTAAAACAGATAGCCAACAAGGACCTGCTGTATGGCACAAGGACCTCTACTCAAAATTCTACGATAATCTAAATTGGAAAAGAATTTGAAAAGGAATATGTGCTGTGCCCAGTTGAGTCAGACACTTTGTGAGCCCAGAGACTAGAGCCGACCAAGCTCCTCTGTCCATGAGGAGAATCCTGGAGTGAGGTGGCATTTCCTCCTCCAAGGGTTTCTTCCCAACCCAGGAAATGAACCTGGGTCTCCTGTATTGCAGGCAGATTCTTTACCATATGAGCCACCAGGGAGGCCCAGGGGGACTGAGATTGGGCCCAGATTCAGGGAGTCAGAGCCTGAACAGCAGAGTAAAGGTGAGTGAGTGGTTGGAAAATTACTAGGAGACTTCATGGTGGGGGGATATTCACTAATTCCCTTAACAGGATTCCTGCTGAAAGCGAGCCAAGGGCTTAGATATCAGGATGAGGAACTTGATCAGAGATCAGAAGTTATCAGTTATCAAGGGTGCGGTGGAGACAGGCAGATTTTTTTTCGAAGATTGGATTGGGAAGGCCACGGGCAGGTCAAGGTCAAGGTGTAGTTAAGAGGCTACAGGGGAGCCTGACTCAATCAGGCTTAAGTCAAAGAGAGTCTTGGTCAGTGTTGTCCAGAAGGAAGAAATGTGCCTCTCCTCTGCTAGGTTCTCTTGTTCTAAATTGACATGAGACCAAGTATCCCTGGTGGACCAGTGACTGGGACCGGGCATGGCCACTGCAGGGGAGAGACTGGGACACGACTGAGCGAGTGAACAATATACATGAGGGAGCCTGAGGAAAACGGAGTAAATAGCCAGAGTGGCCCAAACCTTTGCCTTACAAGCCTTCAGCTAAGACAAAAGAAGATGCTGAGGCTGATGGAATGGGACTTGAGAGAAGGGCAATTCACATGGAGATGAAAGCAAATTTTGGTAACCAAACATTTGCGTGGACCAGGCTGGGACAATGGAACTCAGAAGGGAGTCCGATCTCCAGGCCTCCAGGTTCTCCCCCATCTCGACACACACACTTGCCACATATTCTTTGTAGACATCGCTGGTGGTAGCTTTATTCTGAGAACAGGTTCCCTCTTTTTTCTTTTAATGTGTAAATTTCTTAAATTTTTGGCAGCACCTTGTGGGATGTGGGATCGAATCTGTGCCCCTTGCATTGGAAGCTCAGAGTCTTAGCCACTGGCTGCTGCTGTTAAGTCATTTCAGTCGTGTCTGACTCTGTGCGACCCCATAGACGGTGGCCCACCAGGCTTCTCTGTCCCTGGTGGTCCAGTGATTAGGACTCCATGCTTTGGTCCTTGCCTGATTCTCCAGGCAAGAATACTGGAGTGGGTGGCCATTTCCTTCTCCAACGCATGCGTGCACGCTAAGTTGCTTCAGTTCAGTCCGGCTCTGTGCGACCCTATGAGACTGGGACACGACTGAGCGAGTGAACAATATACATGAGGGAGCCTGAGGAAAACGGAGTAAATAGCCAGAGTGGCCCAAACCTTTGCCTTACAAGCCTTCAGCTAAGACAAAAGAAGATGCTGAGGCTGATGGAATGGGACTTGAGAGAAGGGCAATTCACATGGAGATGAAAGCAAATTTTGGTAACCAAACATTTGCGTGGACCAGGCTGGGACAATGGAACTCAGAAGGGAGTCCGATCTCCAGGCCTCCAGGTTCTCCCCCATCTCGACACACACACTTGCCACATATTCTTTGTAGACATCGCTGGTGGTAGCTTTATTCTGAGAACAGGTTCCCTCTTTTTTCTTTTAATGTGTAAATTTCTTAAATTTTTGGCAGCACCTTGTGGGATGTGGGATCGAATCTGTGCCCCTTGCATTGGAAGCTCAGAGTCTTAGCCACTGGCTGCTGCTGTTAAGTCATTTCAGTCGTGTCTGACTCTGTGCGACCCCATAGACGGTGGCCCACCAGGCTTCTCTGTCCCTGGTGGTCCAGTGATTAGGACTCCATGCTTTGGTCCTTGCCTGATTCTCCAGGCAAGAATACTGGAGTGGGTGGCCATTTCCTTCTCCAACGCATGCGTGCACGCTAAGTTGCTTCAGTTCAGTCCGGCTCTGTGCGACCCTAAGGACAGCAGCCCACCAGGCTCCTCTGTCCACGGGATTCTCTAGGCAAGAACACTGGAGTGGGTGGCCATTTCCTTCTTGACTTAACCACTGGACTACCAGGGAAATCCCCAGGTTCTCTATGTAAACTCTTAAGGCAGTTCACTCGTGTCTGACACTTGCGACCCCATGGACTGCAGCCCACCAGGCTCCTAATCTAATTATGAGAAAAACTACAATCCCAACAGAGGAGGCTGGCAGATTAGGGTCCCTGGGGTCCCCAAGAGACAGACACAACTGGGCAACTGAGCACATAATCCCAGCTGAAGCACATTCTATAAGACCTGAGCAGAAGGCCTCAAAACTGTCCCCAAATAAGAAAAGCCTGAGAAACCCTCCCAGCCAAGTGTAAACCGCACCCCCTCCCCAAAAAAAAACCTAAGGAAGCTGAATTAACCATGGATTGCAGCTAATAGTAATATTGGCTTATTAAATGTAACAAGTTTGTTGTACTAATGTTCTAATAGCAAAACTAAGGAAATGTAAATTAACTATGGACTGCAGCTAATAACAGTAACGATATTGGTTTATTCACTGTAACAAATGTGTTCTACCAATATACTAATGATGTATTTTAAAATTCATTTTTATAGGTATCAATTACTTTTCAAATTCGTTTACCATTTAGGTTATTATAGAGTACCCAGTTCTCCGTGCTCTCTTTGTTACATTTAAAAAGCCAATATTATTATTATTATTAGCTGCAGTCCATGGTTAATTCAGCTTTCCCTAGGATTTTTTTCTTTTTTTTAACCTAATGTCATTTTCTGTTCCAGCATCCCACTCAGGACATCATCGCATTACATATAGTTGTCCTGTTTCCTGAGGCTCCACTTCTGCCTCTGGCTGCGAGGGTTTTTCAGTCCTTCTTGGAGTAATAACGTATTCATATATAGGGGAGACTAGGGGTAGGCACAGTGGAAACTCTACACGTTGAAAATCTAAACTTGTTCCAAAAGGAAAAGTTTCATTATTTTATTTTATTTAAGTTTCTTTAAAAAAAAAAAGGCGGGGAGGGCAGCCGTAAATTAAAAAACTGTTCTGGCTCAGTCATTTCTTAGAAATCCAAATGAGAGTAAGTCCTTGCTGGAGTAATAACGTATTCATGTATAGGGGAGAGTAGGGGTAGGCATAGTGGAAACTCTACACGTTGCAAATCTAAACTTGTTCCAAAAGGAAAAGTTTCATTATTTTATTTTATTTAAGTTTCTTTAAAAAAAAAAAGGCGGGGAGGGCAGCCGTAAATTAAAAAACTGTTCTGGCTCAGTCATTTCTTAGAAATCCAAATGAGAGTAAGTCCTTGCTGGAGTAATAACGTATTCATGTATAGGGGAGAGTAGGGGTAGGCATAGTGGAAACTCTACACGTTGCAAATCTAAACTTGTTCCAAAAGGAAAAGTTTCATTATTTTATTTTATTTAAGTTTCTTTAAAAAAAAAAAGGCGGGGAGGGCAGCCGTAAATTAAAAAACTGTTCTGGCTCAGTCATTTCTTAGAAATCCAAATGAGAGTAAGTCCTTGCTGGAGTAATAACGTATTCATGTATAGGGGAGAGTAGGGGTAGGCATAGTGGAAACTCTACACGTTGCAAATCTAAACTTGTTCCAAAAGAAATTTTTCATTATTTTATTTTATTTGTTTCTTTTTAATAAAAGGAAATAAAAAGCCATAAATTAAAAACCTGTTCTGGCTCAGTCATTTCTTAGAAATCCAAAGAATGAGAGTAAGTCCCACCCAGTCAAGTCCCCATCCCTAGGGCTTTCATAGTAAATTTGCCATTATTAAACAGATGTTTGCCTACTCTTTGTGTGCTGGTGATATTCAAAATACTCTCTGAAACAGCTATCAAATCTCATTCTTTGTGCTGAATGGGGGTCTGAATCTCTTTCCTGAGGAGAAGGAAGGAATTTCTGCCCTCAAGTCCCCTTTTCCATTTCAGATTCCCACCCCCATCCCTTGCCATTAGCTTTTGCATCAGTTTCTGAAGCCTGGCCCCATGAAATCTGTCCATCTGCCCCACAGGTAGAATTTGTAATTGAGGGAATAACGAGCTTGTCCTTGACCCTCAGCCTGCCTTCCAGGTCTTAGCAAAGAATCCTGCTAAATCTTTTCCCTGACCCTTGAGAGCTAATCACCTCTCACGCCAAATCAAGTTCCTCTCCTTCTGTTTAACCTCTGAGTCCTTGACCTGCCTTAGTGAGAATCCTGTTAGACTCACTTAGTAAGACGCCTCCTCACTTTGGTATCTCTTCTCAAGGATTTTGCATCCACTGACCCCCTCACTCAACATTCTGCCTGCAAGTCCCCATTTCACCTTGAGAAAGACCCTGATGCTGGGAAAGACTGAAGGCCAAAGGAGAAGGGGACGGCTGAGGGTGAGATGGTTAGATCGCATCACCGACTTAATAGACATAAATTTGAGCAAACTCCAGAAGATAGTGAAAGACAGGGAAGCCTGGCATGCTGCAGTCCGTGGGGTCACAAAGACACAACTTAGAAACTGAACATGTAATCAGATATTCTGTCAAACCATCTCCCCTACTGAGAGAATTTTTACCCTGAAAGAGTTCAGAACAGGCCACCTCAAACTATGTAGCTGAGTGTCTATTGGATAAATTGATTCGTGAAGGGGTTTGCAAGATCTCACAAGATTTGCCTTCAGAATCCCCTGAATTAAAACTCCTGGGACTTCCCTGGTGGTGGTCCAGTGTTTAAGACTCCATACTTCCACTGCTCTGGGCATAGGTTCCATCCCTGGTTAGGAACTAAGATTCTGAATCCCACGTGGGTGGTCAAAAAAGAAAAAAAAAAACTTAAAACTAGTGACTTTGCTTCCATCTAAAGCTGAGGCAAACCCATGTCTTCTCAGTGTTAATCAACAACAGTATCAGACACATTCGAACACCTCTGACAGTCATAAGAGCTCATGACTCTCATACCTTCCTCTACTTTATCATTATATGTGTTCCATCATCAATATTAGTTAGAATGGCCATCCTCACAGGCTTCCCGGGTGGCTCAAGATGGTAAAGAATCTTCCTACAATGAGTCAGACCCGGGTTCAATCCCCAGGTCAGGAAGATTCCCTGGAGAAGGGCATGGCAACCCACTCCAGTATTCTTGCCTGGAGAATCCCAAGGACAGGAGCCTGGTGGGCTACAGTCCATGAGGTTGCAAAGAGACAGACAAGACTGAGAGACTAACACTTTCATCCTCACAAAGCTTGACTATAAATGGTTTACTTAGTCAAATTATACTCTTTAAATGAATTTCTTTTCCACACAATGTAAAGAACCCTGAAGGAAATACAAAATAGTCAAGGTGAAAACCAGGACAGAATTCTTAAGATGTCTGACAAATATTCTCAATGAGGGCTATGTGACACCAAGCACATCCCATCCTAAGTGACTGTGATCAACATTTGAAACACCTCTCTAAGCTTTCCTCTTGGTTCTCTGCTGCTGCTGCTAAGTCTCTTCAGTTGTGTCCAGCTCTGTGCGACCCCATAGATGGCAGCCTAGGAGGTTCCCCATCCCTGGGATTCTCCAGGCAAGGACACTGGAGTGGGTTGCCATCTCCTTCTCCAATGCATGAAAGTGAAAAGTAAAAGCGAAGACGCTGAGTCGTGTCCGACTCTTAGAGGCCCCATGGACCACAGCCCACCAGGCTCCTCCACCCGTGGGACTGTCCAGGCCAGAGCCCTGGGGTGGGCTGCCACGCCGTCACCCTCTCAGTGGGTGTTACTAAAAGTACAGGTTTGCTTCTTGTTTTGCAAATGTAAAATTATCATTACACAGATTCACATTCACAGGGATGCTCACATTTTCTAAAGTGTTCTCCCAGACTCTCTCTCTCTCTTTTTTTTCTTTCCAGTTGGCAGATTCATTTATTCAGTGAATATTTTCAAAAGTCTGTGATGGACCAAGCTCTGGGGACACAGTTCTGAACAAAATAGAAAGCGTCCTTCCTTCATCAAGCTTGCATTCTTGTTTTGGAAACAGATAACAAAGAAATAAGCAAATGAGTTTTTAATATCAGCTAATTATGCATACCAAGTACTCCAGATACAACATGGAGGTGAATGTCAACAATTACAGTTTTTTTTTTCAAATGTGCACTAACTTTGACACTTTCTGAAATATATTTATATGTTCATGCTCATTTATTTATTGATTGATCGATTGATTGGATGAAAATCGTTTTACATTATACCGGTTTCTGCCATACAACAACGTGAATCAGTCATAACTGTACCATTTTATTTTTTCCATGTATTTCTTTTGGCCTCATCACATGGCATGTGGGATCTTGGTTTCCTGACCAATGATAAAACCCGTGCCCCCTGCATTGGAATTGTGGAGTCTTAACCACTGAACCATCAGGGAAGTTCCATGGAATTGCTGTTTTAGAAAAGCTGGTTGGAGGAAGTGTCCTTGAGGAGGCATGATTCAATGAAATCAGGAAAGAAAGCAATTAAAAGAACTGGAAAATTCTGGACAAGTAGACCTACTATGTTTCGTGTCTGTATCATTACAACTTTCAAAACTTGGCTCTACTTCTTTCCCATAGCCTGTGATGTTCTAGGGCTTCCCTGGTGGCCTGCAACATGGGGGTCGCAGAAGACACAGGTTCGATCCCTGGGTCAGAAAGAGCCCCTGGAGGAGGGCATGGCATCCCACTCCAGTCTTCTTGTATGGAGAATCACATGGACAGAGAAGCCAGGCGGGCTACCTGTGTCCCAAGTGCGGCAGAGTTGGACACGACTAAGGGGATTTAGCACTCACGTGATGTTCTAACATAACTGCTTATTTAATTGGTTCTGAAGGCCATAATGAGTATCCCCTTACTCAGTGGTGTCCAACTTTCTGTGTGACCCTGTGGATACAGTGTAGCCCACCAAGCTTCTCTGTCCATGGGATTCTCCAGGCAAGAATCCTGGAGTGGGTTGCCTTTTCCTTCTTTAGGGGATCTTCCTGACTCAGGCATGAAATCCAGGTCTCCTGCATTGGCAGGCAGATTCTTTACCTTTGAGCCACCAGGGAAGCCCAGATATATTAAGTGATGTCTAATAAATCTCAGCTGTCGAACACACAGGTAAGGTCTTCTAAAGTGTTTCATCTAGTCTGGAAATAGTTCTCCCTTCCCCCCACTTTTTCTTCTCAACTTCAGCACAAAGCAGTAACTTTACATTAAATTGTAGGAATTCTTTTAATAAACGTGATTATCACCCATTCACCTCCAGGCTGTACCTCATTGTTGAGCAAAGAACTCTGTACACAAAAACTGTTGAGGATCTTTTTTTTTCTTTTAAAAAAGCTATTCTTACTGGTATGCACACCAGCCAGATAAAGGTACGAATTGGGAGGGGACGGTGGGGAGACCAGGTGATTGTAATGACAACAAGGTCTAGTGATTTGCAAATGAAGAGCTTTCAATTCTGCAAGAAGAATGTTTGACTTAGCANTTTTTTTTTTTTTTCTTTTAAAAAAGCTATTCTTACTGGTATGCACACCAGCCAGATAAAGGTACGAATTGGGAGGGGACGGTGGGGAGACCAGGTGATTGTAATGACAACAAGGTCTAGTGATTTGCAAATGAAGAGCTTTCAATTCTGCAAGAAGAATGTTTGACTTAGCAAACTCATTCCATTTCGTCCTAGTCTCCCCCAGCCACCCCAGGCTATCAAATCTCATTTCTTAAATTTTTGGAATTTTTGAATCCAAGAAAAAAAAAAGAAGGAAAAAAAAAAAAAGTGGCTCAGTAAAGAAGAAAGGTAAAGAATGTTCCTGCAGTGTAGGAGATGCAGGTTCAACCCCTGGTTTGGGAAGATCCCCTGGAGAAGGAAATGGGAATCCACTCCAGTATTCTTGCCTGGAGAATCCCCATGGACAGCAAAGTCTGGCAGGCTACATTCCATGGGGTTGCAGTGTCCGACTGGACTGAGTGACTAGTACCACCTTCAAAGAGGAAAGATAGTAACTTGAGACTTAAGGTTCATTAATAGTTAATAAATCAAGTATACATCAATAAAACTTTAATAGTTAACAAATCAATTGTACATCAATAAAGCTGGGGGGGAATTGGAAAAAAGTAGCAAATAAACATATTAACTTGAGATTTTAATGGGCATGTTGGTGGTGGTTTAGTTGCTAAGTCATGTCTGATTCTTGCAACCGGGTTCCTCTGTCCATGACATTTCCCAGGCTAGAATACCAGAGTGGGTTGCCGTTTCCTTCTCCATGAGATTTACCTAAAATCAACTTTGAAAGGACGTCTTTGTTTCACCTTTCTTAAAGTCAATTGCTCTAATAGAGTTTTTCACCCTTAAGAACAAATGCTTTTTGCATTTTTACTAAGTGCGGGGCCCCAGGGCCGATTTGGGGGTGGAGGGATATAGGTGAATAAGACAAACCACTGTCCCCTGGGAGCTGAGCTCAAAGGACAACTGTGACAAGTAATTGAGCTGGTGGCTAGTGATTAGACAAAGAGAAATTCTAAGCCCTTGAAATGTGAGAGACACATGGGGTCAGCCCTGAACGTGCCCCTTGAGGGTGAAGGGCAGGAAGAAAAAGCTGTCAGTAGCTGAGAAAATAAGGTGATGAAACGGGCCTTGCTGGGTTTGGGGACAGAGCACAGGGTCCAGGTGGAGAGGAGTGGCGAGGTTAGATTGGTGGAAACCAATGTTTCCATTTTTACCAAAGCTGCTCTCAAAAATCCACATTTTAGGGAATTCCCTGATGTTCCAATGGTTAGGGCTCAATGCTTTCACTGCCACGGGCCCAGGTTTGATACCTAGTTGTGAAACTAAGATCCCACAAGCCTCTCAGGGTGGCTGAAAAAAAAAACGCTCATTCTAAAAAAATTTTTTTTTCTTTCAAGAAAAAACAGAAAAGGAAAAAATTTTTAATGCTCATTCTAACACAACATTGCAAATCAACTATTTGCCAATAAAACTTTTAAATAAAAATATTAATTTAAAATGCTCATTATAGCATTATTAATAACCTAAATTTGCAAAAATTGAAAATGTCTAACAGGGGCTTAATGAAATTAGGCTAAAGATATACTCTGTATTGCCATTAAGCATTAAGACACATTATTTATTGTTTTTACCATTTTATTTATATATTTTCTGAACTTCATCCAACAATCTTTAGCAAATTCCATGGACTTGTTGCTCCTTGTCCAGAATTTCTTACAGGAAGAATACTCAGATCTCAATAATACACATAAATTTAGTAACTGCACATTTTTAAAGGATACTAAAAATATTTTGAGAAATTGTAATATTCATAGTTGTTAAAAAGAAACATTTAAAATACCTTTTATTGGGGTGTTGGATTTAAAGAGCTCAGAAGTGATCCCTGCATCAATGCTTTGTACGAAATGCAGAGATTCAGAGATAATATGAACAGAATTGGATGTGTTTTTGCTTGTTTTTTTTCTGTCCATCATCCTTCCTCTAGGTTTCAGTCTCTCAACTTCCACACTATTCACTGTAAAGCGCTGTCCATAGTTTAGAATGTTTGCCAAGACCCCTGGCATTATCCACAAAAGTTTGAAGGTACTCCATTGCCTTCCTCAGTTGTGACAACCAAATGTGTCTCCAAACTTTGCCAGATGTCCCCTGGGGAGGGAAGAAAAACACCCTCAGTCGAAAACCACTATCCTAGACTATAAAATCCACGGTTTTATTCACCTCAAACACCCCAGACACTAGCAAGCATGCCTTGGCGTGTCTTATGTGCTCAACAAATAATTGCTAAATAGTAAATAGTAGTTGAATGAATAACTGAGTCCCCAGAAGGTACAGTTCTGTTCTTTGGGGGTACTTCTGTTAGGTAGGTGGAACAGGGAAAAGGAGTCCAAAATGGCGGTGGCTAAAAACACTTCTATGCATTTTCCTAGTTTGTTTATAATTTGTTTGTTCTGATGGTATAAACAATGAAGGAGTCGACGGTTTAAAAAAAAAAAAATTGGAGGATGGGTCTCACTTAGAATGGGGCAGGGTGGGTCTGGGTGGAGACCTGTGGAGGGGAGTGGTCTTCTCCGGAAAGGCTGGGTCTTTGGCTTATATAAGAGGTCGGCCAGTCTGAGACCTGACTGCCTGGCGAGAGAAGCAATGAGATCCTGTCTCTTGTGAGTATTACCTGCACATTCTTTTCTTTAAATTGTTCATCCTTTTCTCTTTCCAGCTGCTCTTCTACTTTTCAGTAAGTTTTATTGCTTTGTCTTCTGAAATTGCACTGGGTTGCTACCTCTTTGTTTAACCCGAAGCTACCATGTCTCATTTAACCTGCCCTTGTAAATTCTAATGGGTTTTTCCTCTTTTTTTTCAGCCAGGAGGCATGCAGGATATTCCCAACTTGGGGATCGAACCCACGTCTCCTGCATTGAAAATACTGAGGCGTAAGCACCGAGAATCCCACCCCCAACTCGCCCATCCCAGTGTGTTGTGTTCTGGTGCCTGAGTTTTGTGTCCCGAAGTTGATTTTCTTGCCTCATTTCAGCGTAAGTTGAGGCAGCCTTGACCTTCTCACTACCCGCACGACGTGGCAAGAGGCCCTGGTTCAGGTCCCAACCAGGGGCTGAGCCTTCCCCGCCTCCGTGCTCCAAGTGCAGAGGACTGGGTTGGGAAGGCCAAAGCAAAGTCAAGTGACCTCCGCATGCAGTGAATTCTCGTCAGCGTGCGTCTAACTGCTTAACCGAGGTTTTACTCCTGTGGTAACAGTGGCGGGGCGGGGATGAGCACGAGCTTCCCTGTTAGCTTTCCCTCTTTGCCCTTGCAGTTTGGGATTAAGGTGGGCTTCGTGTTAATCCTTGAAGCGTTCTGTCTCCGAAGTCCTTCACTTGGGCCTGGCCCGAGCTTCTCAGCCTGTGGTACTCAAACTGTGGGGGCACTTCCGTTTTACGAGGGGAAGTGCCGCCATGTTTTGAGTGTTACCAGTTGAGAGTAGCTTCCGCTTGGTGAAAACGTTGACTGGGCGCCTGGTATGAATGGGGACGTTGTCTATAAAGTTTCCTTAACGTTGTCTCCTTACACCAATGACTTTTCCAGAGATGACTAAACTTTCCTAGGATCAGGGTCAGAACAGGTTCCAGTAACCCAGACCGGGATGCTCAAAATGGGGGTGCTTGCCGATTTGTGACTGGAAAGTGCTCCCATTTCGAGCGTCCCTGTTCGGGAAAACCATCAAGGCTTGGAATCTGCGATGTCTGCTGGCGTTTACCGATCCTGCACTTCATTACTGACTCAAGTCGGAGATTCTGCCAGCAACCAAGGACTTCCGTTTAGTTCAGTGGTGGGTTTTACTTCCAACTCGGATTTTGTCTGTAGTCTGCCTTTTCAATATGTTGCTCCATTAAACGCTCTGCCTATTTTATTTCAACAATCATTTGCATCCAAGCTTAAAAGCCCTGCCTGTTAATAAAAACAGTATGCCAGTATTGTGTGCTGTTTATTTTTCCAGTCATTTCCTTGGTCCTTGGGAACACTATGAGGACTTTGGGGGGTTACTGGAAAGTGGGTCTATCAGTGGGTGCCTCAGGGGTCTCTTATGGGTCCTTTGCATGAAATAGATAAGGCCTTAGTTTGGAAAAGATCCTGCATGTTGCTCAGGATTAAACCCTGGAAGTGGGTTTCCAGGGTTCTAGCAATCTCACTCCCTGGGTTGGGGACTACGGTCACAAGTCATGTCCAGAAACTTGTGGTTCCAGGGAGCAGTTATGTGGGAGACAGTCCCCATGGGGATGGGGACATGGTTCACGTGAATCAAATGGTGAGCCGTGGGTAAAGTTTTGTTTGCTTCTCCCCTCCTGTGTAGCTGGGGTGGAGCATCTCTAGTGTTTTAGGGATGGCTGCCGTCTCAACATTTTATTTTTTCCAAGTTTGGGTTAGTAGTACCTGGGACATAAAATAACCTTCAAGGTTAAAAAGGGAATTTCTAAAAAGGGCTTTCTAACAAGCTCCACAGATTGGCAGTGTGCATGCTGCTGCTGATTCAGTTGTCTCCGACTCTTGCAATAGAAGGCCACCAGGCTGCCCTGGGATTCTCCAGGCAAGAACACGGGTGGGTTGCTATTTCCTTCTCCAATGCGTGAACACGTTCAGTCCTGTCCCAACTCTTAGTGACCCCATAAACTGCAGCCTACCAGGCTCCTCTGCCCATGGGATTTTCCAGGCAAGAGTACTGGAGTGGGTTGCCATTGCCTTCCCTGAAACAAGTGCATAAGTGTTCATTTAGGGCTTCCCTGTTGCTTAGAGGGGTAAAGAATTTGCCTACAGTAGCAGTTTGTAGCTTCCCAGGTGGCTCAGGTATAAAGACCCGACTGCTAATGCAGGAGACATAAAAGATTTGAGTTTAGTCCCTAGAGGTCGGGAATGGAAACACTCCAGTAATCTTAAACCTGGAAGATGTGGGCAGAGGCGTCCAGCAGGCTACAGTCCAAGGGGTCCCAAAAGAGCCAGACACGACTTAGCAACTAAAGTCTGGCTGTTCAACACTCAGTGTTAAGGATAAAGTTTAGAATTTGTTCAGAAGTTAAAGCGGCTGAACTATGATATTAGTTCAGTTTGCCAAGATAGGTAAACGTGGAAAGTCAATTGCCAGGACTCTTGTGCTTAGATTTGAATTTAGAGATACAGCTTCATGTGAATTTTATTAATAATTGGGTAATTCTGAAGTCTACTAAAATGCAGTTGATACGGTTACAGGTGTGTAATAATGGTGATTCACAATTTCTAAATGCTATACCTCATTCATAGTGGGAAATCCTGGCCATTATAATAGGGACATCCCATCTCTGAGAAGTGCCATGTAGTCCTCCCCAAACCACTCCAGCCACAGAACCCTGAGTGTCCAGTAATTAAGTCCTGGAGTCCTGTGTTGCTAGTTTTAATCTAAGACGGCTCATCAGCAAAAAATCCGCCTGCAATGCTGGAGACGTTCTGACTGCAGAGCCAGAAAACTCATACCTTCACCTTAGGTGTACTCTCAACCTTTGTGCCCACAAGTTTCCTTTGCCTTCAGCTTTATGACAGCCTGTGCATGTGCTAAGTCCCTTCAGTCTCACTCTTTGTGACCCTATGCGCTGTAACCTGCCAAGCTCCTCTGTCCATGGGGTTCTCGGGGCAAGAATACTGTTGCCATGCCCTCCTCCAGGGGATCTCCCTGACCCAGGCAGGGATCAGACCTGCGTCTTTTACATCTCCTCCATTGGCAGGTGGATTGTTTACCACTAGCGCCACCTGGGAAGCCCTTATGGCAGCCTAGGGATTGCTTTAAGGGGGTCAGATTACCCCTAGTTCAGCTTGCTCATGAATTTAGGGCTGCCAGAGGGGAAGGATGCGGGAAGGGGTAGTTTGGGGTGGATAATATACTGCTCTATTTAAGATGGATAACCAATAAGCAACACCAAGTTCCTTATCGGGGCCTCCTGTTGTGAGCAAACTTAGGCAAGCAGGCCTGGCCGAGGAGGGTGGTTATGGTCAACAGTTCCCTGACACTTTATTGTGGGCACTGTCGCTGTATTTTTACTTTCTACGATATTTATAGCAGGACTTCACAAGATGCCAACAACTCTCCCCAGCCCATTGTCCTGACAATGCTGGGTGTCCTGGGAAGGGGGAGGTTGGAAGGAGGCTGGCAAAAGTCACCCTCAGTTGAGAGCTTCTCTTCTAGAATCATCTGGGACCCTGCCCTGAATTCTCTCCATGGCACCAACTCTCCAAACTAAAATTCCACCTCTTGCCCAGCAATCGCACAAACCCCAAGCAGCAAAGGTTATCTTGCAGAGGATCTTGTCTCTTGAGGAAGTAAAGAGACAGAGCTCATCATTGATTCATGGGTCCTGGGATGATCCTCTTCTGTCCTGACTTCAAGAGAAGAACCAGCCCAGCCACTCAGCAGCCAATGTCCAAGTAAGGTTTTGTCACTCGAAGTGCCGCCAGACTTCGGTGGGTCATTTTATTCAGCTCCATTCCAAACAACCTGAGGACATAAGATGGGAAATATTCCAGGCCACTATGGTGGCATTCAGTCCTTACAGCAAATTTCTCTTACATCCTGCTTGGTTACAATTTGTTAATTCCATTAAGTAGTTCATCATTGTAAATCAAATCTTATTGGGAGGTAAGTTTGCTCTAAGCTACACCCCATTTTTAAGACCCTAGCCTGTGTGAACAAATTTAATTTGTAATCATCTTACGGAAGAGCTTCCCCTGGTAGCTCAAACAGTAAAGAATCTGCCCACAATGCAGGAGACCCAGGTATGATCCCTGGCTGGGAAAGATACCTGGAGGAGGAAATGGGAACCCACTCCAGCATTCTTGCCTGGAGAAGCCCACAGACAGAGGAGCCTGGCGGGCTGCAGTCCATGAGGTCACAAAGAGTCGGATATGACTGAGTGCCTGAGCACACTGACTCCTGACCCCAAGCCCCGGGGCCCGTTTCCCCCAGAGGCAGGGACCATCTCTCACCAGAGGACTCGGAGTTTGCAACCCGGGTGGCTCAGCCTCTTGCACAGCAGCCTGACACCTGTGTTCCCCAGGGCGTTGTTGGTCAGATAAAGGTCTGTGAGGGTCTGGTTGACGCCCAGGGCAGAAGAAATGTCCTCACAAGCTTTGCCTGTGAGGCTGCAGCTGTCGAGCCTGTGGAAGATGAGAAAAGGTTGAAGCAACGTCGGCAGTTCGTGTTGGAAAGTGTCAGCTTCACAGGGAATCAGGGTGACGTTTTTAGGCATCAGTAGACTAGAATCAGATCAGTCCAGGTTAAGGCCGATGTGGTGAGGGAAAGCATTTCATAAAGGCATTTAAAGACACTCCCCTTTGCTGTACAGGAGAAACTAACACAACGTTGTAAAGCAACTAGTCTCCGATAAAAATTCCAAGTTTTAAATTTTATTTATTTTTGGTTGGTGCCGAGTCTTCGTTGCTGTGTGGGCTTTGGTTGTGGTGAGTGGGGGCTACTGCCTAGCTGTGGTGCTCGGGCATCTCAATGCAGTTGCTTCTCTTGTTGCAGGGCTTGGGTTTCAGCTGGTTCAGCTCACGGGCTCAGTAGTTGTGGCTCAGGGGCTCTCGAGCTGAGGATCAGTAGCTGTGGCACTCAGGCTTATTTGCTCCCTGACACGTGAGGACTTCCTGGATCAGGGATCGAACCTGTGTCTCCTGCAGTGGCAAGCAGACTCTTTACCACTGAGCCAGCAGTGAAGACCCAAAATTAATTTTTTAAAACAAAAGAAGAACGAAAGAAAAAAGATCACAGCTCCATCCGTAATGGATATCCTGATTCTGCAGCCAAGAATTTCTCCTTCTGGTATTTTATCCCAATTTCTCACTGAAACCCCCATCTCAGGGATTAATGTCTACAAGCTCTAGCAGTAGATATAGGGTCCAGGCCTAAGCTGGTTGGGTTCCTTGTTCCCAGCCACCACAAGTGGTTCCCTCTGGGCACAGGATCCATCCAAAACAGTGAATCAGAATCATGCTTTCCCTAGAGATTTTTTTCAGAACTTGCACCTGAAAAGAAGTCATCTATAGAGCTGCAGGCATTTTGCCACCATGTATTGGATCAAGGCTAACCTCAACTCGGAGCCAATACAGCAATAAGTAGAGAAGATAATGGAGATCAAGTATCCAGATGCCTAGATCAAGCCATACCTGAAACCTACACTTCTAGTTACACAACTTGATCAATGCTCTCCCCCAGCTTTTTTTTTTTTTTTTTTAAAAAAGCCAGCATGATTTGGAATGCTTCCTGCCCCACCCAACACTATGCCATCTGATTTTCTCTGGTTTCTATTCTGTCCAATTGTGTTTCTTTCCTGTATTCCATGCTGTTACAGTAAAAACAGGTAGCACTGAAATGTTGTTGTAGCTGGGATGTTAGATGGACATGTTTCCATCTTTGGTTGAGGCTGTGAGGCAATATGTGCCTCCAAACAAGGTATAAGGCAACAGTTCAGGACCTGATATGGAAGAGAAAGACCCAGGTGGGGGATGTCACCCACCTCACAGGCACAGAAGGGTAAGGAGTAAGACATATGGTGAGAGCTGGGGAGAGGATTGTGGAAAGAGCTTGACCCAGATCGTTCCATGTCAGGAGCACCTTCTCTGGGATCCCCATGAGAACACACAAGACAGGTATCATTTGGACACCTGCCAGACTGGGAGGGGGTACTGACATCCCAGAGGGAACCTAGCTGCACCAATGAAGGGAGAGATGGGGCTTCCTTGGTCCAGTGGTTAAGAAGCCACCTGCCAGTGCAAGAGACGTGGGTTAGACTCCTGGTCTGGGAAGACCCCACATGCTGAGGAACAGCTAAGCCCGTGAGCCACAACCATTGAGTCCGTGCTCTAGAGTCTGCTGCTGCTAAGTCACTTCAGTCGTGTCCGACTCTGTGTGACCCCATAGACGGCAGCCCACCAGGCTCCCCCATCCCTGGGATTCTCCAGGCAAGAATACTGGAGTGGGTTGCCATTTCCTTCTCCAATGCATGAAAGAGAAAAGTGAAAGTGAAGTTGCTCAGTCTGTCCGACTGTTAGCAACCCCATGGACTGCAGCCCACCAGGCTACTTCATCCATTGGATTTTCCAGGCAAGAGTACTGGGGTGGGGTGCCATTGCCTTCCCCAGCTCTAGAGTCTGTGCTCCGCAAAAAGAGAAGCCGCCGCAGGGAGAAGCCTGTGTGCTTCAGCTAGAGAAAGCCCTCTCGCCGCAACCAAGACCCAAGTGCGGCCAAAAGTAAATAAATAAAAGGGAGACATGCTGTCCCTAAGCCCTCATCTTCATTTCCAGTTACCCAGGGCCCCAGATAAGCAAGAGATTCACGAAGGGAAGAAAATTAAAAATAGATAAGCCTGGGCTTCCCTGGTGGTCCTGTGGTTAAGAATCTGCTTGCCCATGGAGGGAGCAGGGGTTCAATCCCTGGTCCAGGAAGATCACACAGGCCAGGGAGCAAGCACAGCCGCTGTCAGCGCGCTAGAGCCGGTGAGTCACAGCTACTGAAGCCTGCCCTCCTAGAGCCTCTAAGAGATTCTTGACCAGCTGAGCCACCGGCATAGACTCGAAAGAAGAGAAGCCAAGGTGATGAGAAGCCCTTGCCCCGCAACAAAGAGTAGCCCCTGCTCTTTGCAACTAGAGAAAAGCAGTGAAGACCCAGCACAGCCAAAAATAATTCATTAACACAATTCATTAGAAAAACAGACGCAGCCTCCTCTCATTCGAAGTGTTTTGGGAGGAAGGGATGGGCTGGTATTGGGAGAAAGGGGAAGGAAGAAAGATTCNAGAAAAGCAGTGAAGACCCAGCACAGCCAAAAATAATTCATTAACACAATTCATTAGAAAAACAGACGCAGCCTCCTCTCATTCGAAGTGTTTTGGGAGGAAGGGATGGGCTGGTATTGGGAGAAAGGGGAAGGAAGAAAGATTCATTAACATTTGACTGAAGTTTATTCTGGACCAGACTGAATTTTTAAAAACATATTTATGTATTTATTATTTATTTGACTGCATCAGGTCTTAGTTGAGGCATGTGGGATCTAGTTCCCTGACCAGGCACTGAACTCAGGCCCCCTGCATTGGGAGCGAGGAGCCTTATTAGCCACTGGACCACCTGGGAAGTCCCAGATTGAACTTTTATTACATAAAGGTTACCAGAAAGCTATAAATCTGCCCAAGTAAATGCCCAGAGAAAAGGGGAGTTTTACACAACATGTTTAGAGGCAATGACTGGATGGAAAAATTTAGCCTCTTCTGTTTGTATTCCAGAGGATGAATTACTCAGCGACTCATTCACACAGCTTTTCTTTCCACCTCTGAGCATCTCGTATCTTCCAGAGAGATGGAGGGATGGAAGGGTAACAGTCCAATAGAAAAAAAGATAAGGACAGATCCCCTCCCACCCCTGCCAGGGACCAGCATCACACCCCGCAGTCCTGCCTCCCAGCCACTCACCACAGTTTCCGGAGCCTGCAGGTGGGGTGTCGCAGCCCCTCACACAGCAAGGACATGCCGTGGTCTCCCAGGTCATTAAAGCTCAGGTCCAGCTCCCAAAGGTGGGAACTGACCCCAAGCACAGCAGAGAGACCCTCACAGGCCGCAGAGCTGAGCCGGCAAATGCCGAGCCTGGGAAGACATTAAGCACAGGAGAGAGCTGGCTCATTCCTTCTGAAGTTTTTTTGGGGAAGAGAGGTTGGATCTTACTTCCTCCACCAGGGATTGAACCCCGGTCCTCAACAGTGAAAGCAGGGAGTCCTAACCACTGGACCACAAGGGAATTCCCAGATGTCTTCAGCTTAATGGGGTCGAAAATGCTACTGTACTGACTAGTGAATATTATGCAAAAGAAGCAGACTCACAGATGTAAGAACAGACTAGTGTTTAGGGGTGGGGAGAGGCAATGGGGGAGGGGCAAGAAGAAATTGACAGTCCTGCTGCTTTTTTTTTTTTTTTTTGCCCCACCCAGAAGCTTCTGGGGTCTTAGTCCCNAAAATGCTACTGTACTGACTAGTGAATATTATGCAAAAGAAGCAGACTCACAGATGTAAGAACAGACTAGTGTTTAGGGGTGGGGAGAGGCAATGGGGGAGGGGCAAGAAGAAATTGACAGTCCTGCTGCTTTTTTTTTTTTTTTTTGCCCCACCCAGAAGCTTCTGGGGTCTTAGTCCCCCAACCAGGGATCAAACCCCAGCCCCCAGCAGTGAAAGTGTAGAGTCCTAATCACTGGACCGCCAGGGAATTCCTCATTTTCTTTTTTTTTTTTAATTTGCTTTTTCATCTGTTCCACCATTTGAAAATATAATCTCTGAGCCAGATCTTATGCTAGTCACTGGAATACGTTGTTGCTGCAGTGTCTTGTTCCTGTACTTCTGGAATACAACAACACACATACATTTTGAGAAGTGACACTGAGGAGAAAAATAAGGTCAAATAGGATTCTAAAAGTAATCTTATCTAGGGGTTGGAGAAGGTGTGCATGAAGAAGAAGCATTTGCTTTGGATCCTAACAGACGGAACAGGTATTCTCAGGGTGAAAAAAAGAAGAAATCAGAGAAGAAGGGCATCTCAGGGAGACTTCCCTGGTTGTCCAATGGCTAAGACTCCAGGCTACCAATGCAGGGGGCCTGGGTTTGATCCCTAGTCAGGAAACCAGACCCCACATACTACAGCCAAGAGTTTGCACACCACAGCTAAAAATCCTGCATGCTGCAAGTAAGGCCCTGGGGGCAGCTAAATCAATAAACAATAAATAAAATAAATATTAAAAGAAAAAAGAAAAAGAGTGCATTCCAGGAAGAAGGAACTGTTTGTGCAAAGGCTCTGTGGCAGAAAAGCCTTTGACAGGAGGCTGATGGAGTTAGAGGTTAGGAGAGGAGGGGAGGGAGACAGCCCCCCTGAGCCCAGGCAGGAGGGCAGGAATCATGACTTTGGACTCCTGGGACGGTGAGGAAAGCAGGGACTCACCGGAGGGTCTGGAGTTTGCACTGGGGGTGCCTGAGGCCCTCACACAGCAGCAGCACCCCGCGGTCCCCCAGGTCATTCAGGCTTAGGTCCAGCTCCACCAGGCTCTGGTTCACGTGGAGGGTGGACGCCAGGTCTTCACATGCAGCACCAGTGAGGAGGCAGATCTTCAGCCTGCAAAATCCAGTTTGGCATGTGCTCAGGAGGGTTTCCTGTACAATGCTGATGCTATCTTCATTGCCCCCAATCTTTTTAAAACATTTTATTAAAGTAGACTTGATTTACAATGTTCTTTTAATACCATGTTCTTTTAATACAATACAATGTTCTTTTAATAGCAAAATGACTCAAGTTATACATATGTGTTTTTTTTCATATTCTTTTCCATGAGGGTTTATCACAGGATATTGGATATATTTCCCTGTGCTGTACAGTAGGACCTTGTTTATCCATTCAGCTTATAATAGTTCAGTTCAGTTCAGTTCAGTTGGTCAGTCGTGTCCGACTCTTTGCTACCCCATGAATCGCAGCACGCCAGGCCTCCCTGTCCATCACCAACTCCCGGAGTTCACTCAGACTCACGTCCATCGAGTCCGTGATGCCATCCAGCCAACTCATCCTCGGTCGTCCCCTTCTCCTCCTGCCCCCAATCTCTCCCAGCATCAGAGTCTTTTCCAATGAGTCAACTCTTCGCATGAGGTGG
>SJYX01010595.1:89277-141669 GCA_006410675.1 Oreotragus oreotragus
ACTATCTGGCCTAGGGTGGCAAGCTCCATCTCAGATGCCAACCCTAATTGATTATTAGTGGCTGTATGTAAGGCTGTGCTAAGAACTGTGAGATTGCTACAGCTCTCTGTAAAAGATGACTAAAGTGAGGGGACATATGGGCATCCTTACCTTTCATTAACAGCAATCCTCACAGAAAGGGAGCTTCTTGCCCAGTAGGGGAAAGGTGAGAGAGGTGCAATCATTATCTCAGCAGACTGTCCGGAGCTGCAGGCAGTATTGTGTGAAAAACTGGGTCAGCCGGCTGCTACGTCTAAAGGAGAATTTGCTATTGGAACTCTACAAAAAGGGGTAGAATGGTGCAAATGCCATTATTAAGGGTAGCTGCTTGCCCGAGCTGCTGTATGTGCCAACATGTTTGTTTGGTGGTCACCAGTGGGCATTAGCAGAGTGTGGCGTAATAATAATAAAAGATAAATTTTAAAAAGTTGAAATCTCTTAAAATACACATGGAAAAGGCAAAGCAAAATATTCTAAAAATCATTTTTACCTGCATTTTACTGGAGAGTAGTTTATATTTGGATCTTCTTACAAAGAGATATTTTTTAATGTGTAATTATAGACTGTAAGAACTAGAAGTAATTTTGCTAAATTCAACCTCATCGTTTAACAAATACATAAATGGTCCAAGGAAGATGAGCGAGCTCTGAGGTCCAAGAGTTTTTGTGTATTAGAACTGTGTCCATAAGGGGTATTTGATTTTAGTAAGGGCTCAGGATCTGAGCATCAGAGACCTGCTGTGCTGTGCCTAGTTGTTCATTTGTATCTGACTTTTTGTGACCCCATGGTCTGTAGCCCACCAGGCTTCTCTGTCCATGGGGATTCTCCAGACAAGAATACTGGAGTGGGTAGCCATGCCTTCCTCCCGGGGATCTTCCCAACTCAGGAATGAACCAGAGTCTCTTGCATTGCAGGCAGACTCTTTATTACCCAAGCTACCCAGGAAGCTTAGAGACCTACTAAGATCCCTTAAAGATTATTTATTTCATTTTACTTCTCATGGATAGAGGTTTCCTAAAATTGTTTTGAACAGGTAGCTTTTTAGTGTCTTTAAAGAGATAATATAAATTGGGCAATATGAGACAATATAATATTGTTATATTGTTATATTTAGTTATTTTCAACATCTACATGTAAAAGGGAAATAATTTTTTAATCTTTCCCATCTTTCACTTCACTTCTTTCCTTGAACCACGTTTTTAAGAGAAGATAATCTAGTAATATCTTTCTCATCTATTACCTCATCTTTTTAAACGTATAAACAATTTCAGTAAAGTCATATTTTAGGTAAAGAAAATCTATGGCTAATAAAAATTATCTGTAATATATAGTTTAGAGCTCTCTTTAGTCTATTGCACTTAATGTCTAGTGACTGGATGACTCAGTGAGGGAGAAAAACCAACATTAGTTATAATTATATGTAAAATTTAGTTTGGGGAGCGTTATAAAATGTCTTGCTGTTAGTGAAAAGATAATATGTTTATTTATTCACTAAATATTTTGTTCTAGGTACTGGGTATAGTGAAAAGTTGAACACCAAATGCCCATAAGATCCTCCTATTTCAAGGGTAGAAATGCACAATTAAAATGTAAAATTGATATAATTTTATAAATAATGTAGATAAAATGCTACTGAATACAGAAAATATAGTCCAGGAAGTCCCCATGGATGAAATGACATTTGAGGTTTTTGAGAACTTCCAGGGCAGACAAGACAGGGCATCAGTAAAAGCAGAGACATAATGCTATGTCCCACTTTTAAGGAACCGTGAGTAGCCCAGAATGACTAAAGTTCAGGGTGTATGGGATGAGGTGACAGATGATTCTAGAAAAGCGTATTGTATACTGGAAATATATCCTGAAGACATGGAGAGCGGTTAGTTTTTTAAACCTGGGAAGTGGTATAATGAGATCTGTATTTACAAAGACAGCACTCATGGCTGCACGCAGGGTAGATTGGAAAGGCGAGACTGGAGGGGATGGAAGGGAACTGAAGCTGGGAGATTTAAGGAACAGGGTGTTACTCAGGAGAGCGGCCTCATGGTCTCTCATATAAGCTTCCTTCTCTCTTGTTCTCTTTCTACTGATTCACTTTACATATGTTTCATTTTGATTCCTTGAGACAGACTACAAGACTTGTCATGATCTGGCCCTGTCTGCCTTTCAAGTCTTGACCCACCTTGCTCTTCCCATTTCTCAACAAACTCCAATGAGGTGTGTGTCCCTCCATTTTACTCATGTTACAAACTCCTTCCAATCTCAAAGCTCTTACACACCTAGTGACTCCTGCCTAGACTGTTTACTCTCCCCCTTGACCAGGCCAGCTAATTTTTTAATTGAGTATATAATTGCATTACAATGTCGTGTTAGTTTCGGCTGTACAATGAAGTGAATGAGTTATATGTATACATGTGTGCCCTCCCTCTTGGGGCTCCCACCCCCGTCTCCCATCCCATCTATGTCACCACAGAGCACCAGACTGAGCTCCCTGTCCCCCCCCCACCCCGGCTGTCTAATTTACATATGGCAATGTATGTTTCCACGCTCCTCTCTCAGTTCCTCCCACCCTCTCCTTCCCCCACTGTGCCCACGAGTCTGTGCCCTTTGTCTGCCTGTGTCTCCATTGCTGCTCTGCCAATAGGTTCATCAGTGCCATCTCTCCAGGTTCCACATATATATATGTATAAGCCCAAATTCTACGGATCCCTTTGGGGTATTCATTTCTGGGTCCATCCACGTGTAAGTGGGAACGAACGTGCCACTAAACTTCTATTTTTTTTTTTTTAGCTTATGAATCTGTCTTTTGTAAGTCTAATTTATAAGCCCCCAGTTTCACAACCTAAGAGAGGAGAGGGAACAAGAATGTTTCCTTTCCACTCCACTTATGTTGAAATCCTTGCTTCTAAGGTGATTCCTCAGGGAACCCAAACCAAAACAGAGTTCTAGCCAAACACACACACAAGGAATGTCACTTGCTCAGAGTTTCCTTCACTGACCACCTCCTTTCATGTTGCCCTTCCCCCTCCCAGTCTCTGTCTGTTGTATAATATTACCCAGGTTTACTCTCTTCCTAATAGATAACTCTGTTTGCAACTACCTTAATCAATTTCATTTCATTTGCCTATTGATTTATTTACTATTCTTTGTCTGTCTTCCTTCTCCATTGAAGGTTTGCTCTGTTAGGGGCACTGGCTGGTTTATTCATACTGTCTTCAATCTATTAAAAAAAAAAAAAGCCCAGCAACAAGGACCTACTTACTGTGTAGCACAGGGGACTATACTCAATATCTTGTAATAACTTATAGTGGAAAATAATCTGAAAAAGTATACATATATATATATGTATTGTATATCTGAGTCACTTTGCTGTACACCTGAAACTAACACAGCACTGTCAACCAACTACACCTCAATGTGAAAAACCGTTTACGGAAAAAAAAAAAAATAAAAGACCATATAGTAAGTTTAGAAAAATCACTGGGAATTCCCTGGAGGTCTAGTACTTAGGACTGTGTGCTATCACTGCCAGGGGCCCAGGTTCCATCCCTGGTCAGGAAACTAAGATCTCCTAAGCCCAGCAGGGCAAGGACAAGGGAAAAAAAAAAAAAACTGAAAAAAAGGGATAGCCCAGTCCACAGATATAAGGCCCTGGATAATATATGTTGACTGGATACATTCTCCTTGACATGGGCCACTATTTAGTCCTGAAAAGTATTGCTTAGAGCTTCCCTGGTGGCTCAGTGGTAAAGAATCCACCTGCCAATCCATTAGCCCTGGGTTCCATCCCTGGGTCAGGAAGATCCCCTGGAGCAGGGCATGGCAACCCACTCCAGTATTCTTGCCTGGAGAATCCCATGGACAGAGAAGCCTGGCAGGCTACAGTCCATGGGGTCTCAAAGAGTTGGACACAACTGAGCAAACGTTAGTGTTTTTGTTCTTGTTGTTTAAGAACTAGAAAATGACCTGGGCACTGTTGACACTTTGGAGCCAAATAGTTCTTAGTGACGGAGGCTGTCCTGTGCATTGTAGGATATTTTTGCAGCATCCTTGACCTCCACCTACAAGATCCCTAGCATCTAGGATGGAGGGAAAAGTCACCCGCTTTGAGAACATGAACTTGGCTAAGGGCATGAACTGGGGAGCGAGCCCCAGCAAATACTTACGACGTTGCCAGGGGCCATCTCAGCCCGTCTTCTCCATCCGCCTGGTAGGCAGCCCCGAACAGCTGCAGCACCTCGGCGTTCCTGCAGCTCTTCACACAGAAGGAGGACACCATGCATTCCATCTTGGTGGTGATGTTGCTGACCACGACCACCTGGAAGTGGCTGAGGGCTTGCTGGATGAACTCCTCCTCCTGGAGCTCGTACAGGCAGCCGAAGACCTCCAGGGCACCCCGCTTCAGAGTGGACCCCTCGCTCCGAGCCTTGCGGCGGATCCACTCGAGCAGCTCGGTCTTGACGCCAGGTGAGACCTTCCAGCCCAGCGTCTTCTCCAGGTAGCTCCTGGTCTCCTCGTTCAGGAGTCCAAACAGGAAACGGACAGTGAGGGCTAAGAAGCTCCTCTCGGAGAAGGCGTACTCAGTTAGCAGCCTGCTGAGGTCCCGCTCGGGGCCGGACCCGCTCGCTCCATCATCCAAGACGTAGTGCATGGCCGCGAAAAACTCCTGGAAACTCAGGTGGATGAAACTGTAGAGCGTCTCGCAGCTGATGTCCTTCTGGAAGATGTTCATGTTGAGGAAGGAAGAGACGTCGGCCGCGTCCAGGCCGTGCTCCCGGAGGTCGCACTCCGCAAAGAGGATCTTCTGTTCCCAGAGGCCGTGGGCCGCCAGGGCGCACAGCCCCCTCCGGTTGGGCGGGGACGGCAGGGTGGGGGTCCCTGGCTTGGGTTGCATCAGACTCAGGAGGTAGAGCAGGTACACGGCCGTCGTGGTCCNAGGTCGCACTCCGCAAAGAGGATCTTCTGTTCCCAGAGGCCGTGGGCCGCCAGGGCGCACAGCCCCCTCCGGTTGGGCGGGGACGGCAGGGTGGGGGTCCCTGGCTTGGGTTGCATCAGACTCAGGAGGTAGAGCAGGTACACGGCCGTCGTGGTCCTCGACCTCCGTCCTAAGAGCCCCCCGCCCTCCAGCTGCTGCTTGAGGCAGGTGCATACCACCCAGCACACCATGGGGACGAAACAGAGAGTGAAGAGGGGCTCGTCGTCCCGCACGAAACTGAAGACCTGGCCTGCCTGCTCCCTGTCGGGGAAATACCTGTGGAAGTACTCCTTGCGCTCGGCCTCGGAGAAGCCCAGGATCGCCACGTGCCTGGGATGCTCGAGCGAGCGCTGGAGCTTGGCCAGAGCGGTGGGCCGCGTGGTGATGAGGAGAGACAGCTCGGGCAGGAGCTTTTTACGAATCAGGCTGCCCAGGAGGACCTCCGTGGGCGCTTTCTTCTCCCAGCAGAGGCACCAGGGGCCCTGCGGGTCGTGGAAGGAGGGTCTGAGTTCGTCAAAGCCGTCCATGATGACGAGGAGACGCTCAGGCTCGCGGACGAGCTCCTGGAGAGGAGCGCAGGGCTCCGGCCAGCAGCCGGCCAGGAGGTCTCGCGCGCTGCGCTCCGCGGTGTCCCGGTTCATCTCCCGGCAGTTGATGTAGCAGATGTAGTCGAACCTGTCTTGGAAGAGCTTCCCGTCGGCCCAGTCGAGCATCACTTTGTGGGCCAGCATGGATTTGCCCATGCCTGCCGCGCCCTGCAGGACCACGGTGCGCGGGGGCTCCGGGCGCTCTTCATCTGGCTCGAAGAGGGCCTCGATCTGGATGAGGCTGGCCGGCTGGCCAGCGGTCCCCGCGTGTCCCCGGCCCGTGTCCAAGAGCTTCTGCTGGGCCCACCTGGGGCTGGAGTGTTCCTTCGCCAGGAGGAGCCGTGTGTACCGGTGGCTGAGGTTGACAAACTCCCCCAGGCGCGCGTTGCGATCTTCCATTAGCCGGAATTTCCTGCGGACATAGTCTCTGTAGGTTTTCTGGATATCTAACGGAGAGGAATGAAGGACCGTGAAAGACAGATTGGTCAGCAGCCTTTAATGAATGCAGGCATTAATGCAAACTGCGGTCTAGTGAACTATCTGCTTTGCAATGACCCTGGAAGTCTTTTCTAGATGGAGCCTGGGAACTTTGGTACTTTGGTACACCACCACAGATCTTGCCTCCTTGTGGGAAGCAGAAGCATCAACATTGAAACTATTCTTTTTTGTTGTTGTTGTTTTGTTTTTTAACTTCCCAGGTGGCTCAGATGTTAAAGAATCCTCCTGCAATGTGGGAGACCTTGGTTCGATCCTTGGGTTGAGGAGATCCCCTGGAGAAGGGGACAGCTACCCACTCCGGTTTTCTGGCCTGGAGAATTCCATGGACAGAGGAACCTGGTGGGCTACAGTTCACAGGGTCACAAAGAGTCAGACACAACTGAACGATTTTCACACTTCACGTTAATAGGTGGCCCAGTGATAAAGAATTCTGCCTGCCAGTGCAGGAGATGCAGGTTCAATCTCTGGCTTGGGAAGAGTCCCTGGAGAAGGAAGTGGCAACCCACTCCAGTATTCTTGCCTGGGAAATACTGTGGACAGAGGAGCCTGGTGGGCTGCAGTCCATGGGGTCTCGAAAGAGTCACACATGACTGAGCACACCTGCAGGGATAGTTGATCTTTTTTTACAATGTGGTACCAATCTCTGCTGTACAGCAAACTGATTCACTTATACACATATAGACATTCTTTTTCTAAATATCCTTTTCCATTATGATTTATCACAGGATATTGAATATACTTCACTGTGGTACTGTAAGACCTTGTTGTTTATCCACTATATAGAATAGTTTGGATCCGCTAATCCAAAACTAGTCCTTCCCTCCTCCACCCACCTCCCCATTGGCAATTAGGAGTCTGTTCTCTAGGTCTGTGAGTCTGTTTTGGGGATCGGTTCATTTGCGCTGTATTTTAGATTCTACACGTAAGCGATATCACATGGTATTTGTCTTTCTGACTTCACCTAATACGATAATCTCTAGTTGCATCTGTGTTGCTGCAAACGGCAAGATTTCATTCTTTCTCGTGGCTGAATAGCACTCCAGCTTCTTCAGGNAACTTTGGTACACCACCACAGATCTTGCCTCCTTGTGGGAAGCAGAAGCATCAACATTGAAACTATTCTTTTTTGTTGTTGTCGTTTTGTTTTTTAACTTCCCAGGTGGCTCAGATGGTAAAGAATCCTCCTGCAATGTGGGAGACCTTGGTTCGATCCTTGGGTTGAGGAGATCCCCTGGAGAAGGGGACAGCTACCCACTCCGGTTTTCTGGCCTGGAGAATTCCATGGACAGAGGAACCTGGTGGGCTACAGTTCACAGGGTCACAAAGAGTCAGACACAACTGAACGATTTTCACACTTCACGTTAATAGGTGGCCCAGTGATAAAGAATTCTGCCTGCCAGTGCAGGAGATGCAGGTTCAATCTCTGGCTTGGGAAGAGTCCCTGGAGAAGGAAGTGGCAACCCACTCCAGTATTCTTGCCTGGGAAATACTGTGGACAGAGGAGCCTGGTGGGCTGCAGTCCATGGGGTCTCGAAAGAGTCACACATGACTGAGCACACCTGCAGGGATAGTTGATCTTTTTTTACAATGTGGTACCAATCTCTGCTGTACAGCAAACTGATTCACTTATACACATATAGACATTCTTTTTCTAAATATCCTTTTCCATTATGATTTATCACAGGATATTGAATATACTTCACTGTGGTACTGTAAGACCTTGTTGTTTATCCACTATATAGAATAGTTTGGATCCGCTAATCCAAAACTAGTCCTTCCCTCCTCCACCCACCTCCCCATTGGCAATTAGGAGTCTGTTCTCTAGGTCTGTGAGTCTGTTTTGGGGATCGGTTCATTTGCGCTGTATTTTAGATTCTACACGTAAGCGATATCACATGGTATTTGTCTTTCTGACTTCACCTAATACGATAATCTCTAGTTGCATCTGTGTTGCTGCAAACGGCAAGATTTCATTCTTTCTCGTGGCTGAATAGCACTCCAGCTTCTTCAGGCTGGAATGGATAAAGAAGATGTGATATATATATATATTTATCTTTATCCATTCAACTGTCAATGAACATTTAGGTCATTCCCATGTCTTGGCTACTGTGACTAGTGCTGCTGTGAGCAAAGGGGTGCATGTATCTTTTCGAATTAGAGTTTTGTTCGGGTATATGCCGAAGAGTGGGATTGCTGGGTCGTATGNCAGGCTGGAATGGATAAAGAAGATGTGATATATATATATATTTATCTTTATCCATTCAACTGTCAATGAACATTTAGGTCATTCCCATGTCTTGGCTACTGTGACTAGTGCTGCTGTGAGCAAAGGGGTGCATGTATCTTTTCGAATTAGAGTTTTGTTCGGGTATATGCCGAAGAGTGGGATTGCTGGGTCGTATGGTAATTCCAGTTTTAGTTTTCTGAGGAACCTCCATGCTGTTTTCCATAGTGGCTGCACCAGCTTACATGGCTCATGGCTCACCTTTTCTTGGAGCGGCAGGCAAGACGTCCAGAGAAGAAGCTGACTCGTTGCCCACTGAGGGTGGGCCACCAGGTGGAGCGTCTGGAAGAGGAATTTTGCCAGATCAGCTGGCACATATCTGACTAGCCCTTCACGACAGTAACTTCCATTACATCAAACTGTCTACATGGCAATAACTCACTGCCCATGGGTATCGATCATAGTGATTGGCACCTCCATCCATCTGATTAATCCCTCAGCCAGGGTGTTCTGAGTCGGTTTGGATTCCTCCTCCCCTTCAGCCCCACACCAGAAACCAGCATTTTTGAAATGTCTTTTATACATGGGTACCTGGCATATTTTTTTATTTGATACTTATTTATTGAGCATCTTCTATTCTTTTATGGACCCCAAAATATATATTTATTAAGCACTTAGTATGAAAAGTGGGGTTTCCAAGCCAGCCAGGGTGATTGAGCAGGAAGAGGGAGAAAATGAGTAAAGGAATCACAGAGAAAGTAGTGCCTTTGGGGTTCTGACAGATGAATAGGAGTTTTCCAGGTGAAGAAGAGAGAGGGAGGTACTCCAGGCAGCTCCAACAAAGGCCAGGGGGATGGGTTAGAGGTGGCTCTTAGGAGCCCAGCGATCATCAGGAAGGAGAAGGGGTGATCTTCCCCAGTGGTCCAGTGATTAAGAACCGGCCTTCCAATGCAAGGGGCACAAGTTCAATTCCCACTGGGGGAACTAAGATTTCACATGTCTCCAGGCAACTAGAGAGAGAAACCAGCATACTACAATGAGGACCCCACGTGTCACAAGTAAGACCAGGTGCAGCCAAATTAATTAATTAATTTTTAAAACAGGAAGCAGCAGAAAAATCTTGCAAAAAACACAGCAAACCAAAAACACAAAAGAAGGGAATTGGTGGGTAGCAGCCTCAGCCCAGACTGTCGCCACCTCCTTACCCCTCCCTTGGTCCTCTCTGTGGCCTCTCTCCCACAGGTCCTTCCTGTTGATGCGCTGAAAGACGCCAAGGGCCAGCAGCCAGGCCTCCCGTGGCCCGAAATGAGCCGACAGCAGCTGGGCCATTTCCAGGGGACCCGCCGGCTCCATCCGCCCCCAGGGGATCTTCACCTCCCCCATTTCTGTCGCAGTCCCCAGGTATAACTTGAACTTCTTCAGCTCCACAGCCTCCAGTTCCTCCAAGTAGGTGCAGAGGCGACCCAGCTCGCTCCTGAGCGGGGCTGGGGACATGGGGGCACCGTGGGCCCTCCAGGAGAGAGGCTGGAGGGGTGTTTCTATACCCGGGAGGAGCGAGTCCACATGCCCAGCTCTGATCACCGCAGGCAGAGACGTGAACACCCGGACAGGCCTTCTGTTGAAATAGCGCCTCCTCCCCCTTCGATTCCTTCCCAGCCCTCCCCACCACACCCTCACCTCACCAACAGGTCCACTTTGAAGAGGAGGAAGTGGAGACAGATTGGGAAATCGCAGGGGGCCCTGAGTGGTAGTGAGAAAAAGCTTTCACTTCTCTCCTTCTTCCCCGCTCCCTGGACCAGACACTCTTTGTCCTAACTACTGTCTTCCTTGCCTCACTGGGTCCAAGGTAGATCATTATCAAAACAGTTCCTGCTCTTGGGGTTGGGGGGATGTTTTCCTGGTGGTGCTAGTGGTAAAGAGCCTGCCTGACAGCGCAGGAAACATATGAGAGGTGGGTTCGATCCCTGGGCTGGGAAGACCCCCTGGAGGAGGGCATGGCAACCCACCCCAGTATTCTTGTCTGGAGAATCCCATGGACAGAGGAGCCTGGCGGGCTACAGCCCATGGAGTTGCACAGAGTCAGACATGACTGAGGCAGCCTAGCAACACATGCTTCCTCATGGGAGAATTAGACCTCCTTTCCCATGATATTGGACTTGGATGTGTCGCTTGCATTAACCAATGTCATGAGAGCAAATGTGAACATGAAATGTGGGTGAAGGTGAGCAAATTTTTCTCCCAGGTACTGATGAGGGAGACAGAAACTTAGAGGGGTACATGGGTTCTCCACCGTTACACAGCTAAACAAGGGCAGAGATAGACATCTCATCTCCTTCGGACCGGGAAGCTGCCCTCGGATGAGTGAAAAGGGTATAGTCAGGACTTCCCTGGTGATCCTGGGGTTCAGAATCCCTCTTCCAGGGCAGGGGGTGTGGGCATGATCCCTGCTGGGGGAACTAAGCCCACAGACTCTGGAGCCAGCCTGCCATAATTAAGACCCCACGCAGTGCACCCCCCGACCCCCAAGAAGACACAGTCTGGAGAAGGATGTAGCTCAGATAGCTATCAGGTGTTTATACTGGGAAAGATTTAGGTTGGATGGGGAGAAAGGAGGGATCTTATTATTGGAAATTCTTTTTTTCCTTAAAGGTTTGTTTATTTATTTTTGGCTGTGCTGATTTTTCATTGCTATGTGTGGGTTTTCTCTAGTTGTGGCGAGTGGGGACTATTTTTCCTTGCGGTTCTTAGGCTTCTCATTGTGGTGGCTGCTCGCTGTGGAGCAGAGGCTCTAGGGAGATGGTCGGTAGCTGTGGCCCACGGGCTTAGCTGTTCCATGGTACAAGGAACCTTCACTGACCAGGAATCAAACCCATGTCCCCTGCATTGGCAAGCAGATTCTTATCCACTGTGCATGCCTGCATGCTAAGTCACTTCAGTCATGTCTTTGCGACCCTATGGACTGTAGCCCGTCAGACTCCTCTGTCCGTGGGATTCTCCAGGCAATAATGCTGGGGGGGGGGTTTACCATGCCCTCTTCCAAGGAATCATCCCAACTCAGGGAATCGAACCCACGTCTCTTGTATGTCCAGCATCAGAAGACAGGTTCTTTACCACTAGAGCCCCCTGGGAAGCCCCTTATCCACTGTTCCACCAAGGATGTCCAGGGAGCCAGTGAATGGTTTTGAACACGGCAACGAGGTCAAGAAGGGGTTTGGGGGAAATGCTTTGGTTTCTAGGTCTTTCTAGGGACAGTGATGCAATGTGGCTGCCCTCTGCGGTCTTCACATTCCTCTCCCCCCACCCTTCGCCCTGGGGCTTTTCTGGTCCAGTGAGAGCCTGGAAGCGCTTTCTAAGCTTCACCTTAAACTTTTACAGTCTTGGTAAGGAAATGAAGAAGTAGGACACAGCGTAAGGCCTGCCATAGTCTATGTAAACTGGGAATTTCAGAGATGAGGTATTGGGCTCTGACACTTACTTGTGACATGCTTTAATCGTCCTGTTCTCACTTCCCTCCTTCCTCAGCCACCATCCACACTGGAAGTCTGCCTCTTCAACTGCTGGTGCTTCTAGAAGGAAAGACAGGACCCCTGTGCTTAGTGGAAAGGGGAGGGATTCGTGAGGGCCAGTCAAGTTTTCTGGACTCAGAATAGAGCTGGATTCATATACAAACAATATGGCTTTTCATGTAATAAACTATAGTGAAATAGAATAATGTTCATATATATATATATAGTATGACTGAATCACATTGCTGTATACCTGAAATTAACACAATACTGTAAATTTTTTTTTTTTTTTTTTTAGCAGTTAAGGAATGGAACTGGAAAAGGAAATGGCAACCCACTCCAATACTCTTGCCTGGAGAATCCCATGGACGGAGGAGCCTGGTAGGCTACAGCCCACGGGGTTGCAAAGAGTCGGACACGACTGAGCGACTTCACCTTCACCTTCAAGGAATGGAACTGGGGTTAGTCAACATTTCTGGGTACAATTGCAAAATCGTGTCTCCAGGCAGGGATTCTCAAACCCTAGTTTGCATCGCCAGGAGACCTTATTGGAATAAAAATTCTATTTTAGTGGGTGTGAGGGTCTACATTTCTTTCTTTCTTTTTATTAATTTGATTGGGGTATAGCTTCTTTACAGTGTTGTGTTAGCTTTTGCTGTGAATCAGCCATACGTGAACACAGATCCCCCCTTTTTCGGATCCCCTTCCCGTGTAGATCACCGCGGAGCACTGAGCAGAGTGCCCCGTGCTGTACAGCAGGTTCTCACTGTTCTCTACTGTGCATTTATGTCAATCCCAATCTCCCAGTTCATCCCTACTTTCCCCTTGGTATTCGTATATTTGTTCTCTACATCTGTTTCAGCTTTGCAAATAAGTTCATCTGTACCATTTTTCTAAATTCCACACGTGGGCAATATTATATATTTGTTTTCGAGGTTCTGGAGAAGGAAATGGCAACCCATTCCAGTATTCTTGCCTGGAGAATCCCATGGACAGAGGAGCTTGGTGGGCTACAGTCCACGGGTCACAAAGAGTCAGACACGACTGAGCGATTTCACTTTCACTCACTTCACTTTTCAAGGTTCGGCATGTGATAGTATATATCAATACTTCATTCCTTTTTTGGGGAAGGGGCAAAGAATCTGCCCACAATGTGAGGGACCTTTTGATCCCTGGGTCGGGAAGATCCCCTGGAGAAGGAAATGCCAACTCACTCCAGTATTCCTGCCTGGAGAATCCCATGGACAGAGGAGCCTGGTGGGCTACAGTCCATGGGATTGCAAAGAGTTGGACATGACTGAGTGACTAACACTTCATTCCTTTTTATGGCTGAATAATATTCTTTTGTGGGACTTCCCTGGGGACTCCGTGGTGAAAAATCCCATGGACAGAGGAGCCTGGTGGACTGCGGTCCATGGGGTTGCAAAGGAGTCGGATACGAGTTGTTGACTAAACAGCAACAATGTTCCTTTGTACGATATGGAATGGTTTTGAGTACGGGAGGGATGGAGTCAGACCTGCACCAGGGAAGATATCGCAGGGTGATAATGGACAGTGAACCAAAGGAGGCAGCCTGGAGCCGTGGTGCAGGCTCTGACCTGGGACAGGGAATGCGTTCAATTCAGGGGTGAGTCACACGAGTTCTCAGGCATCGGGTGATAAAGAAGGTGGTGCTAGCCTGCACCCTCTAAGGGTGAGACCTGGGCTCCCCGGCTGACGCTGTCATTACCTTACCTCTTCCCCTCCTTTCCCAGGAAGGAAAAGCATAGTTCTAGGAATTCAGAGGGGAGGGAAGCTGACTCGCTAACCTGTTTCCCAATACTCTTTCAAGAAAACACTTCCTTCTCATGGGAAGGAAGAGACGTGGCAATGTTGGGGCCTTCTGGGGCTCAGCACTGTTTCTGGAAACACAGGAAAGGAACCATTCCAGGGCATGACTTCAACTTCTGCTTCTATACATAAGGAGGGACGATTTTTGTTTTTAAAGCCAATTCAGGAAACACACAAAATGCTTCTCGAGACTTCCCTCTCACCAAGAAGATGTGATTTTCTGACTGTAGACAATGACATCTCTTTCCCTCTCTCTTTTTTGGCATGTGAGATTTTAGTTCCCTGCCCAGGCATGGAACCTGTGTTCCAAGCAGCTCAGTCTTAACCTCTGTACCTCCAGGGTAGTCCCAGCAATGCCATATCTTTATTTACAAATATTCTAGTGTGTTAATAAGTGGAAAGAAATGTAAGGAGGTTAAGAAATTTGGGGGCTTCCCAGGTGGCTCAGCAGTAAGGAATCTGCCTGACAATGCTGGAGACACAGGTTTGATCCCGGGGTCAGGAAGATCCCCTAGAGGAGGAAATGGCAACCCACTCGAGTATTCTTGCCTGGAGAAGCCCATGGGCAGAGGAGCCTGGTGAGTGACAGTCCACAGGTTTGCAAAGAGTCAAACAGGACTGAGCTTCTGAGCATAAGCTGGATAAAGTATGCTGAAAAATCTCTGGCAGAAGTCTGAGACACAGTTTTCATGTTGACTGTAAATCTAAATTCCCTCATGTAGGGGAGATGTATCCTAGTTTTTTAGACATAGCCTTGCTCTTTCTTTAAGAAGTTTTTTTCTGTTTGTTTCTTTTCTTTTCTTTTTTTTAAATTTGGCTGTGTTGGCTCTTAGTTGGGGCACATAGGATCTTCGTTTCATTGTGATGTATGGGCTCACTAGCTGTGGGACTCAGGCTACTTTTGGTGCAAGGGTTTAGTTGCTCCTCGGCATGTGGGATCTTCAATTCCCAGGGATTGAACCCATGTCCCCTGCATTGTAAGGCAGATTCTTAACCACTGGACCACCAGGTAAGTCCCAGTGATTAAAGGGAATTTGTCATTGTCTTACTTTACGTGGTATGATGAAAACTCTCTCTGCCCCCATTCAGCTCCATCATCGGTATAATCTATGTTACTCACTCATGTAAGCTGGCCTTGCTTTTACATGAGATGTGACCAAATGCTGAGTTCTTAGCAACTGAATGAGACTCCAGGCTGCTCCGTGGGCTGTCACAGTGGTGCCTTACATACACCCTTTTTGTTCAGTTGCTAAGTCACATCTGACTCTTTTTGAGCCCATGGACTGTGGCAAGCCAGGCTTCCCTGTCCTTCACTGTCTCCCGGAGTTTGCTCAAACTCATGTCCATAGAGTCAATGATGCCATCCANGTGGGCTGTCACAGTGGTGCCTTACATACACCCTTTTTGTTCAGTTGCTAAGTCACATCTGACTCTTTTGGAGCCCATGGACTGTGGCAAGCCAGGCTTCCCTGTCCTTCACTGTCTCCCGGAGTTTGCTCAAACTCACGTCCATTGAGTCAATGATGCCATCCAGCCATATCATCCTCTGTCACCCCCTTTGTTGTCACATAAAGAAAACATCAAGCTCTACCCCCCCCAAACATGCTCATCACCACCAGCATCCCCAGCTCATAACCAACTGACCAAAAAGAGAAACCAGCACTCCCAGCTTACAGATGGGGAAACTGAGGCTCCGAGGGAGGCCCAGAGAGTGTGACCTGTACAGCAGTGATAGAAGATAGATGACCTCCAAATTTAAGCTTTTAAATGCTTAGCAGCTGGAAGGGCACTTATCAACCCAGCCGACTACTGCTCCAATTTGAAAGAGGCCAAACAATGAAGTGACTTGCAGGCCATCACACAGCTCCCCAAAGCTGTCACAGTGTCGGTCCTCCCACTGCTCCGGGCCCCCACTGTTGACAGGTCCCAGTCATGCCTCCTGTGCCCTGCGAGGTTGTGCAACTTCCTCAGCCCTGTCCTCACTCTCTGACCACAGACCCCAGCAGGAAGCTCCCAGCCTGACTGGTTCCTCCCGCATTGGGTTTGAGGAACAGTCAGATATCAACAGATCATTGCCGCAGAGGCTCCCACTATTCCTGCCCAGGACCACTGCTTGCTGATGATATTGAAAATGCACATTGAGGGGGCTTCCCTAGTGGCTCAGTAGTAAGGAATCTGCCCGCCAGTGTTGGAGACATGGGTTCAATCCCTGGTCTGAGAAGGGCCCACATGTGGAGAAGTACATAAGCCTGTGGGCCACAACTACTGAGTCTGCTTGAGAGCCCGGGAGTTGCAACTACTGAGCCCACAGTCCGTTGCTACTGAAGCCCGCAGTCCCTAGACCCCGTGCTCTGCAACAAGAGAAGCTACTGCAGTGAGAAGCCCGCATACCACAACTAGAGAGTAGCCCCCAAAGCAATGAAGACCCAGCACAGCCAAAATAAATTTTAAAATAAAATGTATTTGAAAAATTAACATAGAGCAAAAATGGGTGGTACTTAAAGAAAATTTGTCAGGTTCTTAAAATCACAGACCAGCTCACGTCTCTCTTTAGAAGCTCTCCTAAGATCTCAGACTTATCCTTCAGGGCACACGGAGTGCTTTGCAGCTATTGATATGTATTGCTCTTGCCCAATTAGCCTACGATCACCAGGAACAGACCTGTAAGACTGACAAAGCTAAGTTTATTCCAGAGAAAACAGGTGAGACCTGAGAGGGGACAGGAAGGGAGGCAATGGAGAACTCTCACCTCCTCTCTGGTTTCTGGATTCCTGAACAAGTGTGGTCCCTGGAGCCCAGACTGATATGTACTGGAACACCCTCTCCACCCTAGAGTGCACACCTTTTTTACTTCCACAGCAGTTCTCTCTCCTACCTTTTTCTTCCTTTCTTTTTTTTTTTTCCCCTTGGCTGTGCAGCCTGTGGGATCTTAGTCCCCTGCCCAGAGGTTGAACTCGCACCCACCAGCGGTGAAAGCAGTCCTAACCACCAGACGGCCAGGGAATTCCAGGTTCTATCCTTTTATCTTGGCTTCTGCAGCCCAGGTTTTACTCTGAGAATTTTCTTTTATAGCTGTATTACCAGAGAAGTTTATGGTAAGCTGATGTAACCAAGAAGCCTAGTGCTGAGATAAGATACTTTCCTTTTCTCTTACAGAGGATGTCTGCAGTTGATGCAAGGCCAGCAGGGGGCGCTGTTCCGCACGCTCATCCAGGGAACCAGAGTGATGCGGTGTGTGGTGTTCGGTGGCTAAATTGTTTCCGACTCTGCAATCCTGTGGCCCACCAAGCTCCTCTGTCCGTGGGATTTCCCAGGTGCNGGGCGCTGGGTACCTCCTGGGCGGCGTGGCCAGGCAGCGGTCCGCAGACATCCCTGCCGCAGCAGGGGCTCCACGGGGCCCAGGGTGAAGTCGAGCCCTGTCTGGGCGAAGCATCCGGCTCGGGGGACAGTCCCGCATCCCGGGAGGCAGTGGGCCGGCAGCTGCAGGGTCACGGCCAAAGTGAAGCCCACCTTCAGCAGCGAGAAGGGCTGCAGGAAGGAGTCCCTGGCGGATGGCCTGGCGGCGGTCAGCCAGGGTCAAGGTGATGATGAGCAGGTTTTCCGGAAGGGTCAGCACCTAAGTGACAAGGAACACCGTGAAGGAGAGGAGCTAGTGACCCCCGGTAGCATGAACCGCCCCCACGGGGGTCCGCTCTTCTGGTTCCGTATGTGGCCCGCAGTCTGAGCTCCTGGTTTGGTTCTGGCTCTCTAGGGCTTAGCCTCTTTGGAGTCTCCTCCCCCCCCACGGGGGAGTTGTGAAGAGGAAATGAAGGAAAACTTACAACAGGGCTCGGCTGGTCATAAACACCCTCCAGGATGCTCGGTATTATCTGTATGTAGTGGAAGAAATATTTCATCAGAATTTCCCAGGACTTCCCTGGTGACCCAGTGAATAAGCATCCACCTGCCAATGCAGGAGAGGCAGGTTCCAGCCCTGGTCGGAGAAGAACCCACATGCCTGGAGCAACTAAGCCCTTGTCCCACAACTACTGAACCTGAGTGCCCTAGAGCCCAGGCTTGGCAATAGAAGAGGCCGCCACAGTGAAAAGCCTGGACATGCAACAAAGACTAGCACCTGCCCTCCACAGCTAGAGAAAGCCCGCATGCAGGAGCAGGGACCCACGACAGCCAAATAAATAAACTCAACTATAAGAACCTTTTTCCTCTTGCCTCCCACAAACCCTGTTATTTCCTTATTTATTTGACTGCCGTGTCTGTTGCTGCAGGCCTGTGAAGTCTAGCTCCCTATCTAGGGATTGAACCCAGACCCCCTGCACTGGGGGCAGGGGTTTTAGCCACTGGACCACTAGGGATGTCCCCAAACCTGTTATTTACTGATTAAATACTTTGTTAATCCATTGAGGGGTGAGACCTGTTACTTGAAGGGCTTTCATTGTCTACTGAGTCAGTTCATATAGATGGGAATCAGGAAAAATAATATAGAGGACTGGGGTTTTGCATTTCACAGCTATTTATTTACCTGTTTGCTTATGTTTATGAATGGTAATGTCATATACTTTTTCAGAAGTGGATGTGTCATTACCATTCTTCTTTGCATTGCTGCGTTTTCTCAAATAGAGCATGCAGTTGCAACCAGCCCCCAGATTGAGATGCAGAGTAGGAACAGCACCTTGTGTCCCTCTAGTCACAACCCCCCTCCCAAAAGGTCTTTCCTGGTGACTCAGTGGTAAAGAATGCCTGCCAATGCAGAAGACCTGGATTCCATCCCTGAGTTGGGAAGAGCCCCTGGAGGAGGAAATGGCAACTCGTTCCAGTGTTCTTGTCTGGAAATCCCATGGACAGAAGAGCCTGGTGGGCTACAGTCCATGGGGGTGCAAAGCCTTGGACAGGACTTAGCCCTTGCTCATCACAACTAGAGAAAGCCCGTGTGCAGCAAGGAGACCCCACTGCCCTCAAAAATAAATAAATAAATAAATAAAAATTTAAAAAGAGGATTCTACTGTTAAAAAATAAATAAAAAAGAAAATTGCATCTGATAGATTTAGGACATCTGTATAAAGTTAAAATATATATATATATTTAACTCATGCCTCCTGCAGTGGAAGTATACAGTTTTAACCATAGGACTGCCAGGGAGGTCCTGAGCCAAAGTAAAGTTTTGCTCCCCTTATCATTGATTTACTGTGACAGCCAGTTTAGGGTATCCAAGTAAAATGCAGGGGGCAAGGTAAATTTGAAGTTCCAACAGACAATGAATAAGCTTCATTTATTAAACGTGCATGTGTCATGTAATTTAGGATACATTTACTGGGGACATGGTTGTGCCTAGTGTAGTGAAGTAGCCATGCTTACCCCTTACCTCCTCTTTCTCTTCTGCCTCCGTACTCATCTCTCCCAGCAAACAGAGCTGCTCGAAGAAGAGGACTAAGTCGCATTCCACTTCATCTTCTTCCATCCCTTTGTGTGAGGCTGCACACAAGCATGATGCTTGTTAGCTGCTTTTGTTGCTGTAGCAGAAGTGATGGAAAAAAAAATGCTTTCGTTGCTAAAATTAACATCAGAGATTTTAAACTCCCCTTCTCTTGATTCAGGCACAGCTAGGCTTGGGATCCCCCACACCGGAGTGTGTCAGGCCACGTGCAGACTGTGGGGACTCAAGTCGCAGAAGAGGACTGGGAGGGAGCAGGGTTAAGTGGGGTCCTGAGTCTCACAGCCCACACTTCTCAGGGTCCTTGATGATCAAATGAATTCAAGTGTCCACAGAAATAAACTATCTGTAATAGGAATAGGAAAGAGTTTTATCTGAGCCAAACTGAGGACTATAGCAAGGGAGACGGTGTCCCTGTAGCTCTGGGAAGCTGCTCCATTGAAGCACGGATTCCAGCACGGTCCTACAGCTCATCCAGACACTCACACATCAACATGACAGGGTGTATTCCTTCAAGGTTTCAAAAGAGACAGTCAGTGCAGAGACAGCGCGGCAACAGCTCCCTGGTGTCTGGGAAGAGAGCCTTATCTTTCAGGGAGTGTTAACATGGAGGCCATGAGAAGGGAGTTATTCATCCTTATCTTCAAAACAGACGCTCTTTACCTCACTGGTTAATGCAGATGAGCTACAAGGGTTGGACAGGCTGTCTTAGTTCACACACAGTTCAGGCTGAACCATGGGTGAGCCAAAATGACTTCCCCATTCCTCAATATGTGAACATTTTCGCCATCACAGGATATAAAAATCTTAGAACTGTATGATCCAGCAATTCTACTTCTGAGAATATATCCAAAAGAATTTAAAGCACACTCTGGAAGAGATAGTTGTAAACTGCTGTTCACTGCAGCATTATTCACAGTAACTAAAGTATGAAAGCAAGCCAAATGCCATTGACCAACAAAGGGTAAGCCAAACGTGCAGTGATAGAATATTCTTTAATATTAAAAAGGGAAGGGAATTCCAACGCATGTTACAACATAGAGGAATCTTGTGGACATTTTACTAAGTGATATTATCCTGACAGGAAATGACTAATATTCTATGATTCCACTTAAGTAAAGGACATGGGGTGGTCAGTTTCACAGACAGAGAGCGTGATGGTGATTGCCAGGAACTGTGAAGGAGAAAGGGGGAATTGCTGATGAATGGGTGCAGAGTTTAAGTTTTGCCAGATGAAAAAAAGTCCTGGAGTTTGGTTGGACAAAATGTGAATGCACTTAATGCGATTGAACTGGACACTTAAAGATGGTTAAAATGGTCAATTTTATTTTATGAATATTATACTGCAACAAAAATCATCTTGGAACTATTCCCTGAGGGTAACCACAGAGGAGTCAGGGCTGATAGTAACACAGCAGATGCTCCCCGCCCGCCCAAAAATAATCAATAAGCAACCTGTCATGGGAACAGGGAAGAGTTTTCTCTGAGCCAAAATGAGTATTGTAGCCTGGAAGACAGAGTCAGACAGCTCTGAGCAACTGCTCTGTTGAAGCATGGAGTCCAGTGCAGTCTTACACCTCATCCAAGCAAAGAACATACATTACGCACAACAGGGTTTATTCTTTCAAGATTTCAAAAGAGACAGACTTAGTACATAGACATTGAGACAGCAGCTCCCTGGTGTCTGGGAAGGGAACCTTATCTTTCAGGGAGCATTAACATGGATGCCTTGAGAAGGGAGTTTCTTTTTATCTTCAAAACAGATACTCATTACCTCAACTGTTAGAGCAGATGAGCTGTGAAGGTTGGACAAGCTGTCTTAATTCACACAAAATTCAGGCTGAACCATGGACAAGCAAAAATGGTTTCCCCATACCTCAATATGTGAACATCTTCTCCATCACAAGCAGATAAAAATCCTAGAACCATATGATCCAGCAATTCTACCTCTGAGGATATACCCAGAAGAATTGAAAACACACTCCTGAAGAGATTTTTGTACACTCAATGTTCACAACACCATTATTCACAGTAGCTAAAACGTGAAAGCAACCCAAGTGCCCATTGACCATCAAATGGATAAGCCAGTGTGGTACATACAAATAAGACTATTATTCAGCACTAAAAAAGGAAGGGAATTCTAACACATACTACAGCATGAATGAAACTAGTGGACACAGTACTAAGTAAAATAACCTGATGGAAAGGACAAATATTGTTTGATTCCGCTGACATGAAGTAACTAGAGTGCTCAGATTCATAGAGACAAAAAGCAGAATGATGGCTGCCAGGAACTAAAAAAAGAGAAAGGGAGAGCTTTTGCTTAATGGGAATCAAATTTCAGCTTTGCAAGATGAAAAAAGTCCTGGAGTTTTCACAAAACATGAATGTACTTAACACTACTGAACTGCATGCTTAAAATGATAGAGTGGTAAATTGTGTGTTAGGTACATTTTGCCACAATTAAAAAAGACTTCTCAGGACCTCCCCCGAGGGTAACCACAGAGGAGTCAGGGCTGATAGTAACACAGCAGATGCTCCCCGCCCGCCCAGCCCCAGCCCCACCCCAACAGCCCAGGGCTGAGGACTGTCTTCTGTGCTCAGGACTCCCCGCTTCGGTTCTTGGAGATGTTTCAGCTCCAGCCCTGCACGGCTTTCCCTCAGCCTCCCTGACTGACCCAAGGCTCCAGGCTCTGTTCCAAGGATCCAGTAAGTCTGAGGTCACCCTCTTCTGTGGGAGACTGGATGCTGAGTTCACATCCTCCCAAAGAGACCTCTGCAACCCCAGAGTGCTGGGGGGTCAGCCCGACTCCAGCCTGAGGGTGGCGAGACCCATTTTCTACATGACAGCAGGAGCTGGGAATGTGTGTGAAAAAAAGGTGTGTGGGGGAGGAGGGGGGTGATTGGACCAGTGTCCTGACAATATGTGAATATTTTTGACTCATATAATAGCAGTAATTACCCTTATACAGTGAATGTGACATGTGGACCACTGATTTCCGTCTTCACCAGACTCTCTGCCCTCCGTGTCTGTGGGTTCCTCATCTGAAGATACGGGAGTGACTGCAAAGAACTTGGGCATCTATGGATTTGGGTATTCATGAGGGGTGACAGTTTGATGATTTATATTAAATTACTTTTGGGTTTGGTACATCCAGCCCTGGTGGCTCAGATGGTAAAGAATCTGCTTGCAATGCAGGAGACCTGGTTTTGATCACTGAGTCTCAAAGATTCCCTAGAGGAAGAAATGGCAACCCGCTCCAGTATTCTTGCCTGGAGAATCCCATGGACAGAGGAGCCTGGCAGGCTATAGTCCGTGGGGTCACAAAGAGTCGAACGAGACTGAATGACTAATACACACACACACCCAGCAACTCTGTGAAGCCAGTTCTATTATTTACCATTGGTAGCAATTTAAACAATGGGGTATAATACAAGTTACATGAAATTTACCATCTTAGCCATTTTTAAATGTTGTTGTTGTCCAGTCACTAAGCTGTGTCTGCCTCTTTGAGACCCCACAGACTGTAGCCTGCCAGGCTTCCCTGTGCGGCACTATATCCTGGAGTTTGCTCAAATTCATGTCCATTGAGTCGACAATGCCATCCATCCATCTCATCCTCTGTCACCCTCTTCTCTTCCTGCCCTCCATCTTTCCTAGCATCAGGGTTAACACATTCAAATTGCTTCATATGGTGGGCCCGTTAACATTCTGAGGCACAATCAGGTAATTGAGGGTTATACACTCCCCTGAGCCAAGGAGAAGGAAGTAGGGATCTGGGGCTTCAAAAGGGAGGAAGACAACTTCCAGGAAAATGGGGAGAACAAATGTTTGGGAAAAAATGCTTGCAGCTCCACGCAGGAGAGTCTTTCTAAGATAAAAATAGGCCCCGGCATAGGCTGCCTAATCTAAATGACTTTGAACCATAAAGTGAGAGGAAAATAGATTTCTTTGAGTCTGCAGCATCTTAATTGTGTTCAGCTCAAAACAACCCACAAGCCGAAGTGACACATTTTAGGGTGATGTTTTCTGCTCCGCCAACTTCTCTTCAGCCACCCTTCCAATAACTTTGAAACATATTAAAAGATGTATTTACGCTTAAGGAACCAAAGCTCAGAGATGGAGAACTTGCCCAATGTGTCCTTTTACCACCTGCTCCCCATCACTCTCCTGGTGGTTCAGATGGTAAAGAATCTGCTTGCAATTCAGGAGACATAAGAGACCTGGGTTCAATCCCTGGGTCAGGAAGATCCCCTGGAGAAGGAAATGGCAACCCACTCCAGTATTCTTGCCTGGAGAATCCCGTGGACAGAGAAGCCTGGCCCTAGTGGGCTACAGCCCATGGGGTCACAAAGAGTTAGACACGATTGAGTGACTCACTATTCACTCACTTTTCCCCATCACGCCATTGTTTTGTGGAATTGGACTCTCAGGGCCAAGGGTAGATGGACATTCTTTCTTCTAAAATTTATTTTATTGAAGTAAAGTTGATTTATAATGTATTAACTGGCTGCACAGCAAAGGGATTCAGTTATATATATGTATTTTGGTGCTTTTTTATACTCTTTTCCATTATGGTTTATCACAGGATATTGAATAGAGTTTCCTGGGTTACACAGCAGGACCTTGTTTAGGATGGACATTCTTGATGGCTCAGTGTCTTGTTTTCTCAGCAGATCGTGGTCTCCTCAACTATGTCTAGGATGTTGTGTCAGTATGTTCGCCAGTTTGTTCAGAAGCTGGTCTGCAGGCGGCCGCTGGAGCCCATAGAGGAATCTGAGAGTGCCACGGCTCATCTGAACATCCTAGGTCTGGTTATCTTGGGTGTGGGCAGAAGCCTGGGAGCTGGCGTGTATGTCTTGATTGGCTTCATTGCCAAGCTCGTAGCTGGACCATCAGTTATCACTTGCTTCTTGGTGGACTCCCTGTCTGCTGTGTTGTTCAGGCTCTGCTATGCTGAGGTGGGGGCCCAGATACCACGCTTGGGTTCTGTGCATCTCCATAGCTTTGCCATCATGGGACAACTGTGCGGCTTTGTCATTGGCTGGAACCTCATTTTGTCCTTATTTGTTGGTGAGATGATGGGTAGGGGGAAGATGTGGGCTGAAGATCCAGAAACAGGGAGGTGATATTGGGGTCTTACTCATTCATAAACCCCTTGCTGTTGACCTTGCAGCGGGAAGCTGGTAATAGTAGCCAAACCCTTTTCAACTTCTTTCTACTCAGCTCTGTCCTGTTTTGCTTAAATGATGGACCAAGAACTCAGAGGAAAGGGAACTCTAGAGGGTAGATGAGAAGGAGACATGGCCCACAGGCTCACCCCCTCATCATATTGAAGTCTCTGCTCAGCTGTTGTCTTTGTGGGATTTTCAATTATCTCTAGATTTTACATTTCACCCGCATCTCCCTGCCCTCCTGGTCCCACTTCCCTGTGTATATATAACATTGTGTTATATACACACTTCCCTGTGTATATATAACATTGATCTCCTCTCAGTGTATTAACCAGTTGATGTATTTTCTGAATCATCTGGGTCTGCTTTCCTCTTCCCTCTCTCCCCTGCCCCCATGAAAAGAAACTTTGAGATTAGGGTTTTTGCTTAATTTTTTTTTTAATACATCCCAAGGCACATAGCAGAGGATGTGCGTTTATATGTGTTACTGAATATTCCTCTTACCACTGCAGGCACAGCCTGTGTGGCCAAGGCCTGGAGCATCGCCTTTGACAGCCTCACTGGGAACCACATCTCTCAGGCGTTAGAAGGAACCTTCTCTCTGTATATGCCCTCTGCCCTCGCCACGTTCCCCAACTTTGTCACACTGGGCCCACTGCTGCTGATTACTGGTGAGCAGGGGTCAGTGATAGAAGAGTGAGGTGTGGAGGGGGAAGTAGGGTGGAAGGCTTGGAGTGGTGGAATGGTGGGGGGCTTGGAACGGGAAGAAGGGTCTGGGATGTGAGAGACAGAAAGGGAGGACATAGCCTGTCATTTGCTACCCTTGGCAGTAGAGATTCTGGGCTGGATCATTCTCTGGTGTGGGGTCGTCCTGTGCATTGTAAGATGCGTTTTTTGNAATAGAGTTTCCTGGGTTACACAGCAGGACCTTGTTTAGGATGGACATTCTTGATGGCTCAGTGTCTTGTTTTCTCAGCAGATCGTGGTCTCCTCAACTATGTCTAGGATGTTGTGTCAGTATGTTCGCCAGTTTGTTCAGAAGCTGGTCTGCAGGCGGCCGCTGGAGCCCATAGAGGAATCTGAGAGTGCCACGGCTCATCTGAACATCCTAGGTCTGGTTATCTTGGGTGTGGGCAGAAGCCTGGGAGCTGGCGTGTATGTCTTGATTGGCTTCATTGCCAAGCTCGTAGCTGGACCATCAGTTATCACTTGCTTCTTGGTGGACTCCCTGTCTGCTGTGTTGTTCAGGCTCTGCTATGCTGAGGTGGGGGCCCAGATACCACGCTTGGGTTCTGTGCATCTCCATAGCTTTGCCATCATGGGACAACTGTGCGGCTTTGTCATTGGCTGGAACCTCATTTTGTCCTTATTTGTTGGTGAGATGATGGGTAGGGGGAAGATGTGGGCTGAAGATCCAGAAACAGGGAGGTGATATTGGGGTCTTACTCATTCATAAACCCCTTGCTGTTGACCTTGCAGCGGGAAGCTGGTAATAGTAGCCAAACCCTTTTCAACTTCTTTCTACTCAGCTCTGTCCTGTTTTGCTTAAATGATGGACCAAGAACTCAGAGGAAAGGGAACTCTAGAGGGTAGATGAGAAGGAGACATGGCCCACAGGCTCACCCCCTCATCATATTGAAGTCTCTGCTCAGCTGTTGTCTTTGTGGGATTTTCAATTATCTCTAGATTTTACATTTCACCCGCATCTCCCTGCCCTCCTGGTCCCACTTCCCTGTGTATATATAACATTGTGTTATATACACACTTCCCTGTGTATATATAACATTGATCTCCTCTCAGTGTATTAACCAGTTGATGTATTTTCTGAATCATCTGGGTCTGCTTTCCTCTTCCCTCTCTCCCCTGCCCCCATGAAAAGAAACTTTGAGATTAGGGTTTTTGCTTAATTTTTTTTTTAATACATCCCAAGGCACATAGCAGAGGATGTGCGTTTATATGTGTTACTGAATATTCCTCTTACCACTGCAGGCACAGCCTGTGTGGCCAAGGCCTGGAGCATCGCCTTTGACAGCCTCACTGGGAACCACATCTCTCAGGCGTTAGAAGGAACCTTCTCTCTGTATATGCCCTCTGCCCTCGCCACGTTCCCCAACTTTGTCACACTGGGCCCACTGCTGCTGATTACTGGTGAGCAGGGGTCAGTGATAGAAGAGTGAGGTGTGGAGGGGGAAGTAGGGTGGAAGGCTTGGAGTGGTGGAATGGTGGGGGGCTTGGAACGGGAAGAAGGGTCTGGGATGTGAGAGACAGAAAGGGAGGACATAGCCTGTCATTTGCTACCCTTGGCAGTAGAGATTCTGGGCTGGATCATTCTCTGGTGTGGGGTCGTCCTGTGCATTGTAAGATGCGTTTTTTGTTGTTTTTTTTTTTCTTTTCAAGTCTTTATAGAGTTTTGAGCAACATTCCTGGCCTTTACCCACTAGATACCCCTGATGCCCATTCCCCCAAAACTGAGATACTGAGAATGTCCCTGGACAGTGCCAAATGTCCCTTGGAAGGCAAAATTATGCCTGCTCAGAATCATTTCCTTAGACCAGAAAAGTTTCTTCCTCTCTGTTGAGACCAAAGATGTTTTTTTCAATGGAGATGAAATTCTCATGGTGTAAGATTAACAGTTTTAATACTTTCCCACCTTTACTGAGATATGTTTGACATAAACAATTGTCTAAATTCAAGATACACAATGTCATGATTTCTTTAGATCCCCCCTGTTGTGAGATGATTGCAGTAAGAAATTAACCATCATAAAGGGCACACTCAGTGACATCTAGTAAATTCACAGTGTTGTACATCCATCACCTCCACCTAGTTCCAGAGATTTTCATCTGGGCTGATGGATCCAGGTGATGGCGGTCCTGGAGCCTAGGACTTGTGGTGTTAACAAAGAAGTCCAGTAGAGAAGGCTGAACTCACCTCACCCATGTTTGTCCTCATTCCTTCTCTCACCATAGCTTGGGCCCTCTGGGTTCTGGAGGGTTTATGCCTTTTGGCTTTGAAGGGATTCTTCACGGAGCAGCTGTATTTTTCAGATCATTTTTTGGTTACTAAAGGTAACAAGGTCATTGTATGTCCCGTCAAGGGTTTGGACATGGTTGGGGCTCCCCCTGGGCTTAGGGATGGGTAGAAGGTGAGCCTGCTTGTGGAGGTGCATGAGGGAGGGGTTTTTGCGCTTTCACCCCAGTGTGTTTCCTGACCCAGTACTTCCACCCGTCCCGCAGGGAGAGAAGCTCGAAATCCTCAGTGTTGCGTCCCCTTGAGCATGGTGATCTCCATCTTCATCTGCTTTTTGGCGTCCTCGGGTGTCTCGGTGGCACTCCCCCTCACGGTGTCCTACTACCAGACTCATCACTACAATCCTTGGCCACAGGCTTTTTTCCATGTCGGGTGGGCTCCTGCCGGATATGTCATGGCTGTTGTCTTCCTATGTACCCTTTTATACAGGTCGGTGTCATGGGTTTCTCCCCATCTGCTTTCAGATGCTCGGGAATCCTGTTCCTTGGGATTGAGAGACAAGAGGGAAGGACACCTCACATGGACTGGGGGTGGATGGCCGGTCTGCCCTGCTTCTCCACATGCTCCCATTTTCTTACCCAGCCTCCTTGGAGCCATGTTTGTCTTGTCTTGGTTGATCTGCGCAATGGCAGATGACGGGCTCCTTTTCCGGGGACTTGGCTGGATCCATGCTGGTACTCACAGCCCCATCATGGCCATCCTGGCTTCTGGAACTCTTGCAGGTGAATAAGCAAAACCCACTCCTTCTCTAATCAGTTCCCCTCACCTGGACTTTTCCAGTGGTTTCTCATTCCCTTCTCCCACCCTCATTCTAGCAATCATGGCATTACCCTTCGAGCTCCGTGATATTGTGGAATTCATGTTAATTGGGATCATGCTTGCTTACACCCTTGTGGCTTTTTCTGTGCTTGTCCTCAGGTGAGACTCCACTGCACTTTGACTGTGGGTCTTGGACTTGTGGGAATTACAGGGAGGTAGTCATCTTCGGCTCATATGCTGCCTTCTAAAATCCTGCTCTGCTTAAGGCAGCACAGATGGGGAATAGATTGTGTGATGTTGGATCAGTAGGGGCTACTCTTAATATTGCTTTAATACCTCTAATTCAGGTACCAGGCAGATCAGAATTTCAGCACAAATAAGAAAACAGAGGAATAAACTGAGATGGGTCTGTAATTGAAGAAAGTCCTTCAGGATCTATACCTGAAGCAGAAATGTCAAACTTTCTAAAGAATCTGTGGTTCCCTGCCAGCACCATCCCCACCTGGAAATCTGGCCAGATTGTCTATGGATGTGCCTTCATGCTTGGTGAGCAGTGGGATTTCTCTTTGGTCATATTCTGAAAGTGACAGGAGGTGGTGGCAATGTGTATTTTGGAAGTTGAAAAGCCTTGGAGATACTATGTCCCTTCCTGGGGTGAGGAGCTTTGGAACGGGGTGTGACCCAAGGCACTGATACATTTGTCTTCCGGGTCCAGCCTGCTCTCCTCCTTGACCCTTGCAGTTCTCTTGCTGAGCATCCTGAGCCTGATCCCGGCCCAGGGGCCCAGCCAGGTGTTCTCTGGGGACCCCGGGCTCACAACAGTGGCTGTGCTGCTGCTGCTGCTCATCACTGGGGTCACGGTCATCATCTGGAGGCAGCCCCAGGACCCCTCTCCTCTTCACTTCAAGGTAGGTGACCTCATGTGCCCAAAGTGTCCTCCTTGAGTGAATGAGGTCTGCATGCTTTGAGGTCTAAACATCCTCTCCTGGTCCAGAGAAGAAGAGAGGTTGCTGAAACTAATGGACCTTTCCCGGTTCCACACAGAGTGCTTTACATACACAATCTCAGCAGGCACTGAACACACAGCCTGAAAAGGACTCGAGTCTTCTCACCCTCGTTGGGTCAGGTGTCCCTTTCAGACATCTGGGGTGTGTTCAGGGATGAACTGACTCTGCCCACAGGTCCCTGCTCTGCCTGTCCTCCCACTGGTGAGCATCTTTGTGAACATTTACCTGATGATGCAGATCACCTCTTGGGCCTGGGTCCAATTTGACATCTGGAATGCAATTGGTAAGTGACTTTCTGGGATAAAGAGGTGTGACTCAACCCAATACTCTTCCTACTATCTTGTCCACAAAAGTTTGTCAGACATTATAGTAGGAGGTCTATTGGGTATTTGTAAGTGATGGGAGCTCCTACTTTCCCTTCTCACCGTCTCATTTCCCTACTAGGATTCGTCATATACTTTGGATATGGGATCTGACACAGCCTGGTGGGGAATGACAAGCCACAGCCATCAGCCTCCAATTCTCAGACTTGACAAAAACATCCCTGGTGTTTTACAAAAACATCCTGTAACCACAGGACATCAATGCTGTGTGGAATCCCTCCAAGCACTGGAGTTATCTTCTGGTTCAAGGGACATTTGAGTCTGTGGACTGTTGTTATGGTCTTCTTGACAGACCGGAACCTGGGGACAGGAGTCGACAAAAAGAAGGCAAAGAAAAGAAGGACGTGGGGAACCCAAGTCTCTAGTGGAACAAGGGTACTTTATTCATAGCAACATGTGCTTATATATTGTTATACAAGGAAGCTTTAGGCAGAAAAATAAAGCTGAGTGAAAAACACCGAAACCAGACGTTTAACACCAGTAACTAAGGGAATAACAATAGTCATAGGTCCATAACAACAGTAACTAGAGGAATAGCAATCATCACAGGGCCAGAAGACAATCCAAGTATTGGAAATAGGAAGATGACTAAGTAGTTTTATAGAAAAGTAAAAAGGTTACTGAAAGGAATCCATGTATGTGTTCCGCCTCATGTCCTGAGAACTGTGTGCAGCTCTGCTTGTTCCTGTTTTCAAGGAACTGATAAGGAACAGAAGGCCCTTGAGAAATAGAAAACCACATATAGGATTCCTTAAAATTAAACTTTCCCTGACAGACTGTGATGGTGTATGCATTTAAAGCTCTATATTTACTGGCAGTGGACAAAATCACATTGGTGTTGTATATGTATATTTTTTAAAAGAAATTTTTAATAGCATAATATGCATAATGAAAAGTTCAGTCTTCACAAATGTGTAGCAAGATGAACTTTCATAAAGAAAGTACCAAGATATAATCAACATCCAGAGGAAGAAACAAAATATTAACCTGCAGGTAAGAAGATCCTGCTTGTGGCTCTTTGCAGGAAAAACACCAGAGACTGCCTCATGGGAAGGAAACTCAGGTACTATATATTGTGTCAAGAGTTACTCTTGCAATATTAGGACAAACAGATTGGAAGGAAAAGGAAGGGAACAGACACACTGTAAACGGTAACAGAAGAAAGCTAGGGTAGTTATATTACTATCAGACAATGTAGACTCTTAAAAAAGAGATAAATAACAGATAAAGTAGATCGTTCATATCAATAAAATGATCATTAAAAAAAAATCTCTTCCCCCACTTCATTGAGACATAGTGTAACATTGTGTAAATTGTTTTTCTTTATTTTTCTATTGTAAACTCAGAGTCACACAGTAGAGTCGATAAAGAAAAATTCTCAATTGAAAAATGAAACTCCATTGCTAGAAGTGGGGGAAAGGGGTTTAGGTAATGGGTGGTTGATAAATGGTTATTGTTGAGTGAAACTCTAAGATAGGAAGTGAAAGTAAAAAGACAAGATAAAAAGTTGTTTCTGCAGAACAGAATGTTGAAATTTAGAGTATGGACATTCTAAAAGTTGGTAATAATGAAGTATAGGATTGTTTGTTGGAACAATGGAAGTAGAGTGAAGGAGGTCAAGAAACAGTACAAGTTATTAGATTGCCCTGGGTAGCTATACAGTGTGATAGGGTAGCCAAAATCCAGCCTCTGTAACCAAGTACCAAACTTGGTATCTCTAGTGGAGATAGAGCCAAGGGGGCAAAAGCAGGCTAATGCCCTCAAAACCATGTGTCCTGTCATGGAAGGGGTAGGAGGAGGTTTATAATAATTGTTCAAAGAGGAGAACATGATGAGCTAATAGACATTCTTCCGATGGGTTGGTGTGAGGTCATTGGGAATGAGCATCATCAACTTTCTGATTCTACCTGGCTGGGGTCTATGTGTTCATGGGAAGTGTACAGTTAATTTTTTTCACCTGGGTGGGGGGTTCGATACCTGCAACACAGCTCAAAAGTATCACTGTATATATCTCAAATGGGCAGGGCAGAATCCTGGCCCTACCACACCGCAGGACTGTGCTATTGTGCTTTTTTTTTTTCTCTTTCTTTTCATTTGCTTATTTGGCTGCTTGGGTCCTAGCTGCAGCGCACAGGATCCTCATTCGCCAGGTGGGGCCTCTCCTTTCAGTGCGTGGAGTGCAGCTGTGGCCCGTGGACTCGGTGGTTGTGGCTCTCCCCTCCAGTCGCTCCATGGCATATGGTATCTTTGTTCCCCAGAAAGCAAGTCAAAGTGTTAGCCGTTCTGTCGTCTCCAACTCTTTGTGACCCCGTGGACTGTGCCCGTGGACTTCTCCAGGCAAGAATGCGGAGGTGGATTCCCTGTCTTCCTCCAGGGGATCTTCCCGACTCAGGGATGGAACCCACAGCTCTTCTGTCCCCTGCACTGGCAGGCATGTTCTTCACCACGAGTGCCACCTGGGAAGCGCTGCTGGCCTCTTATTTGGTTGAAACCATAATCTGCCTGCAATGTGGGAGATCTGGGTTTGATCCCTGGGTCAGGAAGATCCCCTGGAGGAAGACATGGCAACCCACTTCAGTATTCTTGCCTGGAGAATTCCATGCAGAGAGGAGCCTGGTGGGCTACTGTCCATGGGACTGTAGACTTGGACATGACTCAGAGCAATTAACACTTCAGTTCAGTCCAGTCGCTCAGTCGTGTCTGACTCTTTGCAACCCCATGGACTGCAGCAAGCCAGCCCTCCCAATCCATCACCAGCTCCCAGAACTTGCTCAAACTCATGTCCATCGAGTCGATGATGCCATCCAACCATCTCATCCTCTGTCGTCCCCTTCTCTTCCCACCTTCAATCTTTCCCAGCATCAGGGTCTTTTTCAGTGAGTCAGTTCTTCTGCTGAATGGGAGAAGATAAATCTGCAAATGATACATTAATATTCAACATATATAAACAGCTCATACAACTCAACATCAAAGAAACAAACAAACAACTCGACTAAAACATGAGCAGCACTGAATAGATATTTTTCAAAGAGGAAATGCTGTGGCCAACAGACACACGACAAGATGCTCAACAGCGTTAATCATCAAGGAAATGCATGTCAAAACCACGAGAGGCGCCACCTTGCACCTGTCAGAAAGGCTGTCATCCAAAAGGACAGAAATGACAAGGGTTGGCTAGGATTTGGACAAAATGGGCCCCATGTACACTGTTGGCAGGGGTGTAAATTGACGCAGCCACTCTAGGAAAAAACTGTATGGAGGTGTCTCTTAAAACTAAAAATAGAACTACCATATGATGTAGCAAGTCCATTGCCGGGTATGTGGCAGTGAAAAGGGAAAAGCAGAGTGAGTTTTTCTCTTTCCCTTTCCTGAGAACAAAGGAAAAAAAATAAAACAGTGAACAGGCCTAAACATTCCTTTTTTTAACTTTGACTGCTCCTAACTCTGCATGTCTGTAACTGGCTTTGCTTTTCTGTCCCCTGATTCTGCACTTCATACCTATTACCCTTTGCTTACCCTTATGACACTCCCTTCACCTTGTTATGTTTCAGGAAGAAGGCCGCAGACCCGCTGAACTGCCAGACTCAATTATTGGGTTACTGATGCCAGCCTATGATGGCTTTGAAAGAATGCAAAAGGAAAAAGACAAGATCCTACCGTCTTGGTACCTCTTCACTGACTCCTGACTGCGAGCCTTCGTCTTATAAAAACCCCTAGACTTCTAGGGGTTAGGAGGGGAGGCACAGTTCTTGAGGCCTGAACCTACCTTATTTCCTTCTCTGCCAATTGAGAATTAAAGCCACTTTTCTATTACCTCCAAACCCTGTCTCCATATATTTTTTTTCCAGCTTCAGTGGGCAAAGAAAGCCAATATTTTGGCCGACAACAGCTATACACACACACACACACAAATATATGCGCGTGTGCATGTATGTGTGTGCGCACGCTAAGTTGCTTCAGTCGTGTCCAACTCTGTATGCCCCATGGACTATAGCCCGCCAGCCTCCTCTGTCCATGGGATTCTCCAGGCAAGAATACTGGAGTGGGTTGCCATGCCCTTCTCCAGGGGATCTTCCCTACCCAAGGATAGAAGCCTGTCTCTTATATCTCCTGCCCTGGTAGACTGGCAAGCAGGTTCTTCACCACTAGCGCCACCTGGGAAGCGTGTGTGTGTGTGTGTGTGTGTGTGTGTGTGTACGCTCAGCTCTCCCAGAAAATAGCTCTTTGAAGAAGTGGACCAAGTCACCTCCTCTTCCATCCCTTTGTGCAAGGCTGGATGCAGGCACGGTGTTTGTTCCAGGCTTGCGTTGTTTGAATTCACATCAGACATGTTAAGCTGCCTTCTCCTGGTTGGGGCACAGCTGAGCTTGAAGGTCCCCACACTGGGGTATCTCAGGTTGGGTGCAGACTGTGGGGGTCAAGTCGTGTAAGAGGACTGAAAGGGAGCAGGGTTGAGTGGGATCTCAAGTCTTACAGCTCGTATTTCTCACTGTCCTTGATCAAATGAATTCAAGTGTCCACAGAAATGATCAATGAAAAGTATATAACTGAAATAGGAAAGAGTTTTCTTTGAGGCAAACTGTGGCCCTCAAGGGAGACAGTCATCCAAGCAAAGGACACACATCAGCATGACAAGGTGCATTCTGTCAAGATTTCAAAAGAGACAGATCTAGTTCATAGCGAGACCGAAGCTTCCTGGTGTCTGGGGAGCGAACCTTATCTTCCAGGGAGTGTTAACACAGACGCTGTGAGAAAGGAGTTACTCATATTTATCTTCAAAACAGACGTTCTTTACCTCAGTGGTTAAAGCAGATGCTCTGTGAGGGTCTGACAGGCTGTTTTAATTCACACAGAGTTCAGGCTGAACCATGGATAAGCCAAAATGACTTCCCCATACCTCAATATGTGAACATTTTCTCCATCACAAGCAGATAAAAATCTTAAAACCATATGACCCAGCAGTTCTACCTCTGAGGATATACCCAGAAGAATTGAAACCACACTCGGGAAGAGACATGTGTACATTCATGTTCACGGAAGCATTATTCACAATAACTAGAACATGAAAGCAACCCAAGTGCCCGCTGACCAAGAAATGGATGAGCCAATGTAGTGTGTACAAGGAATACGGTATGTACTGTTTATTCAGCATTAGAAAGGAAGGGAATCGTGGACATTCTTCTAAGTGAGATGAGCCTGACAGGAAAGGACAAATCCTGTATGACTCCACGGAATGAAGTGCCTGGTGTAGTCAGATTCACAGAGACAGAAAGTAGAAGGGTGATTGCAAGGAACTGAGGGAGAAAACGGGAATTTTTGCTTAATGGGTACAGAGTTTAAGTTTCGCCAGATGAAAACAGAGTCCTGGAGTTTAGTTGCACAAAAGGTGAGTGTAGTTAATATGATTGGATCAGACACTTAAAGACGGTTAAAATGGTCAATGTTATGTTATGTGTGTTTTACCACAATAAAATAAACCTCTCAGAACCTCCCCCGAGGGTAACCACAGAAGAATCAGGGCTGATAGCAATACAGCAAATGCTCCCTGCCCACCCAGCCCCATCCCCACCCCAACAACCCAGGGGTGAGGACCGTCCTCTGTGCTCAGGACTCCCCGCTTCGGTTCTTGGAGATGTCTCAGCTCCAGCCCCGCATAGCTTACCCTCAGCCTCCCCGACTGACCCGGTGCTCCAGGCTCTGCTCCAAGGATCCAGTAAGTCTCGAGTCAGCCTCTTCTGTGGGAGACTGGGTGCTGAGTTCACATCCTCCCAAAGAGACCCCTGCAACCCCAGAATGTAGGGGGGGTCAGCCTGGCCCTTGACTGACCTGTTTTCCAGTGAAAGCAGGAGCTGGGAGCTGGAAGTGTGTGTGAAAAAAAGGTGTGTGGGGGGAATGGGAGGTAATTGGACCTGTGTCCTGATGATCTAAGCCTATTTTTTTGACTTATGTACAAACCATATTAATAATTACCTTCATACACTGAATGGACAGGTGGACCCCCGATTTCAATCTTCTACATACTGTCTGCCCTCCGTGTCTGTGGGTGCCTCATCTGAAGATACGGGGGCAACTGTAAGGAACTTGAGCTTCGTGGAGTTGGGTATTCGTGAGGGGCAACTGTATGGTGATTTATAGTATATTACTTTTGGGTTTGCTACACCCAGCAACTCTGTGAAGCTGACTATATTATTCCACATTAGTGGCAATTTTTTAAATGGTGGCAAAATGCACTTAACAGAGAATTTACCATTTTGACCATTTTTAAGTGTACAGTTCAGTAATGTTAGGTGTTATGTACATTGTAAGGGTTCTGATCTCCAGAACTCTTTGCATCTTGTAAAACTGAAACCGTGTCTCTGTTTTATAATAACTCGTATTTATTTATTTTATAATGACTTCTATTTATTCCCTCTGCTGAACCTCCGTTCTCCTTTCTTTTTTTTTTTTTTAGGGGGGGTCAGCCTGGCCCTTGACTGACCTGTTTTCCAGTGAAAGCAGGAGCTGGGAGCTGGAAGTGTGTGTGAAAAAAAGGTGTGTGGGGGGAATGGGAGGTAATTGGACCTGTGTCCTGATGATCTAAGCCTATTTTTTTGACTTATGTACAAACCATATTAATAATTACCTTCATACACTGAATGGACAGGTGGACCCCCGATTTCAATCTTCTACATACTGTCTGCCCTCCGTGTCTGTGGGTGCCTCATCTGAAGATACGGGGGCAACTGTAAGGAACTTGAGCTTCGTGGAGTTGGGTATTCGTGAGGGGCAACTGTATGGTGATTTATAGTATATTACTTTTGGGTTTGCTACACCCAGCAACTCTGTGAAGCTGACTATATTATTCCACATTAGTGGCAATTTTTTAAATGGTGGCAAAATGCACTTAACAGAGAATTTACCATTTTGACCATTTTTAAGTGTACAGTTCAGTAATGTTAGGTGTTATGTACATTGTAAGGGTTCTGATCTCCAGAACTCTTTGCATCTTGTAAAACTGAAACCGTGTCTCTGTTTTATAATAACTCGTATTTATTTATTTTATAATGACTTCTATTTATTCCCTCTGCTGAACCTCCGTTCTCCTTTCTTTTTTTTTTTTTACTGTGTCTACATGGCTGCTAAGGGTCTTAGTCGCCTCAGGCGGGATCTTTTGTTGCGACGCAAGGGCTCTGCAGTCGTGTCTTGAGGGCTCCAGAGCACACGGGCTCCGGTAGTTGTCAGGCTCAGCTGTCCCACAGCATGTGGGGTCTTAGTTCCCAGACCAGGAATTGACCAGTCTCCCCTGCATTGTAAGGCCATCTTAACCACTGGACACCAGGCAAGTTCCCACCATTCTACTTTCCGTCTCTATGATTTTGACTGCTTTCAGTACTTCATAGAACTGGAATCATACAATATTTATATTATGTCACTTAGTGTAATCTTTTCAAGTTTCCTCCACGCTGTCTCAGAAATGTCGGTGTTTTCAAGGCTGAATAATATTTCAATGCATGTATAGACCTCATCACGTTTATCCCTGTCTCTGAGGATGGACATCTGGGTTGCTTCCAACTTTCAGCTATTGTGATTAATGCTGGTATGAATATAGGTGTACGAGTGTCTCTTTGAGATCCTATTTTCAGTCCTTTGGATGTACAGCCAGCAGTGGAATTGCTGGATCATGTGGTAATTCCATTTTTAGTTTTTTTACATTCCTACTCACGGTGCACAGGGGTTCGTCAGCAGCATTTGAGCAAGAAGAAAACACAGGTCCAGAGAAGTGTATGATGTGTTCAAAGGCACAGTAGTGTTCAAGGAGCCAAGATTCAATCAAAATGTCCTGGCTCTTTGAATGCTTGCTCTGAATCAAAATGTTAAACTTGGACTTCAGAGTATCAGGAGTGGATCCCCTGCTGGTGACTTGTGGTCACTGGGTCATCCTAGCCCTGCAGAGCAGTGTAGTGAGGGGACATTTCACGCCCCAAAGCAGTAGGAAACAGTCCTGTCATTCCTGATTCAGAGTAAAGGTTAGTCCCTTGTCCCTCCAGGCGGTTAGTTGGGAGGCCACTCTGCTGTGATGTTTTGACTGAGCTGGGCTTGAGTCTGTCCCTCCCTACAAATTCCATCTCCTTCTCCCCCAAAGCAGAGTCCCTATTCCATGTCACTCTTCAGGCAACAGAACAGGAAGCTACCAGGTTTTAGGATCTTCATCATGGAAACAGGTGGAGTCTGTGATTTCTGATCACCAAGCCCCTTAGTCACTTCATCCCTATCTAAGACAGAAGGAAATAATGATCATAAGGACAGTTTTCCTAGTGGTATAAAAAGAAAAGCAGGAAAAATTTGGTATGTAGCACGTGCAATAGCAGCTAGCTAATAAATAGCAGAGCTGGATTTGAAATGGCAGAACTGGTTGATTTTGCTTAAAACCAAGAAATCATCATTCTTATCCACTCAGATCATGCCCATTAAGCAAATACTTTGAATCAGGCACTGTGCCAAAAGGTTTTGCTTCTGTAGGGACAGAAATTTCCTTTTCCTTTTCTAAGCTCTTTGGCTGGTTTAATAATTAAACTGACACAAGGCAGGCAAACAGGCACTTCCCTGGTGGTCCGGTGGCTAAGACTCCATGCCCACATTGCGGGGAGCCTGGGTTCGATCCCTGGTTGGGGAGCTAGACCCCGTATGCTACAACTGAGTTCACCTGCCTCAATGAAAGATCTTGCGTGCTGCAACTAAGACCCAGTGCAGCCAAAAAAAAAAAAAAAGCGAGAGACAGATTAGGAGATTCAATTTGCTTCATAGGGGAGCCCCATAGAAATTCTGAGACTCAAGACATTCAAACAATTGAGGCTCATATCCTCCCCTGAGCTAAGGAGAAAGGAGTAGGGATCTGGGGCTTCAAATGGGAGGAAGAGAACCCACAGGAAGATGGGAAGAAAAAATGCTTGGAAGACCCGTGTGAGTCCCTTGGATGACAGGGAGATCAAACCAGTCAATCCTAAAAGAAATCCACCCTGAATATTCATTGGAAGGACTGTTGCTGAAGCTGAAGCTCCAATACTTTGGCCACATGATGCAAAGAACTGACTCATTGGAAAAGACTCTGATGCTGGGAAAGATCAGAGGGGATCTCTGAGGATGGCAGAGGATGAGATGGTTGGATAGCAGCTTCGACTCAATGAATGTGAATTTGAGCAAACTCCGGGAGACAGTGAAGGACAGAAGAGCCTGGTGTGCTGCAGTTCACGGGGTCATAAAGAGCTGGACACGTCGGAGCGACTGAATGACAACAGCCAAATAGCTCAAGCGCTTGGTATGCAAGTGTTTGCCACTCCAGGCAGATAATCCTTTTAGAAATAAAAAGGTGTCTTTGCTGATAGCTCTCCTCTTGGTGTAGGTCCCTTGTGAAAGTCGCTAAGTCGTGTCTGACTCTTTGCGACCCCGTGGACTATACAGTCCATGGAATTCTCCAGGCAGGAATACTGGTGTTGGTGGCCTTTCCCTTCTCCAGGGGATCTTCCCAACCCAGGGATCAAACCCAGGTCTCTCACATTGCAGGCGGACTCTTCGACAGCTGACTACCTTATTCTGAGCAGTTAAGGGAGAGGCAAGGAGCTTCTCCTGAATCTGCTGGGTCTTCACTGCCTTCGGCTCAAAACAGTCAACCCGTCAAAGGGGCACATTTGAGAAGATGTATTCTGCTCCCCTGGAGAAGGCAATGGCACCCCACTCCAGTACTCGTGCCTGGAAAATCCCATGGATATGTAAATAGATTCATCAATACCATTGTTTTTTATTTTTTTTTAAGATTCCATATACTTGCATTAATATACATTAGGTCCTGTCACACAGAGTGAAGTAAATCAAAGACAGGCCGCTCTGGTGTGTGCAGGGGAGCATTGGAGAATAATCAATACATGAATATATATGGCTGAGTCCCTTCGCTTTTCATCCGAAACTGTCACAACATTCTTAATCAGCTATACCCCAATACAAAATAAAAAGGTTTTTTTTTTTTTTTAAGAGAAAAGAAAAAAAAAGGCCACTCTGATTTGCCGATTTGACTGAACTGGGCTAGAGCCTGTCTCCCCCTAAAAATTCCATTTCATTCTGCCCCAAAGCAGAGTTCCAATTTAATGTCAGTCTGCAAACACTGCAACAGAAAGCTACCAGGTTTCAGGATCCTTGGTGAAGAAATGTGTGGAGTCTGAGTTCTCTAATCAGCAAGCCTTTTAAAAGACACTTTGTCCCTATCCAAGAAGGCAGGGAAAAATGATGATAATAACCTCCCCTGAATTACACAGGACAGCAAAACAGAGATGGTAGGCACTTTGTGCAAAATCAGACCAGCTGAGAAGTGCAGGAGCTTGGGTGTGAACCAGCAGAGAAGGTTGATTTCAATTAAAAAATCATCATTTTTATCCACTCAGCTTTTACCGATTAAGCAGCTACTGCATGTACCTGGGACTGTGCTGGAATCTTGCTTCTGAAGAAGCAGAAAACTTTGCCTTCTAGGTTGTTTGGCTGATCTAATAATTAATTTGACATGAGACAAATTAACAAATTTGATTTCATTATGTGTGAGAGTCCCAAGGACTCTTTCTGTTTATTTTTTAATTGGAGGATAGTTGCTTTACAATGTTGTGCTGGATTCGGCCATACAAAAACTCAACTAGTGTCTGCCCTCTGATGCTCTCTTGCAACATCTACCATCTTACTTGGGTTTCTCTTACCTTGGGCGTGGGTTGTCTCTTCATGGCTGCTCCTTACCTTGGACGAGGGGTATCTCCTTACCGCCGCAGTTCCTGACCTTCAACTTGGGACAGCTCCTCTAGGCCCTCCTGCGCCTGCGCAGCCCCTGCTCCTCGGGTTGCTCCTCCCGGCCGCCGGCCGTGGCCTTGGGCGTGGGTGGCTCCTCCGGGTCACCACCCCTGGCCCCGTGCGCAAGGTGGCTTCTCCCGGCCGCCTGTGGCCTGGGACGTGGAGTGTCTCTTCCTGGCCGCCCCTGACCTCGGACACGGGGTAGCTCCTCCCAGCCGCCGCCCTGACCTCAGTCGCGGGGTGTCTCCTCCCGGCCGCCACTGACCTCAGACACAGGGTAGCTCCTCTCGGCCGTTCCTGCGCCGTGGCAGCCTGGCACTCTAGGTTGCTGCCCCTGACCTTGGACGTGGGGTAGCTTCTCTCGCCCGCGCTGAGTGCGCCGGCCCGGCTCTCGCAAGCGGAAGTAAATCAAAGACAGGCTGCTCTGGTGTGTGCAGGGGGGCACTGGAGAATAATCAATACATGAATGTATATGGCTGAGTCCCTTCACTTTTCACCTGAAACTGTCACAACATTCTTAATCAGCTATAGCCCAATACAAAATAAAAAGGTTTCCTTTTTAAGAGAAAATAAAAAAAGAGGCCACTCTGGTTTGCTGATTTGACTGAACTGGCCTAGAGTCTGTCTCCCTCCCTACAAATTCCATTTCATTCTGCCCCAAAGCAGAGTTCCAATTTAATGTCAGTCTGCAAACAATGCAACAGAAAGCTACCAGGTTTCAGGATCCTTGGTGAAGAAATGTGTGGAGTCTGAGTTCTCTGATCAGCAAGCCCCTTAAAAGACACTTCGTCCCTATCCAAGAAGGCAGGGAATAATGATGATAATAACCTCCCCTGAATTACACAGGATAGCAAAACAGAGATGGTAGGCCCTTTGTGCAAAATCAGACCAGTTGAGAAGTGCAGGAGCTTGAATGTGAACCAGCAGAGAAGGTTGATTTCAATTAAAAAATCATCATTCTTATCCACTCAGCTTTTACTGATTAAGCAGCTACTGCATGTGCCCGGGACTATGCTAGAATCTTTTGCTTCTGAAGAAGCAGAAAACTTTGCCTCCTAGGTTGTATGGCTGATCTAATAATTAATTTGACATGAGACAAATTAACAAATTTGATTTGTTATGTGTGAGAGCCACAAGAACTCTTACTGCTTAATTTATTTTTTAATTGGAGGATAGTTGCTTTACAATGTTGTGCTGGATTCGGCCATACAAAAACTCAACTTAGCCATAACCATACATATATCCCTGCCCCTTGAGCCTCCCTCCCCTCCTGCAACCCCCCTTTAGGTCACCACAGAGCACGGGGCTGAGCCCCCGGTGTTATACAGCAATTTCCCGCTAGCTCTGGGCTTAACACACGGAAGTGTATGCATGTCAGTGCGGCTCTCAGTTCGCCCACCCTCTCCTTCTCCAGGAGTCTGTTCTCTGCATCTGCCCTGTGGGGCTCCCAGGCACAGAGGCCTTTCTGTCCCCCATTTCTTGTAGGCAAGACTCTGGCCGTGAGGACCTTCCGTGGTTCCAAAGGGCAGGTTCGTGCAGTTGCTGATCGAGGGAGGAGCAGCCCCAGAACCACCTGAGATTAAAGGGACCAGAGAAGGTCATCAAGACTGGGAAAGCCGACCACCAAAGACCCCAGGCCCCCCGAGATGAGATTAAGGGAGTGCAAGCCCTGCTCGCCCCGCAATCTTCTCAGGGACCCCACCTTGGACCCACAGTTGTAAAAGGCCTGATAAATTCCCTGGGGTTGAACACCTCACTCTTTAGAGGAGGAAGCCTGGTATGTCTCCCTTTGCCTGGTAAATAAGAAAGCTCTCCTCCTCTACTCCCCCCGCAGTTGCCTTAGGGTTTGATTCGGCATCGGTGTACAGAGAGTCTGAGTCTTCAGTAACACGAAGGCAGTCCAGTGTGGAAACAGAAACCAGAAAACTGTCCAAAGGCCGCAGACCCGGAAGGACTGCCCCGTGTGAATGGTTTACCTGCATGTCCACGGAGCTCCTCCTCACGGGGCGGGGGACCCCACACCCTTTTCTTCTGGATGTGTAACTGCCTTGCCTCTGTCTTAACTGAACAAACTGTGTGCTCGCCTGCTTGTTGGGCTGAGTCTCTATAATACACATTCTACCTGCTCTTGTTTTTACAGCTTTTGCCTCCTTGAGAAATGCATTTTTCAATGAGGGCAAAGGCTGGGGGAACCTTGTTTTGAGCCTCTAGCCCCTGGAGGACGAGCGGCTAGGATTCCTGGTTTTCATCCAGGCCCCTCTGGGTCCAATTGCTGGGCAGAGAATGAGGCTCTCGCTTCAAACCTCTGCTCACTGCTGACTCTCTCTGAGATCTTTGGTGCTGAGACCCCGGATTTCAAGGTAAACCGCAGGTCATCCCAAACTGTTGGCTGGAGACTTCTGAGTCTCTGTCTCTCACCATGAGAACCTGCTCTCACTCTCTGCTTTGTTCTCTTTCCAAGACCCACAGGTTTCAGTCTAGATCTGCTTGGTGAAGGAGCCCAAGTTCTGTTTTTTCTCTCTTTTCTCTCCCTCTCTCTTGCTCGGCTAAACTACACCACCATCATGTCCGCCGGCTTCATCAACATCGCGAACAAAGCGCTGGGAACCGCAGCTCACCTCCCACCACCTCCAAAAAATCGCTCCCTGCTACACCCACACTTTATCCCCTGGGCCCCACTGTCTTCTAACATATTTCTCCCTGAGCAGCCAGCACAAACACTAATTTCTTTTTCTTGTGATTTCCTTTCCTACTTTACTGGATAAGCAAGATTTCTTTCTCACCTAAACTTTATGTCCCCTTCAGTTTTACCCCAGACACCAGACAAACAGGGTGACAGATTTGGGATGCTCCTGCTGTTTAATCTCCCAGCATGCCCGTTGCCCACAAATCCCCTCTGGGAATCCTCCTGCCTCCAGGCCCTCAGGTTCTCCAGCAAGTTCCCCATCACTCCGGGCAAAGGACAGCCTGCTGGACAGGTCATGTTCCAGCAGGCTTCATTCCTGCAAAAGACGTCTCTGAAGAAAAGTCTTGGCAGCGCCTCATGGGAGAGACTGGTCCACCAGCGATGCCTGGTCAGGGAGCAAAGGTAGAGCAGAGGACACTGAAAATCCCACCAAGCACAGGATTGGAGGGAAATTCAGAGAACACTCTGAGCTGCCATCAGGTGCCCCCTAGGAATGCTTTCGGCTTCCCTGGTAGCTCAAGCTGCAAAGAGTTTCCCTGTGATGCAAAGACCCAAGTTCGATCCCTGGATCGGGAAGATCCCCTGGAGCAGGGAATGGCAACCACTCCAGTATTCTTGCCTGGAGGATCCCCGTGGAGAGAGCAGCCTGGTGGGATACAGCCCAAGGGGTTGCAGAGAGTCAGACATGACTGTGCGACTAACACTCACACTCCTGCTACTCCAAGGAATGCTTCTGGGAGGCAGGACTTTATTTCTAAGAGCGCAGTCCTTGGTTGCAGGTTGCATAACGTGGAGAATCCCCTTTCTAAGCCAGAGAGGCTGAGAAAAGGGAAACTAGGCTTTGCTGTAATGTTGCCTGCCCTTTATTTAAGTTGGGGCATGAAGAAATTTGGTCTCTCGCTTATGATACTATCCTACAATTAGATCTACATTGCCAAAGTACGGGAACATGGATGGAGGTTAAGCCCCCTACATGCTAAACGATCCCCTTCAATTTCCTCCAAATCTCAGTGGGGGAGATCAAGCTTCCCCACTCCTGCAAGTCCCCTTGCTCCTTCAGATTGTTCTGGTCAGCCACATGAAGACAATGGAACACACACACACAGTCATATACACCCATAAACGAAACCCAAGCAGTCAAAAACTAAATAAAGTACAAGAGATGGACCTGGCAAGCAAAGGGAACCAAAAATGACAGCCACCAGTTACAAACAAAACTAACTAAAGCACAAACTGGAAAATAAAACCAAATCAAGGTGCCAACTGGGGAATAAAGCAACGGAAACAAAACAAATATGGTGAGAAAAAGAAAGAAGAGGAAGAAAGAAGAAGCAAAGTGGAGGTAGATGAAGATTTATGTATAGGAAGGGATAACTGCAACAGGAAAATAGCAGTAAGAAAAGCCAAAGAAACACACACACACAGTCATATACACCCATAAACGAAACCCAAGCAGTCAAAAACTAAATAAAGTACAAGAGATGGACCCGGCAAGCAAAGGGAACCAAAAATGACAGCCACCAGTTACAAACAAAATTAACTAAAGCACAAACTGGAAAATAAAACCAAATCAAGGTGCCAACTGAGGAATAAAGCAACGGAAACAAAACAAATATGGTGAGAAAAAGAAAGAAGAGGAAGAAAGAAGAAGCAAAGTGGAGGTAGATGAAGATTTATGTATAGGAAGGGATAACTGCAACAGGAAAATAGCAGTAAGAAAAACCAAAGACTAAATGTAGAAAAATAACAATGCAATTGAAAACTTGAAGAATTGAAAAGGAAAACCCCAAAGAACCACAGAAGGCCAACATAGAGGCAGAAGTATAACAAGGAAATAAAAAGTGTGATAAAATTCTCTCTGGGGGGTAAAAAAATTCTCAAAAGCTTAAGTAGATTTAATAGTACTAATAAAATCAACTACTAGAGCAACAGAATGTGGGGGGAAAAGAAAAAAATCCAGAAGCAACTAGAGAACAAGTCAAAATATAAGAATAACAAGTGTTTTCCTTGGATCTCAGCTGTCAGCGTCCTTTCCCTCGCTGGGAGTCTCCGCGCACCCCGCCTCAAGAGGCAGAAGTATAACCAGGAAATAAAAACTGTGATAAAATAATTCTCCCTGGGGGGTAAAAAATTCTCAAAAGCTTAAGTAGATTTAATAGTTCTAATAAAATCAACTACTAGAGCAACAGAATGTGGGGAAAAAAGAAAAAAATCCAGAAACAACTAAAGAACACGACTGAGCAACTGAACTGAACTGAACTGTGCCTTAAGACCAGCATTCTCGGGTACATTTCTCTTATCTAGTCTAATAATCTCTAGTCCTGAGACTGAGGGTGGGAAGTGGAAAGGAAATCTTTTAAACGTTTACTTATTAAAACTGTTGATTATAAACCAGTGAGTTTTATAATACCTGATTCGTGACTAGGTTTAGAAAATGAAACTGTATTATTTCAATGCATGTATAGGCCTCATCACATTTATCCATTTCTTTGAGGTTGGACATCTGGATTGCTTCCAGCTTTCAGCTGTTGTGAATAATGCTGCTATGAAAATAGGTGTGCAAATATCTGTTTGAGATCCTATTTACAGTTTTTTTGGGTGTACACCCAGCAGTGGAATTGCTGGATCATGTGGTAATTCCATTTTTAGTTTTTTTAGAGAACCTTACATTCAGACTCACGGTGCACAGGTGTTCATCAGCAGCATATGAGCAAGAAGAAAACACAGGTCCAGAGAAGTGTATGACTTGTTCAAAGGCACAGTAGTGTTTGAGAAGCCAAGATTCGAATCAGAGTTTCCTGGCTCTTTGAATCCTTGCTCTGAGCCAAAATGCTAAACTTGGACTTCAGACTATCAGGAGTGGATCCCCCTGATGGTGACTTGTGGTCACTGGGTCATCCTAGCCCTGCAGAGCAGTGTAGTGAGGGGACATTTCATGCCCCAAAGCAGCAGGAAATAGAGTCCTGTCATTCCTGATTCAGAATAAAAGTTGATCTCTTTTCCCTCCAAGCAGTTAGTTGGGAGGCCACTCTGCTGTGATGCTTTGACTGAGCTGGGCTTGAGTCTGTCCCTCCCTACAAATTCCATCTGCTTCTGCCCCAAACCACAGTCCCTATTCCATGTCACTCTGAAGGCAACAGAACAGGAAGCTACCAGGTTTTAGGATCTTCATTGTGGAAACAGGTGGAGTCTGTGATTTCTGATCACCAAGCCCGTTAGTCATTTCATCCCTATCTAGGACAGAAGGAAGTAACGATCATGACAGTTTTCCCACAACAACATGACAAAGATGGTCTATAGTGTGTGCAATATCAATAGCTAATAAATAGCAGAGCTGGATTTGAAATGGCAGAGCTGATTGATTTTGCTTAAAAATAAGAAATCAGCATTCTTATCCTCTCAGTTCATACCAATTAAGCAGATACTGTGAGCCAGGAAGTGTGCCAGGAGGTTTTGTTCCTGTAGGGGCAGAAATTTCCTTTTCTAAGATCTTTGGCTGGTCAAACAGGTACTTCCCTGGTGGTTCAGTGGCTAAGACTCTGTGCCCACAATGCAGGGGACCTGGGTTCCATCCCTGGTTGGGGAACTAGACTCTGTATGCTGCAACTGAGTTCACCTGCCTCAATGAAAGACTGTGTGCTGCAACTAAGACTCAGTGCAGCCAAAAAAAAAAAAAAAAACAGATTAGGAGATTCAATTAGCTTCATAGGGGAGCCCCATAAAAGTTCTGAGACTCAAAGACTTTCAAACAACTGAGGCTCATATCCTCCCCTGACCTAAAGAGAAGGGAGTAGGAACCTGCAGCTTCAAATGGGAGGAAGAGAACTCATGGGAAGATGGGAAAAGCAAATGCTTGGAAGACTCTCAAGAGTCCCTTGGACAGCAAGGAGAACCAACAGTCCATCCTAAGGGAAATCCACCCTGAATATTCATCGCAAGGACAGATGCTGAAGCTGAAACGTCAATACTTTAGCCACCTGATGTGAAGAGATGACTCATTTGCAAAGACCCTGATGCTTGGAAATATTGAAGCCGGAAGGAGAAGGGGACGACAGAGGATGAGATGGTTGGATGGCATCATCAACTCGATGGACATGAGTTTGAGTAAGCTCCGGGAGTTGGTGATGGACAGGGAAGTCTGGTGTATTGCAGTCCACAGGGTCACAAAGGGTCAGACACGACTGACCTACTAACGACAACAACANGGGGACGACAGAGGATGAGATGGTTGGATGGCATCATCAACTCGATGGACATGAGTTTGAGTAAGCTCCGGGAGTTGGTGATGGACAGGGAAGTCTGGTGTATTGCAGTCCACAGGGTCACAAAGGGTCAGACACGACTGACCTACTAACGACAACAACAAAAATCAATTGCTTGGTAAACAAATGTTTGCCACTCCAGAAGATAATCCTTTTAGAAATAAAAAGTTGTCTTTGGTGATAGCTCTCTTCCTGTGTAGGTCCCTTAATCTACATTATTTGGAGCAGTTAAGCAATAGGCAAGGAGCTTCTCCTGAGTCTGCTGGGTCTTCACTGCCTTCAGCTCAAAACAGTCAACCCATCAAAGGGGCACATTTGAGAAGATGTATTCTGCTCCCACTAGAAAAGATCCTGATGCTGGCAAAGATTGAATGTAGAAGGAGAAGGGTATAACAGTGGATAAGATGATTGGATGGCATCACTGACTCAATGGACATGAGTTTGAGTAAGCTCCAAGGGTTGGTAATGGACAGGGAGGCCTGGCGTGCTGCAGTCCATGGGGTCGCAATGACTGAGTGACTGAACTGATTCTGCTCCCCATCACTTGTCATTAAACATTCTTTCTAGTAATTTTGAAACACATTAAGAGGCTTCTTTGTGTTTGAAGAAACCAAAGCTCAGAGATGGTCCAGTGAGTCCTTTTACCACCTGCCCCTCATCACTTCAATACTTCATGGAATTTAACTCCTAGGATCACGGACAGATAAACAATCTTGCTGGCTCTGTGTCTTGTTTTCTCAGCAGATCATAGCCTCCTCAACTATGTCTAGGATGGTGCATCAGTATGTTCGCCAGTTTGGCCAGAAGCTGGCCCACAGGCGAGGGGCAGACACCATAAAGGAGTCTGACGGTCTCAAGATTCATCTGAGTGCCATAGAGCTGGTGTTCTTGGGTGTGGGCAGGAACCTGGGAGCTGGCCTGTACATCGTGGTTGGTGCAGCGGCCAAGTACGTAGCTGGACCAGCGATTGTCGTCTGCTTCTTGGTGGCCGGCCTGTCTTCTCTGCTGTCGAGGCTCTGCTATGTGGAGTTTGACGCATGGGTACCACGCTCCTCTTCTGCATACGTCTGCAGCTACGTCACGATGGGACAGCTCTGGGCCTTCGTCGTTGGCTGGAACAGCATACTGGTATTTTTAATTGGTGAGGTGATGGGACCAGGCGACAGGTGTGGGGGAAAGGTGTGNGTACGTAGCTGGACCAGCGACTGTCGTCTGCTTCTTGGTGGCCGGCCTGTCTTCTCTGCTGTCGAGGCTCTGCTATGTGGAGTTTGACGCATGGGTACCACGCTCCTCTTCTGCGTACGTCTGCAGCTACATCACGATGGGACAGCTCTGGGCCTTCGTCGTTGGCTGGAACATCATACTGGTATTTTTAATTGGTGAGGTGATGGGACCAGGCGAAAGGTGTGGGGGCTAAGGTCAGAAAACTGGGAGATGGGATTGCGGTCTCATTCATGGCACTTTGCTACCTGACTTGTGGGGGGAAATGGGTAACCGTGGCTGGAAAACCCCACAACTTCATTCTAGTCAGCTCTCTCCTGCTTTCCTTAAATAATTGAACTAAGACTGAGAAGGAAAGGAAACTGGGAGGCGTGTCCCACAGGCTCATCACCTCATTATATTGGAGTCTTTGCTCAGCTGTTGCCTTTGAGTGATTTTGGGGGGGGGTGTTGCCACTTGATTTAAAATTTCATCCCTCCTCTTTTAGCCCTCCTGGTCCAACTTCCCTGTTTTCTTTCTTTGTGAAACACTGATCTCCTCCTAACATATTAAATAGTGGACCTATTTTGTGAATTATCCCAGTCTGCTCTTGATATCCCATGAAAAAACTCTTTGAGCTTATATATTTTGTCTATTTTTCCTCCAAAATACGTCCATTGGCAATTACTAGGTGTTCAGTTTTGTTTGTGAATGTTCATTCTTCTGCTGCTGCGGCCACTGCGTGTACAGCCAGCGCCTGGAGGTACACCTTTGACAGCCTCATTGGGGACCACATCTCTCAAGCATTGCAGGGAACTTTCCCTCTGCATGTGCCCTACTTACTGGCCACGTATGCAGACTTTTTCGCACTGGGCCTGGTGCTGCTGCTTGCAGGTGAGTCAGGGGTTAGATATAAGATGGGATGAGGGGACTCCTCTGGTGGTCCAGTGGTTAAGAATCTGCCTTGCATTGTGGGGCCACAGGTTTGATCCCTGGTCAGGGAATTAGGATCCCATGTGCCGCAGAACAACTAAGCCCAAGTCCTTAGCCTGCACACTACAACTGGAGAATCTGTGTGTGTGTGTGTGTGTGTGTGTGTGTTTAGTTGCTCAGTCATGTCCGACCCTTTGGGCTGTAGCCCAATAGGCTCCTTTGTCCACGGGGTTCTCCAGGCAGGAATGCTGGCGTGGGCTGCCAGTTCCTTCTCCAGAGGATCTTCCTGACCTGGGAAATGAACCCATGTCTCCTGTGTTTCCTGCACTGCAGGTGGATTCTTTATCCACTGATTTCCAAACTTTGCTGTTTGCTGTTTGGGTCACAACAAAAGATCTCACAGCTAAGACCCAATTCAGCCAAATTACTAACTAAATAAATTTTTTTTTTTTTTTTAGTGATGGACTGAGTAGGGCGTGGAGAGGAGCTGAGGTTGGGAAAGCCTTGGGGGTGGGGCCTAGTCTGTGCGATGAGAGGCAGGAAAGCGAGATCTGAAGGGTCCTTTCCCACTCTTGGCCCTCTTGACAGTTTGAGCCAGTTCATTCCTTGGTGGGGGGGGGGGCTGTTCTGTGATTTCAGGATGTTTTAAAAAATCATTGTTGGATGCTGAGTGGCATCCCCGACCTTTGCTTACTAGATACCAGTGAAACCCACTCCCCAGATTCTGACAATTGGAATGTCTCCAGACCATGCCAAATGTTTGGGGAATAAAATTTAATCCCAGGTGAAAATAATTTACTTTGACATATTTTAGTCTTGGTACTGAGACCAAAGAATTTTTTTTTTTTTCCAGAGGAAATTCACAAAGCATACATTTATCATTTTGCTATTTTCCGCAGCTTTACTGAGATATGACTGATATACAGCACAATAAGTTTGAGGTGTGCAATGTGATTTTTTTTTGGCTGTACTAGGTCTTTGTTGCTGCTCACAGGTTTTCTCTAGTTGCAGAGAGCATGGGTTACTCTTTGTTGTGATACACAGGCTTCTTTTTGCGGGGCTTCTAATGTTGCAGATTCACGGGCTCTAGAGGCCGGGCTCAGTAGTTAGCACCCATGGGCTTAGTTGTTCTGTGGCACGTGGAACGTCCCTGGACCAGGGATGGAACCCATGTCCCCTGCATTGGCCTGCAGACTCCCAGCCACCGGACCACCAGGGAAATCCCACAGTGATGACCTGATAGACCTGCCTACGTGAGACGATCGCCACAGGAAGAAACGAACTATTAGGCCCTCCCTGGTGGTCCAGTGGCCAAGACTCCTTGCTGCCAGTGCAGGGGACCAAGGTTCCACCCCTGGCCAGGGAACCATGATCCCACTGATGCAACTAAGAGTTCACACGCCACACCTAAGGATTCTGTTATGTCACAGCCAAGACTCAGCCCAGCCAAGTATAAACAAAATGAAAAAAATTTGAAAAGAAATAAACTGTCTTATGGGTACAATTCAGGGGCGCTAGTACATTCACAATGTCATCCAGCCATCACCTGCATCGAGTTTCAGACATGTTCATCTTCTCTGAAAGACACCCTGTATCCACCGAGCAGTCACGGTCCATCCACCCCAGCCCCACAGCCCCCAGCCCCCGAGGCTGCTCCCTGGCTCCTGTCTCTTATACACATCTGTCGCTCAGTCGTGTCTGACTCTTTGCAACCCCATGGACTGCAGCAAGCATCCCACAGGCTCATCACCTCATTATACTGGAGTCTTTGCTCAGCTGTTGCCTTTGAGTGATTTTTTTTTGGGGGGGGTTGCCACTTGATTTAAAGTTTCATCCCTCATCTTTTAGCCCTCCTGGTCCAACTTCCCTATTTTCTTTCCTTGTGAAACACTGATCTCCTCCTAACATATTAAATAGTGGACCTATTTTGTGGGTCATCTCAGTCTGCTCTCGATACCCCATGGGGAAAAAAAAAATCTTTGAGCTTATATATTTTGTCTATTTTTTCCTCCAAAATATGTCCTTTGGAAATTACTAGGTGGTCAATTTTGTTTGTGAGTGTTCGTTTTTCTGCTGCAGCCACTGCTTGTACAGCCTGCGCCTGGAGGTACACCTTTGACAGCCTCATTGGGGACCACATCTCTCAGAAATTGGAGGAAACTGTCCCTCTGCAGGCACCCTATTTCCTGGCCATGTATGCAGACTTTTTCGCACTGGGCCTGATGCTGCTGCTTGCGGGTGAGTCAGGGGTTAGATATAAGATGGGATGAGGGGACTCCCCTGGTGGTCCAGTGAGTAAGAATCCACCTTGCAATGTGGGGACACAGGTTTGATCCCTGGTCAGGGAGCTAAGATCTCATGTGCCGCAGAACAATTAAGCCCAAGTCCTTAGCCTGCACACTACAACTAGAGAATCTCTGTGTGTGCGTGTGTACTTGCTCAGTCACATCTGACCCTTTGTGACCCTTTGGACCACAGCACAATAGGCTCCTTTGTCGCTGGGATTCTCCAGGCAAAAATACTGGAGTGAGTTACCATTACCTTTCCAGGGGATCTTCCTGACCTGGGAAGTGAACCCATGTCTCCTGTGTTTCCTGCATTGCAGGCAGATTCTTTATCCACTGATTCCCAAACTTTGCTGTTTGGGTCACAACAAACGATCCCACAGCTAAGACCCAACTCAGCCAAATTCAGTTCAGTTCAGTCACCTAGGCCTGATGGACTCTTTGTGACCCCATGGACTGCAGCACGCCAGGTTTCCCTGTCTAGCACTAACTCCTAGAGTTTATTCAAACTCATGTCCATTGAGTCGGTGATGACATCCAACCATCTCATCCTTTGTTGTACTCTTCTCCTGCCGCCTTCAATCTTTCCCAGCATCAGGGTCTTTTCAAATGAGTCATCTCTTTGCATCAGGTGACCAAAGTATTGGAATTTCACCTTCAACATCAGTCCTTCCAGTGAATATTCAGGACTGATTTCCTTTAAGATGGACTGGTTGGATCTCCTTGCAGTCCAAGGGACTCTCAAGAGTCTTCTCAAACACCACAGTTCAAGAGCATCAATTCTT
>SJYX01010595.1:160168-180365 GCA_006410675.1 Oreotragus oreotragus
ATTCTGAAGTTCAAGAGCATGGAGGGAGTCGTTGGGAGAGCCAACAATTCCAAGTACAGGCTGGCTGCAGCTGTCTTCACGAAGGACTTGGACAAGGCCAATTACCTGTCCCAGGCCCTCCAGGCCAGCACTGTGTGGTAAGGGCCTCCCATGGTCCTTCACAATCCAGGCAGAGAGCCCAAGCCAGGGTCTTTGGTAATCCCCTGCTCTCATCCCAGAGTTGGGGTGCCAGGCTCAGTGCCTCCTGGGTCTGGCTGTGGGGTAGCGGGTAGAGGTTTCCCATGCCCTTCTCCAGGGGATTAAACTTCCTGCAGTGGGTACGTCTGTGACGCTCTTCTTGGACAAGCAGCTGGGTGACTGGGCTCCTCACCAAGCTGTGAGGAGACCAGTGCCGAGGGCCCACACCTGTGTCGCCCTGGTTTTCAAAGCTTAGCACCTACATCGCACCCACTAGGCCAGGGTTGGTTCTCAGTGTTGGAAGGTCAAAGACTTGGTCAGAACAAAACAGATTCCTGCTGGACCAGTTTCATAAGACATTAGCTTGAAAACCAGATGTCCATTTACTCATTTAAAGTGAGGTCTGTATTTTCCGACTTTTTGAATCTTGTATCCAGAACACTGCCTGCCTTTAGTCAGGGGACCTCTGGGCCCCCATTTCCTCACAGTCGCTCCAGTCATGTCCCGCTCTCATTCAGCTACTTCATGAAGAATAAAAGGTAACTGATAGTCATTGTTTCTATTAAACTTTTTCTCAGCATTCTGTTTACTTTCTTAGTATCTGCAAACTATGCTTTTCTTTCTTTACTTTCTGCTTCTCGCTCTCTGCGTTCCAGTTCCCGCTTGACCACTTCTCAGCTGTCCTCAGCTGTGCGCAAATGAGTTTTGCTCTCTGACAGCCTCAGTTACCTCACCGTAGGGTAGTTCCCGCGCCAGAAGCCCTGTCCGCAGCGCAGAGACAAACTCCAATCACCAAATGTAATTCCGTTTTGATGGTCTGTGCCCTTGTTTTGGCTTTCCAGGTGGCTCAAGAGGCTAAGAAGCCACCTACCGATTCAGGAGATGCAAGAGATATGGACTTGATTCCTGGGTTGGGAAGTACCCTGGAGTAAAATATTGCAACCCACTCCAGTGTTCTTAGCTGAAAAGTCCCATGGACAGAGGAGCCTGGTGGGCTACAGTCCATGGAGTCACAGACTCAGACGTGGCTGAACACACACACACATGCCCAGTGTTTTAGCATGAGAGTCCCTTGATGCAGATCAGAATCTAGTCAACCCTTCACCAGTACCTCTATCCCCTTAACACTCCACTTCCTGCTCTGGCATTTTCCTTCCTCAAGAGGTAAGCTCATGACCTCTTACATTATTTCCTTTCCATGCCATGGTGCTCAGCTTTCCCAGCAAACAGAACTCCTTGAAGAAGCGGATGAGGAGGACACCCTCCCCTTTATCCTCTTCCATCCCTTTGTGCAAGGCTGGATGCAGGTGCGATGCTCGTTAAATGCTTTTGTTGTTTGAATTAACAGCAGAGGTTTTAAGCCTCCATCTTCTGGTTGGCACACAGTTGGACCTGGGAGTTCCCCCCCAATGGAGTCTCTCAGGTATGTCCAGAATGTGAGAGGTCAAGTAGTGCAAGAGGAACGGGAAAGAGGAGGGTTGAGTGTGGTCTCGAGTTAACAGCCCCTACTTCTCGGGATCCTTCATGATCAAATGAATTCGTGTCCACAGACATAAGCAATAAACAATCTGTAATAAGAATAAGAAATAGGGGTTTTTTTTGAGCCAAACTGAGGACTATAGCAAGGGAGACAGTGTCCCTATAGCTCTGAGAAACTGCTCTGCTGAAGGGTAGTGTCCAGCATCATCTTACACCTCATCCAAAAAAAGAACTCACAACATGATGGGGTGCATTTCTTCAAGGTTTCAAAAGAGAGAGACTTGGTACAGAGACAGTGAGACAGCAGTTCCCTGATGTCCGGGAAGGGAACCTTATCTCAGAGGGAGTGTTAACGTGGACGCCATGAGAAGGGAGTTGCTCATTCTTATCTTCAAGACAGACGTTCCTTACCTCAATAGTTAAAGCAGATGAGCTATGGTGGTCAGACAGGCTGTCTTAATTTACACACAGTTCAGGCTTAGCCACGGATAAGCCAGAATGACTTCCCCATTCCTCAATATGTTTTCATCTTCTCCATCACAAGCAGATAAAAATCTTAGAACTTTGTGATCCAGCAATTCTACCTCTGGGAATATACCCGAAAGAATTGAGAGCATACTCTGGAGGAGACATTTGTAAACTTCTGTTGCAGCATTATTCACAATAACTAAAACATGAAAGCAAGCCAAATACCTATTGACCAAGAAATGGATAAGCCAAATGTGGTATATACCCATAAGAGATTATTCTTCAGTGTTAAAAAGAAAGGGAATTCTAACACATGCTATGACAGAGAATAACCCAGTGGATATTCTACTAAGTGATATAAACCTGATAGGAAAGGACATGTGTTACATTCCACTTAAATGAGGTACCTAGGGTAGTCAGACACATAGAGAAAGAAAGTAGAATGGTGAATGTCAGGAACTGGGAAAGGAGAAGGGGGAATTGTTGATGGGTACACAGTTGAAGTTTTGCCAGATGAAAAAAGTCCTGGAGTCTGGATGCACAAAATTTGAAGGTATTTAACACGGCTGAACTGGAAACCTAAAGATGGCTATAATGATCAATATGATCAATTTTATGTTATGGGTATTTTACCACACACACACACAAACCTCTCAGAACCTCCCCCTGAGGGTAACCACAGCGAAGTCAGGGCTGATAACAACACTGCAGATGCTCCCTGCCCACCCAGCCTCATCTCCACCCCAACAACCCAGGGGTGAGGACCGTCTTCTGTGCTCAGGACTCCCCACTTCGGTTCTTGGAGATGGCTCAGCTCCAGCCCCGCACGGCTTAACCTCAGCCTCCCTGACTGACCCAGTGCTCCAGGCTCTGCTCCAAGGATCCAGTAAGTCTCGGGTCAGCCTCTTCTGTGGGAGACTGGATGCTGAGTTCACATCCTCCCAAAGAGACCTCTGCAACCCCAGGGTGCAGGGGGNTAACCTCAGCCTCCCTGACTGACCCAGTGCTCCAGGCTCTGCTCCAAGGATCCAGTAAGTCTCGGGTCAGCCTCTTCTGTGGGAGACTGGATGCTGAGTTCACATCCTCCCAAAGAGACCTCTGCAACCCCAGGGTGCAGGGGGTCAGGCCAGCTCCAGCCTGAGGGTGAAGAGACCCATTTTCTAGATGAAAGTGTCTGCACTGTGTGTGTGTGTGTACATGTGTGTATGTGTGTGTAAGGAAAGGTAGGGGAGATGGATCAGTGCTCTGAGGCTCTAAGACAATTTTTACTCATGTACAAATAATATTAGAGATTAATTACTCAACGAGTCGGATATGACTGAGCGACTAGGCACACGACACAACCACAGCCCTTGTATAGGGCTTATGATGCGGACCACTGATTTCAGTCTCCTGCATGCCACGGGCCCTTTGAATCTAGGGGGTTTTGTTCTGTTGACTTTGGGGCAACTGTAAGGAACTTGAACATCCACAGATTTTGGTGAATGTGGAGATGAAGGCATGGTGACATATTCAGTCATTTTGGGGTTTATTGCACCTAGTAACTGTGTGAAGCTGGTTGTTATTTATCAATGGCAGCAGTTTTTTAAAGGATGGTAAAATACATATAATGTACATTTGGCCAACTTAATACGTATGGAGTAGAATAATGTTAAGTATATCTACATTTGTATGTAGCCAATCTCTAAAACCTTTTAAAACTGTGCCTTCATTTAACAATAACTTCCTAATTGGCCTTCACCCAGGCCTGGCCAATCACTATACTGCATTTGTTTCCATGGCTTTAACTCCTTCTTTGATTTCACAGAAATGAAATCACACATTACTTGTATATTGGTGAATGGCTTATGTCGCTTAGCATAATGTCCTCAAGGGTCCTCCATGTTGTTGCATGAGTCAGAAATACCTGCCTTTTAAAGGCTGAATAATATTCCACTGTATGCATAGACCACAACTGCGTTTATCCATTCCTTCATGGATGAACATTTGGGTTGCTTCCAACTTTTATCTACTGTGAATAATGCTGCTGTAAACATGAGTGTGCAAATATCTTTTTGAGACTCTATTTTCTGTTTTTTTGGGGGGATGTACACCCAGATGTGGGATTACTGGATCACATGGTAAATCCACCGTTAGTGTTTTGAGGAACTATCATACTTTATCCATAGCAACTGCACCATTTTGCATTCCTACTAAGAGTTCCCAAGGGTTCACTAGTAGCATTTGACAGAGAAGAAAACAGAGGTCCAGAGAAGTAAACGACTTGTTCAGAGGTGCAGTGGTAGTGGAGAAGCCAAGATTCTCATCATAGTTTTCTGGATTTTTGAATATTTGCTCTCAACCAAAATGTTACATTGGACTTTTGAATATCGTTAGGCAGAGACCCCTTCACAATAACTGATGGTCACTGGGTCAGCCTAGTCCTGCAGAGCAGTGTAGTGAGGAGAAATTTCAAGCCCCAAAAGAGCAGCAAAGCAGAGTCTTGTCATTTCAAATTCAGAATGAAGGCTAGCACCCCCTTCCCTCTAGGCACTTGGGAGTTGTAGGGAAAGAGCAAATTAGCCAAGATGGCCCAGTCAGTCTCTCTCACCCCAAACCCTCTCGTCCTTGCCCCATGCTTTGTAAATAATGACTATGTAACAGCAGAGATTACTTACAGCACTGCATATGCCTGTCACGAGGTACTCGATTGGCCACCAGTGGCTTTTGTCCTGTAAGTATACATATAAGCTCCCCCTGGAAAGCCCTGGAGGTGGTGTTGTGTTATGGTTGTGTCATGTCCACATTAGGGCTGTGTTACATGATGTTACGGCTGCTGCATCAGCCAGGAGAGAGTAACACGTCTGCAGTTCCACCGGCTCCTTGAGTCTCCTTCCAGCTTTCCTGCTCCTGCCTTGCTTACCCTGGGTTCAGCAGAGTGTGCATAGTGAGATACAGTGAGACAGCTGGTGCTGTGAGCAGGTTCAGCAAGACAGGAGGCCAGTGTGGTTTGATGCTTTAACTGAGCTGGGCTACACCTTCTATAAATTCCATCTCCTTTGCCCAGACTCAGAGTTCTAATTTCTTTTCACACTGCAGGCAGTGAGGTATGAAGCTACCAGGTTTCAACATCCTTGACAAAGCAATGTTTGGAGTCTGAGACCTCTGATTACTCAGAGAGTCATGGCACACTGATAAAGGAAGGGAGGGAAAAATTAGAATAATAATAATAATAAATTTTCCCCAGTTCTGTAGAAGAAAAGAGGATAATGAGTGGCGCAAAGCTTGTGCAAAGTCAGACAAGCTAATGCAGAGCAGAGCTGGATTTGAACCAGCTGATCTAGTTGATGTCAATTCAGAAACAAGCGTTCTTATCCACTGGTGCGAGTGTGCATTGTGCATGCTACATCACTTCAGTCATGTCCAACTCTGCCACCCCATGGACTGTAGCCCTCCAATCTCCCCTGTCCAATTCTCTGTGTGTGCATGTGTGTGTTAATCACTCAGTCGTGTCCAACTCTTTGCGACCCCATGGACAGCACCTCTCCAGGCTCCTCTGTCAATGGGATTCTCCAAATAAGAATACTGGAGTGGATTTCCATTCCCTCCTCCAAGGGATCTTCCCAACCCAGGGATTGAACCTGGGTCTCCTGCATTTCAGGCAGATTCTTGATCATCTGAGCCACCAGAGGAGCCCACTCTGTCCATTAAACTCATACCAATTAAGCATCTACTGTGTACCTGGCACTGTGTTAGAGGCTTTTGCTTCTGTAGGAGTGGAAAACTTTTCTTTCTAGATTTCTTGGCTGGTGTAAATAACTAAACTGACATAAGACAGATTAATACATTTACAGGGGCCCCTTAAAAAACTCTGAGGCTCAAATGCACTCAGGCATTTAAGGCTTATATGCTCCCCTGGGCTAAGGAGAAGCGGGTAGGGATCTGGGGCTTCAAGGAGGAGGAAGACAAACCACAGGAGGATGGGAAGAGCAAGTGCCTGATGAACAAATGCTTGCTCCTCCAAGCGGGTATGTTTTCCTGAAATTAGAAGTTCTCTCTGGTGATAGCTCTCGTCCTGGCATAGGCAGTATAACTACATTATTTTGAGCAGTTAAGGGAGAGGCAAGGAGCTTCTCCTGAGTCTGCTGGGTCTTAATCATCTTTAAATCAAAACAGTCCACATGCCAAAAGAGCACATTTAGGGGAGATTAAAAAAAAACACTCTCCCTCAGTTCTATTCAAGCAACCCTTCCAGTAACTTTGAAACATATCAAATGCCTGATTTATGTTTGGAAAACCAAAACACAGAGATAAGAACTTGCCCATTCTTATACCACCTGCCCCTCATCACTCCATTGCTCCGTAGAACTGGACTCCCAGGGCCAAGGGTGGATGGACATTCTTGATGGCTTTGTATGTTGTTTTCTCAACAGATCATAACCTCCTCAACTCCGTCTAGGATGCTGCGTCAGTATGTTCACCAGTTTCGTCAGGGGCTGGTCCGCAAGTGGCCACTGGAGCCCCAGGAGGAGTCTGAGAGTCGCAGAGCTCCTCTGAGCACCCTCGACCTGGTGATCTTGGGTGTGTGCAGAACTCTGGGGGCTGGCGTGTACGTCCTGATTGGTGTCGTAACCCTGCTCATCGCTGGACCAGCGATCGTCATCTGCTTTTTGGTGGTCGCCCTGTCCTGTGTTGTCTGAACTCTGCTATGCCGAATTTTGGTCCTATGTACCACGCTCCGGTTCTGTGTATCTTTACAGTGTCATCGCCATGGGAAAACTGTGGGCCTTCATCATTGGCTGGAATGTCTTGCTGTATTTAGTGGCTGGTGAGATAATGGGGAGGGGGATGATGTGGGGCTTAAGGTCCGAAAACTAGGAGGGTAACTGGGGTCTTCACTCATTCATAAACACTTTGTTATGGAGCTTGTAGAAGGAAGCTCCAGAAAGCCCCACAGCTTCACTGTACTGAGCTAGCCTGTTTTCTTTAATCATGGGCCAAGAACCCAGAGGAAAGGGCACTGTCGGGGGTGGGTGAGAGGGAGGCAGTTCCCACTGTCTCCTCCCCTCACCGAATGGAAGTCTCTGCTCAGCTGTTGCCTTCATGGGATTTTCCTTTACCACTTAATTTAAAATTTCAGTCCTCATCTCTCAGCCCTCCTGGTCCCACTTGCAGGAAAAGTGTTCTTTTCTTGCATAACTTTGATCTCTTCCTAACATTAAATAGTTGACCTATTTTTTGAATCATCTATTCTCTCCCCAATCCCATGAAAATAAACTATTTGAGAGTGAGTATTTTGTCTGTCATCCCAGGGTGCATTGTAGGGGGTTAATTATTGTCCATTAATCTCCCTTCTTCTGCCACTGCAGCTGCTTCCTGCGTGACCAGGGCTTGGAGTTACGCCTTTGACAGCCTCATTGGGAACCACATCTCTAAGGTGTTAGAGAGAACTTTCTCTCCACACATGCCCTCTTTCCTGGCCCCGTACCCAGACTTCATTGCCCTGGGCCTTGTGCTGCTGATGACTGGTGAGAAGGGGTCAGACATAGGATGGGAAGAGTGGGGTTTGGAGGGGGAACTGGTGTTGGAAAGTTGTGGGGTGGCAGAAGGTAGAATTAGGACTGGAAAGAAGGATCAGGGTTATGAGTAAGGGCGGCAAGGCACATAGACCATTGCTTTCCCACCCTGGCACCCTTGACACTTGATGATGCTTCATCTTTTGGTATTGAGGGCTGTCCTGAATTTCATACTGTAGGGTTTTTTGTTTTTATAAATCATAGTCGAATGTTGAGTTTCATCCCCAGCCTTGCTCACTAGATACTGGTGCTAAACTGTGATCATCAGAATGTCTCCAGACATTGTCAAACATTCCTTGAGTAACAAAATCACCCCAGCTCAGAATCATTTACCAAGAATGACAAATTTCTTCCTCTGTGTTGAGATCAGATTTTTTTTTTTAATTGAGAGGCTATTCTCATAGCATAAAACTGATTTATTGTCTTTCCCAGTTTTATTGATATATAATTGACCTACAACATTGTATATGTGCAATGTAGATGTACAGAGTGATGATTTGACAGAGGTGTGACTGGCATAGTAAGAAAGTAGCCTCTTAAAGTGCTTGTGGCTGCGTGGGTGCTCCGCCACTTCAGTTATGTGCGGCTCCTTGCGACCCCGTGGACTGTAGCCCATCAGGTTCCTCTGTCCATGGGCTTCTCCAGGCAAGAATACTGGAGTGGGTTGTCATGCCCTCCTCCAGGGGATCTTCCCGATCCAGGGATTGAACCTGCCTCTTCTTCTCCTGTATTGCAGGCAGACTCTTTACTGCTGAGTCACCAGGGAAGGCCCTTAAAGTGTAGAGTCCTGAGGGACTTAGTACCTTCACAGTGTGGCAACCATCATCTCCATCTAGTTCCAAACATGCTCATCTCCCCAAAAGGAAACCCTGTACCCACCAAACCATCACCATCCACCCATCCACCCCACCCCCACTACCCTCAAGCCTGGGCAACCACTGGCCTGCTTTCTGTGTCTATGGATTTGATTACCTTGGATGTCTCATATTCCATCTTTCCCACAGGACTACTGGTTCTGGGAGCTCGTGTGACAACCCTGATTATTAAAGTGTCCACAGGCTTGAACCTTTTTGTTCCAATCTTCATGATCCTCTCTGGCTTCATTAAGGGAGACCTGCACAACTGGCAGCTCACAGAACAGGACTACAGATTGAACACATCTGGCTCCAGCAGCACCTTTAGGTCAGGAGGGTCCTCTCGGTAACACATGGGTGGTGTTGGTGCAGAGCTGGGAACATGGTGGGAACTAAAGATATCTGGGCTGGTGGATGCAGGTGATGGGGGTCCTGGAGCCCAGGACTTGTGATATGAAGGGAGGAGCCCAGTAGAGAGGGCTGAACACACCTCACCCATGTTCTTCCTCTTTCCTTCTCTCACCATAGGTTGGGCCCTCTGGGTTCTGGAGGGTTTGTGCCCTTTGGCTTTGAAGGGATTGTCCAAGGAGCAGCTATACTTTTCACCTCCTATTTTGGTGTTTTTGGCGTGGTCACTGCAGGTAACATGGTCACTGTGTGTCCCATCAGGGGTGTGGGTGCTGGTTGGGCTGCCCCTGGGCACAGGGGTTGGTAAAAGGTAAGACCCTGATGCTGGGAAAGATTGAGGGCATAGGAGAAGGGGACTGCAGGGGATGAGATGGTTGGATGACCTCACCGACTCAATGGACATGAGTTTGAGGAAACTCAGGGAGCTAGTGAAGGACAGGGAAGCCTGGCACACTGCAGTCCATGAGGCTGCAAAGAGTCACACATGAACAACAAAAGCCTGCTTTTGGACTTGCAAGAGGAAAGGGGATTTTCTGCTTTCATTCCAGTATCTTTCCTGACCCAGTACTCCCTCCTGTCCTGCAGGGAAGGAGGCCCCAAATCCTCAGCGTTCCGTCTCCTTGAGCTTGGTGCTCTCCATCGTCATCGGCTTTCTGGCGTACTCTGGAGTCTCCGCAGCGCTCACCCTCATGGTGCCCTACTATCAGATTTACCCTTATAGCCCCTTACCGCAGGCCTTCCTCCAGGTCGGATGGGGCCCGGCTGGATATGTCATGGCTGTTGTCTTACTGTGTACTCTTTTATACAGGTCAGTGTCCTGGTTTTCTCGCTGTCTACTGTTAGATGCTCAGGTACCCCAGCCCTTGGGATTGAGAGACAAGATGAAGGATACCATGTAGAATAGGAACTGTTTAGACTAGGAACCATATAGACAGGAACCAGGTAGACAGGAACCATGCAGATAGGAACCATGCAGACAGGAACCATGTAGACAGGAACCATGCAGATAGGAACCATGTAGACAGGAACCAGGTAGACTAGGAACCATGCAGACAGGAACCATGCAGACAGGAAACAGATAGGCAGGAACCATGTAGGCAGGAACCATGCAGACAGGAACCATGCAGACAGGAACCATGTAGATAGGAACCATGCAGACAGGAACCATGCAGACAGGAACCATGTAGACAGGAACCATGCAGACAGGAACCATGCAGACAGGAACCATGTAGACAGGAACCATGCAGACAGGAACCATGTAGACAGGAACCATGCAGACAGGAACCATGTAGACAGGAACCATGTAGACAGGAACCATGCAGACAGGAACCATGTAGACAGGAACCATGCAGACAGGAACCATGTAGACAGGAACCATGTAGACAGGAACCATGCAGACAGGAACCATGTAGACAGGAACCATGTAGACAGGAACCATGCAGACAGGAACCATGTAGACAGGAACCATGTAGACAGGAACCATGCAGACAGGAACCATGTAGACAGGAACCATGTAGACAGGAACCATGCAGACAGGAACCATGTAGACAGGAACCATGTAGACAGGAACCATGCAGACAGGAACCATGTAGACAGGAACCATGTAGACAGGAACCATGCAGACAGGAACCATGTAGACAGGAACCATGTAGACAGGAACCATGCAGACAGGAACCATGTAGACAGGAACCATGTAGACAGGAACCATGCAGACAGGAACCATGTAGACAGGAACCATGTAGACAGGAACCATGCAGACAGGAACCATGTAGACAGGAACCATGTAGACAGGAACCATGCAGACAGGAACCATGTAGACAGGAACCATGTAGACAGGAACCATGCAGACAGGAACCATGTAGACAGGAACCATGTAGACAGGAACCATGCAGACAGGAACCATGTAGACAGGAACCATGTAGACAGGAACCATGCAGACAGGAACCATGTAGACAGGAACCATGTAGACAGGAACCATGCAGACAGGAACCATGTAGACAGGAACCATGTAGACAGGAACCATGCAGACAGGAACCATGTAGACAGGAACCATGTAGACAGGAACCATGCAGACAGGAACCATGTAGACAGGAACCATGTAGACAGGAACCATGCAGACAGGAACCATGTAGACAGGAACCATGTAGACAGGAACCATGCAGACAGGAACCATGTAGACAGGAACCATGTAGACAGGAACCATGCAGACAGGAACCATGTAGACAGGAACCATGTAGACAGGAACCATGCAGACAGGAACCATGTAGACAGGAACCATGTAGACAGGAACCATGCAGACAGGAACCATGTAGACAGGAACCATGTAGACAGGAACCATGCAGACAGGAACCATGTAGACAGGAACCATGTAGACAGGAACCATGCAGACAGGAACCATGTAGACAGGAACCATGTAGACAGGAACCATGCAGACAGGAACCATGTAGACAGGAACCATGTAGACAGGAACCATGCAGACAGGAACCATGTAGACAGGAACCATGTAGACAGGAACCATGCAGACAGGAACCATGTAGACAGGAACCATGTAGACAGGAACCATGCAGACAGGAACCATGTAGACAGGAACCATGTAGACAGGAACCATGCAGACAGGAACCATGTAGACAGGAACCATGTAGACAGGAACCATGCAGACAGGAACCATGTAGACAGGAACCATGTAGACAGGAACCATGCAGACAGGAACCATGTAGACAGGAACCATGTAGACAGGAACCATGTAGACAGGAACCATGCAGACAGGAACCATGTAGACAGGAACCATGTAGACAGGAACCATGCAGACAGGAACCATGTAGACAGGAACCATGTAGACAGGAACCATGCAGACAGGAACCATGTAGACAGGAACCATGTAGACAGGAACCATGCAGACAGGAACCATGTAGACAGGAACCATGTAGACAGGAACCATGCAGACAGGAACCATGTAGACAGGAACCATGTAGACAGGAACCATGCAGACAGGAACCATGTAGACAGGAACCATGTAGACAGGAACCATGCAGACAGGAACCATGTAGACAGGAACCATGTAGACAGGAACCATGCAGACAGGAACCATGTAGACAGGAACCATGTAGACAGGAACCATGCAGACAGGAACCATGTAGACAGGAACCATGCAGATAGGAACCAGGTAGACAGGAACCATGTAGACAGGAACCATGCAGACAGGAACCAGGTAGACAGGAACCATGTAGACAGGAACCATGTAGACCAGGAACCGAGGGTGCCCTGGTCTCTCCTGCTTCTGCACTCCCTCTCACGTTTTCCATTTCCTTCTCCAGCTTCCTATGTGCCATGTTCTCCATGTTCCAGCTGACCTGCGCAATGGCAGCTGATGGGCTCCTTTTCCAAGCTCTTGCCCAGATCCACACCCGTACTGGCACCCCCATCATGGCCATCTTGGCTTCTGGAACTCTTACAGGTGAATAAAGGAAGCCTTTTCTTTACTTAAAAAAAAATAATTCTATGTATTTATTTTTAATGATTGATGATTGCTTTACAAAATTGGTTTGATATCTGTCATACATCAACATGAACCAGCCATAAGTATACCTATGAACCTTTCCTCCTGAGTCTCCCTCCCACCTCTCACCCCTCTAGGTTATTACAGAGCCCCATTGTGAGTTCCCCGAGTCATACAGAAAATTTCCATTGGCTGTCAAATTTGCACACGTTAGTGTATATGCTTCCGTGCTACCCTCCATCCATCTCACCCTCTCCTTCATCTCTCCTGCCCTTGTCTGTCAGTCTGTTTTCCATGTCTGCATCTCCATGGCTTCCCTGTGAACAGGTTCATCAGTACCATCTTTCTAGACTCCATATACATGCATTAATATATGATGTTTGTTCTTCTCTTTCTGACCTACTTCGCTCTGAATAATAAGCTCTAGGTTCATCCTCCTCATTAGAACTGACTCAAATGTGTTCCTTTTTATGACTGAATAGTATTCCATTGTATATGTATATTCCACAGCTTCTTTATCTATTCATCCATCAATGGATCATTCTTTCTTTGACCAATTTCTTTAACATGAATGTTTCCAGGGACTTTTCACTCCCTCCCCCCACCTTCATTTTAGGGCTCACGGCATCACTCCTCAGGATCCTCGATCTGGTGAAACTCATGTCAGCCGGGATCCTGCCTGCTTACACTCTTGTGGCTGTTTCCATACTTGTCCTCAGGTGAGACCCACTAACCTTGGCTGAGAGCCTTGGACTCTTGGGGTTGATGTGGAGGTGATCCTCTTCTGCCTGCTTGCTGCCTTCTATATGTCTCACTAGGCTTAAGGCAAGAAAGAGGTAGATTATACTGTTTGATGTTAGGGTAGGGGCTGCTGTGAATACTGTCCAGATATCTCTCCTTCAGGTACCAACCAGACCAGATTTTAAGCAAGAGGGAGAAAACAGAGGAGGGAAATGAGATTTCTGATCATGAAGCAAGTCTTTCAGAACCTGTACCTGAAGCAGAACCCTTAAGGATTCTAAAGAGTCTGTGGTTCCCTACCAGCACCACCCCCACCCAGATATCTGGGCAGGTTGTCTATGGATGTGCCTCTCTGCTTGGTGAGCAATGGGACTTCTCTTCGGTCATATTCTGAAATTGACAAGATAGGTTGGGATTCTGTGTCTTTGGAAGTTAAGGGGTCTTGGAGATATGATGGTCCTTCCTGAGGTGGGCAGCCTGGGGGGTGTGTGACCCGAGGTCCTGACGTCTCTGTCTTCTGGGTCCAGCCTGTTCTCCTCCTCCTTGACCCTTGCAGTTCTCCTACTGAGCATCCTGAGCCTGATCCTGGCCCAGTGGCCCAGACACGTGTTCTCTGGAGACCCCGTGCTCACAACAGTGGCTGTGCTGCTGCTGCTGCTCATCACTGGGGTCACGGTCATCATCTGGAGGCAGCCCCAGAACCCCATTTATCTTATATTCAGGGTAGGTGACCTTTTGTGTCCAAAGTGTCCATCTTGAGTGAATGAAGCCTGGGTGATTGAGCTTTAAACTTCTTTGTTGGACCTGGAAGTAAAGAGAGTTGCTAAAACCAATGAACTCTTCCTGGATCCACACTCACTGCTTTACAGACCCAATCTGGGCAGGCACTGAACACACAGCCTGAATAAGCCTGGAGTCTTCCCACAACCATGGGGCAGGGTCTCCCTATCAGACATCTCGGCTGTGTTCAGGGATGAACTGACTGCCTACAGGTCCCTGCTCTGCCTGTCCTCCCACTGGTGAGCATCTTCGTGAACTTTTACTTGATGATGCAGATAACTTCTGGGACCTGGATCTTATTTGGCATCTGGATGACGATTGGTAAGAGGCTTTTTAGTGTGAAGAGTCCTCTTGAGTGACCGAATCCAATCCTCTTCCTAGAAGCCCTCCCCAAAACTGTCAGATGCCATAACAGGAAGTCTACTGGGCACGTGTAGCTGAAGAGAGCGCTTACTCTTCCTTCTCATTGTCTTATTTTCCTACTAGGATCTGTCATATACTTAGGATATGAGATCCAGCACAGCCTGGCACGGAACAAACATCAACAGCCATCAGCCTCCACCACCCAGACTCCAGATTAAAACATCCCCAGTGCTGAATCTGCCTAACCCACGAAAATTGATGCTGTGTGGAATCCCTCCAAACCCTGGAGGTATCTTCTGGTTTAAGGGGCACTTTGAGCCTCTGTGGAGTGTGAACGTGGGATACATTTACATCTCTGTATTTATTGCCAGTGGATGTTGTATATTTTTAAAGCAAACTTTTAAAAAAGCATAATAGACATATACTTAAAAGTGCATGCTTCCTAAGTGTGCAGCAAAATGAATTTTCACAACAAAATTACCACAGTGTAGCCAGTAACCACAGGAAGAAATAAAATATTAACCAGACATGTGAGAAACGACTTCATGTGCCTCTTTCTAGCAGGAACACAGAGGCTGCCATTTAGGAAGGAAACACAGGTAACTATGTACTTTGTCAAGACTTGCACTTTAAACATTAGGACACAAACAGACTGGAAGTAAATGTGCAAATAGTCACACAAGGAAGTCAGGGTAAGTGTATTACTATCCAAGTAGACTCTGAGAAAAAGAGAAATGATACAGATAAAGGGGGTTATTTCACCATAAAATGAGAAATGACTATATTTCTCTTTTCTCCCAGCTTTACTGAGACAGTGTAACATTGTGTAAATGATTGTTTTTTTGTTAGCTTTTTATCTCAGACTCTTAGAGTAACACAGCTGAGCTGACGAAGAAAAGTTCTTAATTTAAAGAAACAACCAAACCAAAACCCCTGCATTGCCAGAGGTGGGGAAATGGAGTCATAGGTAATTGCTGGTTGATAAATGGTTACTGATGGGAGTAACTAAAAGGTAAGAAGTTAGAAGTATTACTAAAAGATAATTTTTAGTGTAAGAAAAAGTTAGTAACTTTTAGTGTAATGGAAAAAAAGAGTGCAACCAAAGTGTAACTAAAAGGTAAGAAGTTATCTTGGAAAGACAAGACAAAAAGATGTTGCTACAGAACAAAATGCTCAAAACTGATATTATGGACGTTCAAGAAGCTGGTAAGAATGAAATAGAGGATTGTTTGTGGGAATAAACAACTGAAGTAGAGTGAAGGGAGGATGGATGTCAAGAAACCAAATACAAGTTATTAGATGAATCTAAGAATAAATGGAAGAGAATTAATAGAATTTGGAGAATCACTACCTTTCAAATGCTAATGAAATTACAGGCTTAGGATGCAATTAATGGAGACTGAACCTTTAATATTAAAACTTTGATAGAACAGGTTGACACCACTTGATAATGATTCTTCCTTATTGATGTGGGATAACCAGGGATAACCAGATCTCACATTATACCCAGTGTGCTGTAAAAGGCAATACACAACACTGCCCATAAAGTAGTCCTGAAGAAAATCTGAATCAGAATTAATCACGTCTTCAGATCAACTACGAGCTCATAGCAGACACAGGGATTTCACATTTCAACTGAAAATTTCATCAGCCAGGGACTTTTCTGGAGACTCTGGGTAGGGATGGGAAGGGGAAGGGGTGATGAGGAGACAGGTTCCATCCATGGTTGGGTAACCCACATGCCAAAGGAAGTTCAGTTCAGTTCAATCGCTCAGTCGTGCCCAACTCATTGCAACCCCATGAATCGCAGCATGCCAATGCCTCCTTGTCCATCACCAACTTCTGGAGTTCACCCAAACTCAAGTCCATTGAGTCAGTAATGCCATCCAGCCATCTCATCTTCTGTCATCCCCTTCTCCTCCTGTCCCCAATCCCTCCCAGCATCAGAGTCTTTTCCAATGAGTTAACTCTTCGCATGAGGTGGCCAAAGTACTGGAGTTTCAGCTTTAGTATCATTCCTTCCAAAGAAATCCCAGGGCTGCCCTCCTTCAGAATGGACTGGTTAGATCTCCTTGCAGTCCAAGGGATTCTCAAGAGTCTTCTCCAACACCACAGTTTCAAAGCATCAATTCTTCGGCGCTCAGCTTTCTTCACAGTCCAACTCTCACATTCATACACAACAACTGGGAAAACCATAGCCTTGACTAGCCTGCCATTACTTTGTTGGCAAAGTAATTGATGTCTCTGCTTTTTAATATGCTATCTAGGTTGGTCATAACTTTCCTTTCAAGGAGTAAATGTCTTTTAATTTCATGGCTGCAGTCACCATCTGCAGTGATTTTAGAGCCCCAGAAAATAAAGTCTGACACTGTTTCCACAGTTTCCCCATCTATTTCCCATGAAGTCATGGGACCAGATGCCATGATCTTCATTTTCTGAATGTTGAGCTTTAAGCCAACTTTTTTGCTCTCCTCCTTCACTTTCATCAAGAGCTTTTTTAGTTCCTTTTCACTTTCTGCCATAAGGGTGGTGTCATCTGCATATCCGAAGTTATTGACATTTCTCCCGGCAATCTTGATTCCAGCTTATGCTTCTTCCAGCCCAGTGTTTCTCATGATGTACTCTGCATATAAGTTAAATAAGCAGGGTGACAATATACAGCCTTGACATACTCCTTTTCCTATTTGGAACCAGTCTGTTTTTCCTTAAGTTATCGTTGATCAAGAAGCAAGTGGCCAAACAAGTGATCGGTTACAAAACTAACTGTTGGGCTAGAGTAGTGAATGGCTCAGTGCAATCAACAGGCCTTCGAGTTTATATGCCCAGGATGAATCCTCTATCTTCATGCATAATGATGAAACATGGAAATTTATAGGTAGGATGGTCTAATGCTGGAGCCTGGGTGAATGCAGATGTTAAAGCATTGACAGACTTTTCTCCTTCTGACATTCATTCAGTTGGGTCTGGCTCGGTAGAAGTTAGCAATGCATAGAGAAGGTGAGCAATGCAGGAACATCTAGGCTCTTAATTCTCTTAATGTCTAGTTTGACGTAGGAATCCCCTGGATTATCAGGAACTGAGAAAGTCAGGGTTCCCTTAATTGTTTCAGAATCATTCAACAATGTTCCTTAGATATGAAATGACCTAAATATTTCACTGTTTTCACAATTTTGAACTGTTGTGTTGGAGAAACCCTTGATAGTCCCTTGAACTGCAAGGAGATCATACCAGTCCATCCTAAAGGAAATCAGTACTAAATATTCACTGGAAGGACTGATGCAAAAGCTCCAATACTGTGGCTACCTGATGCAAAGAACTGACTCATTGGAAAAGACCCTGATGCTGGGAAAGATGGAAGGCAGGAGGAGAAGGGGATGACAGAGGATGAGATGGTTGGATGGCATCACTGACTTGATGAACATGAGTTTGAGCAAGTTTTGGGGATTGGTGATGGACAGGGAAGCCTAGCATGCTGCAAACCATGGGATTGTAAAGAGTCAGACACGAATGAGCAACTGAATTGCAGTATTTCACAACTGGTGAGCAGAATTGCAATTTCTCCTCGGAGGCATTATGCCCCCTAGGGGCTAATTGCTGTGACATTTGGACAGTGTCTAAACTCTTGACAACACACTTAAACCACTTTATTGCACTCTGTGTAATTGGAATTTTGAAGAAAAATATTTTACAGTATTATGAGTCAACTATACTTCAATTAAAAAAAAAAGAAGTTAATATGAGAGTCAACTAATACATTTAAGTCCTGTTTTGATGGTCTGTGTCCAGGGTCTTAGGGGTTACTTGACAGATTTCAGAATCTAGTCAGCCCTTCACCAATACCCCACACCACTCCCTTCACCACTCCACTTCCTGCTCCCTGGTATTCCTTTCTGAAGCCTGGAGCTCCTTACCTCTTACATCCCATTTCCCTCGCTTATGTGCTCAGCAAAAAGAACTCCTTGAAGAAGAAGACAAGGAGGACACCTTCCCATTTACCCTCTTCCACTCCTTTGTGCAAGGCTGGACGCAAGTGCAATGCTTATTCAATGCTGTGCTGCTTGAATTAATATCAGATGTTAAATTCCCCTCCTCCTGGTTGGGGTCCAGCTGGGCTTGGGGTCCACCCACACTGGAGTGTCTCAGGTCATGTGCAGACTGCGGGGACTTGAGAAGTGTAAGAGGACTGGGAGGGAGCAGGGTCTGAGTGGAGTCCCCAGTTTCACAGCCCCTACTTCACAGGGTCCTTGGTGATCGCAAATTCAAGCAGCCAAAGAAATAATCAATAAACAGTCTATAATGGGAATAGGGAAGCATTTTGTTTGAGCCAAATTGAGGGTTATACTCTAGAGACATATGCTCAGATAACTCTGAGGAACTGCTTTCCTAAAGCACCTTTTTCAATACAGTCTTATACCTTGTCTGATCAAAGAGCAAGCATCACGCATGACAGGGTGCACTCCTTCAAGGTTTCAAGAGACAAACTAGTTCACAGACAGTGAGACGACAGGACCCTGGTGTCTAGGAAGGGAACTTTACCTTCCAGGGCATGGACCTGTGAGAAGACAGGTGCGCATCCTTATCTTCAAAACAGATTTTCTTTTTTGAAAAAATTAGTTTAATTATTTTAATTGGAGGCTAATTACTTTACAATATTGTAGTGGTTTTTGCCAAACATTGACACGAATCAGCCACAATTGCAAATGTGTTCCTCCCACCTCCCTCCCCATCCCATCCCCCAGGGTCATCCCAGTGCACCAGTCCTGAGCACCCTGTCTCATTCATCAAACGTCGACCGGTGATCCACTTCACATATGATAAGATACACATTTCAATGCTATCCTCTCAAATTATCCCATCCTCACTTTCTCTTACAGAGTCCAAACGACTGTTCTTTACATCTGTGTCTCTTTTGTTGTTTCGCATATAGGGTCATCGTTACCATCTTCCTAAATTCCATATATATGTGTTAGTATACTGTATTGGTGTTTTTCTTTTTGACTTACTTCACTCTGTATAGAAGGCTCCGGTTTCATCCACCTCATGAGAACTGATTCAAATGCATTCTTTTAATGGCTGAGTAATATTCCATCATGTATATGTACCACAGCTTTCTTATCCATTCATCTGCTGATGGACATCTAGGTTGCTTCTATGTTCTGGCTATTGTAAACAGTGCTGTGATGAACACTGGGGTACATGTGTCTCTTTTAATTCTGGTTTCCTCGGTGTGTATGCCCAGCAGTGGGATTGTTGGTTCGTATTGCAGTTTTATTTCCAGTGTTTTCAGGAATCTCCACACTGTTCTCCATAGTGGCTGTACTAGTTTGCATTCCCACCAACAGTGTAAGAGGGTTCCCTTTTCTCTGCACCCTCTCTACCATTTACTGTTTGTAGACTTTTGGACAGCAGCCATTCTGACCAGCGTGAGATGGTACCTCATTGTGGTTTTGATTTGAATTTCTCTGATAATGAGTGATCTTGAGCATCTTTTCTTGTGTTTGTTAGCCATCTGTATGTCTTCTTTGGAGAAGTGTCTGTTTAGTTCTTTGGCCCACTTTTTGATTGGATCGTTTATTTTTCTGGAATTGAGCTGCAGGAGCTGTTTGTATATTTTTGAGATTAATTCTTTGTCAGTTGCTTTGTTTGCTATTCTTTTCTCCCATTCTGAAGGCTGTCTTTTCACATTGCTTATGGTTTCCTTCATTGTGCAAAAGCTTTTCAGCTTAGTTAGGTCCCATTTGTTTATTTTTTATTTTATTTCCATCACTCTGGGAAGTGAGTCATAGAGGATCCTGCTGTGATTTATGTCAGAGAGTGTTTTGCCTATGTTTTCCTCTAGGAGTTTTATAGTTTCTGGTCTTACATTTAGATCTTTA
>SJYX01010595.1:184820-196682 GCA_006410675.1 Oreotragus oreotragus
ACATTGGTCTCTCTTTAGGGCCGGCCTGGCTGGTTTTTCCCTTCCTCCTGACCGGGTCTTTTTACCCTCTGGGATTCGGGCCCTGTTCTCGACCCTGTGAAGAGGATTTGAGCTAGCTCCTTCTGATTCCTCCGGTTTTCTTCAGCCCTGTATTCCCTCTCCTCCCTTCTAATCCGTTCCGCATGTTCCCTTTCCTCTCATCTAATCCGTTCCTCCCTCTTCTCAAGAGTCTCCCTATTGTTAAACACCTTTTCAGCTACCTTTATCAGATCCTGCAATGACAGTTCCCCTACCCTCTCTACCTTCTGTAACTTTCTCCTGATATTTGGAGCTGCCTGATTAACAAAAGCTAGCAAAACCACTGTGTGGGATTCCTCAGCCTGAGGGTCAATGGGCGTATATTGCCTGAAAGCCTCCATTATCCTCTCTAAAAAGGCTGCCAGGCTTTCATCTGGCTCCTGCCTTATCAAATTTACCTTGGATAAATTCATTGGTTTCCTGGCGGCTGCCCGGAGGCCAACCATCAGAGTCTGGCAGTATACTCGGAGACACTCCCTACCTTCAGGGCGTTCAAAATCCCAGTTCGGCCAACAAAGGGAACCCCTCCTCGATCAGGTGGGGCTGCGTGGTGGGCCTTCCATCCATTCCTAACACATTTTTCCGTGCCCCCGACAGGATTCATTCCCTCTCTTCCGTGGTAAAAAGCACCTGCAACAGCTGCTGACAATCATCTCAGGTGGGGTTGTGAGTAAACAGGATAGATTCCAAAAGATCAATAAGGGCTTGGGGTTTTTCAGAGAAAGAGGGGGTTTGAGCTTTTCAGTTGTATAAGTCGCTTGTGGAGAAAGGCCAGTATTTGTAGATCCGTTTGCCATCAGAATTTGCTGGCCCGACCGGGACAGGAAACGCCCGAACGGTGGAGGAAGGAGCCTCTCGGCTCCCGTAGTCAGATGAGTCTCCGCCCCCTCGGGTCCTTCCGCGAGTTCCCTGGGCCGCCCCGCTCCTGCTGCGGAGCCGAGGGTTCCAGGTCCCTCCTTTGTTTTCCGGACAACATCTGCGGTACCTGTGGGGGCAAGGGAGGCGGGATACACGGGGGAGGTGAGCTTTCAGTGTCTAAATCAATGAGGCTAGGGTATAGAGACGCTTCCTGGAGTGGCGGCTTCTTCCGGCTCGCCCGTGCCTCACGGTCTTTTTCCTTGGAGACTTCCGTGACCAGGACCTGTGGAACAGAAGCACTGGGGGGTTGTGAATGAAGGGTTTCAGCCAAGCTGGAGGGTCTTCTACTAGCTTTTGCCAGACCAGGATGTAAGGAGCTTGGTCTGGATGGCCCCGAGGGTCAGGAGCCATTATTATTATTATTATTATTATTTTTCAGACTGCCAGGATGACAAGCAAACCGGAAGTTCCCTCTGGTGGCCAGCCGACCCCAAATGCTGGCCACTCAGATGAGCACAAGGTCATTAGTCTGCTCCTCTTCACTAGCATCGACAGATTTTGAGCCTTGGACTTAAAATCAGAGAAATGATCAGTCATTACAGACAGTGGTGTAGAATCGNAGGATGACAAGCAAACCGGAAGTTCCCTCTGGTGGCCAGCCGACCCCAAATGCTGGCCACTCAGATGAGCACAAGGTCATTAGTCTGCTCCTCTTCACTAGCATCGACAGATTTTGAGCCTTGGACTTAAAATCAGAGAAATGATCAGTCATTACAGACAGTGGTGTAGAATCGTTTTGACCCATGACTGCAGCACTCACAATAAGCACACAGAAAGCAAGCACGGCGCTGGCACACAGAAACAGGCGACAGACAGAAGACACACAGATATCGGCGGAAAACACTGAACTAGGTCTATCCCGGGTTGTCGTTCTGTTCCTCAAAATTACCTTACCAAAGGGCGTCCATTTCCCACCAGATTCAGGATCGGGAGAGACGCTCCCCTCCCCGTTCTCTTACTGAACAGTTCACAGAATCAGCTGCCTTCCAGTTCGAATGCTGGGCCTCGGCGACTCTTTTGCTCCCTGACCTGATGCTGGCGTCCAGATTTATTTCCTCAAAGCCTTTGACTGTGTGGATCACAATAAACTATGGAAAATGCTTAAAGAGATGGGAATACCAGACCACCTAACCTGCCTCTTGAGAAATCTGTATGCAGGTCAGGAAGCAAGTTAGAACTGGACATGGAACAACAGACTAGTTCCAAATAGGAAAAGGAGTACGTCAAGGCTGTATATTGTCTCCCTGCTTATTTAACTTCTATGCAGAGTATATCATGAGAAACGCTGGTCTGGAAGAAACATAATGTGGAATCAAGATTGCCGGGAGAAATATCAATAACCTCAGATATGCTGATGACACCACCCTTATGGCAGAAAGTGAGGAGGAGCTAAAAAGCCTCTTGATGAAAGTGAAGGAGGAGAGTGAAAAAGTTGGCTTAATGCTCAACATTCAGAAAACGAAGATCATGGCATCCGGCCCCATCACTTCCTGAGAAACAGATGGGGAAACAGTGGAAACAGTGTCAGACTTTATTTTTTTGGGCTCCAAAATCACTGCAGATGGTGACTGCAGCCATGAAATTAAAAGACGCATACTCCTTGGAAGAAAAGTTATGACCAGCCTGGATAGTATATTCAAAAGCAGAGACATTACTTTGCCGACTAAGGTCCNGAGAAGGAAATGACAAGATGTGTATAAGAGACAGGTTTGTAGAAGTGTCAAAGTCTTTTTCTCTCCCAAATGGGTGGTTTGATGCAAATGGGTACAGAGGTGTTTGCCCAAGTTGTCGTCATGGTCTTGATACCATCCGTTTTTGCCAACAGGACGGGTGGTATTATCTTGTATCCAGCATAAATCAGAGGAAGAATATGTGGGGCTTGGGGGAAGAGTTCCCATCCCCGGCGGTGGCAATCCCACAGTCAGTACAGAGGTCCTGTAATCTCTAGCAGCTGCCTCACGGGCTGCTGCCTCGGCGGCTCAGTTCCCCCGGGGGCTCAGTTCCCCCGGGCTTTTTCACCGGCAGCAGGGGAGTGTTCCATGGGGACTGGCATTTTTTGAGAATTCCTACCCCCAGGAGGCGCTGTGATTCCTTGCCGTGCCTCCTGACTCATGGGGTACTGTTTTATCCTCACAGGAGTAGCATTTGCTTTTAATTCAACAATGATGGGAGGTCTTTGTTTGGCCAGTCCCATTCCTGCTGTTTCTGCCCAGGCCAGAGGGTATTTTTGGATCCATGGTTGTATATCAGGATCCACAGCCGCAGGGCGCTTTGGTGAATATAGTCTGTATTCATCCCTCAGTGCCAGAGACAAAACATGAATTGGTTGTCTAAGCCTGTCCATGACCAATATTCCTCCAGAGTCAAAGTGGATTTGCGCATTGACTTTGGACAATAGGTCTCTTTCTAATAAAGGGGCCGGACATTCTGGTATCACCAAAAATGAATGAGACACCCATTGGGCCCCCAAGTCCACTTTTCGTTTAGTAGTCCAGTAATATCTTTTTGTCCTGGTGGCCCCCTGGACCAAACTAGTCTTTTTGGACATCGGCCCAAATTTTTCATTGAGAACTGAGTACTGGGCTCCTGTATCCACCATGAAGCCAACCGGTTTCTCCTCCACAATGATAATTACCCAGGACTCGGGGAGGGGGGCCGGGCTTTGACCCCCCTAATCATTATCTTCCCCTGCATATAAGACGCGGGTCCCCGAGGGAGATTCCTCCTTTCTTACAGTCTTTCTCTTCAGGTCTCTTTTGGGGCACTCCTGCTTCCAGTGTCCCTGCTCTTTGCAGTATGTGCATTGGTCTCTCTTTAGGGCCGGCCCGGCTGGTTTTTCCCTTCCTCCTGACCGGGTCTTTTTACCCTCTGGGATTCGGGCCCTGTTCTCGCCCCCGTGAAGAGGATTCGAGCTAGCTCCTTCTGATTCCTCCGGTTTTCTTCAGCCCTGTATTCCCTCTCCTCCCTTCTAATCCGTTCCGCATGTTCCCTTTCCTCTCATCTAATCCGTTCCTCCCTCTTCTCAAGAGTCTCCCTATTGTTAAACACCTTTTCAGCTACCTTTATCAGATCCTGCAATGACAGTTCCCCCACCCTCTCTACCTTCTGTAACTTTCTCCTGATATTTGGAGCTGCCTGATTAACAAAAGCTAGCAAAACCACTGTGCGGGATTCCTCAGCCTGAGGGTCAATGGGCATATATTGCCTGAAAGCCTCCATTATCCTCTCTAAAAAGGCTGCCAGGCTTTCATCTGGCTCCTGCCTTATCAAATTTACTTTGGATAAATTCACTGGTTTCCTGGCAGCTGCCCGGAGGCCAACCATCAGAGTCTGGCAGTATACTCGGAGACGCTCCCTACCCTCAGGGCGTTCAAAATCCCAGTTCGGCCAACAAAGGGAACCCCTCCTCGATCAGGTGGGGCTGCGTGGTGGGCCTTCCATCCATTCCTAACACGTTTTTCCGTGCCTCCGACAGGATTCATTCCCTCTCTTCCGTGGTAAAAAGCACCTGCAACAGCTGCTGACAATCATCTCAGGTGGGGTTGTGAGTAAACAGGATAGATTCCAAAAGATCAATAAGGGCTTGGGGTTTTTCAGAGAAAGAGGGGGTTTGAGCTTTTCAGTTATATAAGTCGCTTGTGGAGAAAGGCCAGTATTTGTAGATCCGTTTGCCATCAGAATTTGCTGGCCCGACCGGGACAGGAAACACCCGAACGGTGGAGGAAGGAGCCTCTCGGCTCCCGTAGTCAGATGAGTCTCCGCCCCCTCGGGTCCTTCCGCGAGTTCCCTGGGCCGCTCCGCTCCTGCTGCGGAGCCGAGGGTTCCAGGTCCCTCCTTTGTTTTCCGGACAACACCTGCGGTACCTGTGGGGGCAAGGGAGGCGGGATACACGGGGGAGGCGAGATTTCAGTGTCTAAATCAATGAGGCTAGGGTATAGAGACGATTCCTGGAGTGGCGGCTTCTTCCGGCTCGCCCCTGCCTCACGGTCTTTTTCCTTGGAGACTTCCGTGACCAGGACCTGTGGAACAGAAGCACTGGGGGATTGTGAATAAAGGGTTTCAGCCAAGCTGGAGGGTCTTCTACTAGCTTTTGCCAGACCAGGATGTAAGGAGCTTGGTCTGGATGGCCCTGAGGGTCAGGAGCCATCATTATTATTATTTTTTTTTTTTTAGACTGCCAGGATGACAAGCAAACCGGAAGTTCCCTCTGGTGGCCAGCCGACCCCAAATGCTGGCCACTCAGATGAGCACAAGGTCATTAGTCTGCTCCTCTTCATTAGCATCGACAGATTTTGAGCCTTGGACTTAAAATCAGAAAAATGATCAGTCATTACAGACAGTGGTGTAGAATAGTTTTGACCCATGACTGCAGCACTCACAATAAGCACACAGAAAGCAAGCATGGCGCTGGCACACAGAACAGGCGACAGACAGAAGACAAACAGATATCGGCCGAAAGCACTGAGCTAGGTTTATCCCGGGTTGTTGTTGTTCTGTTTCTCAAAATTACCTTACTGAAGGGCGTCCATTGCCCACCAGATTCAGGATTGGGAGAGACGCTCCCCCCCGTTCTCTTACAGAACAGTTCACAGAACCAGCTGCCTTCCAGTTCGAATGCTGGGCCTCGGCGACTCTTTCGCTCCCTGACCTGATGCTGGCGTCCAGATTTATCTCCTTCTAGTGAGGCTTCCCTTATGCCTGGAAAGTGTTGTTCTTCTCAGTCAGGGGATCCCAGACGAGCCCCCAACTCTCCCCCGTTCTCTTACAGAACAGTTCACAGAACCAGCTGCCTTCCAGTTCGAATGCTGGGCCTCGGCGACTCTTTCGCTCCCTGACCTGATGCTGGCGTCCAGATTTATCTCCTTCTAGTGAGGCTTCCCTTATGCCTGGAAAGTGTTGTTCTTCTCAGTCAGGGGATCCCAGACGAGCCCCCAAATGTTATGCCTGCAGTCCAAGTCCCCAAAACTGAGAAAACAAGACATCCACAGCAATGAAAAAGCAAAAAGGGAATTTATTTCTGACTCGAGCCAGGGCTCCCGCCACATTCAAAGCAGTGGAGTGGGACAAGAGCCCCTAGCCCTGATTACAGCAGTATTTATAGGTTTAGAACAAAGACAGGGAGTTGGCAGGGGTGGATTGGTTGTAGGGGTTATTAGGCATTTATTAATTGGCTAATTTTTCGCAAGCATGGGCTTGCTTAGGGGACTTTTCATGTTATCTGGGAGTCTGGGAATATGCTGACTGGCTGAGCCCCAAGGTCGGGGGGAGGATGATCTCAGTTCCTTCTGGGCAGTGACCCAGTTTTTCCCGTAATTGTAGCTCTGGCCCACTTTAGTCCTTGAGGCCTGTCATGACTTCTGTCAGGTCTCAACAAACCCATTTACATTTAAGGTAATTATTGATAAGCACGATCCTGTTGCCATTTACTTTACTGTTTTAGGTTCGAGTTTATACACCCTTTTTGTGTTTCCTGTCTAGAGAAGATCCTTTAGCATTTGTTGAAGAGCTGGTTTAGTGGTGCTGAATTTCTCAGCTTTTGCTTGTCTGTAAAGCTTTTGATTTCTCTTTCATATTTGAATGAGATCCTTGCTGGGTACAGTCATCTGGGTTGTAGGTTTTTCTCTTTCATCAGTTTAAGTATGTCCTACCATTGCCTTCTGGCCTGAAGAGTTTCTATTGAAAGATCAGCTGTTATCCTTATGGGAATCCCCTTGTGTGTTATTTGTTGTTTTTCCCTTTCTGCTTTTAATATTTCAAAACAGTTTTCTTTACCTCAAGGTTAAAGCAGATGTGCTTTGAGGCTCTGACAGGCTGTCTTTGTTTACACAAAGTTCAGGCTGAATCACAGATAAGCCAAACTGACTTCCCCATATCTCAGTATGTGAACATTTTCTTCATCACAGAATATAAAATATCTTAGAAAGCAATTCTGCTTCTGAGGATAAACCCAGAAGAGTTGAAATCACACTTGGGAAGAGACATGTGTACACTCGTGTTCATAGCACCATTATTCACAGTAACTAAGACATGAAAGCAACCCAAGTGCCTATTGACCAAAGCACGGTTGCCAATGTGATAGATACCAATAACAGAGTATATTCAGCATTTAAAGAGAATAGAATATAATACATGCTGCTGCTGCTGCTGCTGCTAAGTCGCTTCAGTCGTGTCCGACTCTGTGCGACCCCATAGACGGCAGCCCGCCAGGCTCCCCTGTCCCTGGGATTCTCCAGGCAAGAATACTGGAGTGGGTTGCCATTTACAACATGGATACACCTAGTGGACATTATACAAAGTAAAATAAGGCTGTCAAGAGAGGACAAATATTGGATGGTTCCACTGAAATGAAGTGGTCAGAGTGGTCAGATTCACAGGGAGAAAGTGGAATGGTGTTGGCAGGAAATGGAGAAGGAGAAAGGGGGAATTGTTGAATGTGTACAGAGTTTCTGTTTTGCCAGAGGAAAAAGTCCTGTGGTTTGGTTGCACAAAATGTGAATGTACTTAACATGGAAATGGGGCAGGTCATTGACCCAAAAATTGTTGTTGAATGTGTACAGAGTTTCTGTTTTGCCAGAGGAAAAAGTCCTGTGGTTTGGTTGCACAAAATGTGAATGTACTTAACATGGAAATGGGGCAGGTCATTGACCCCCATGTCCTCTCCCCTCCTTCTGTGTGTGGTAAAAGCTTAGCCAAAGAATAAATTTAATCCAAGAAGTGAGAGCATGCAGAAACAAAGGAAAACAGTCTAAGGAGAACAAATAATAATAATAATATGNGAATGTACTTAACATGGAAATGGGGCAGGTCATTGACCCCCATGTCCTCTCCCCTCCTTCTGTGTGTGGTAAAAGCTTAGCCAAAGAATAAATTTAATCCAAGAAGTGAGAGCATGCAGAAACAAAGGAAAACAGTCTAAGGAGAACAAATAATAATAATAATATGGTGACCTAGCATAGTCAAGGACCTTTAGTTACTTCTCAAGGGCTACAGACAATATTCTGAGAGCATGTATATACAGACGTTTCCACCAGCTGGAAGAAGTTAACTAACTGATGACCAGAGTGTAGCCATGACAACAGCTGCCCCAGTTCTAAGAACTGGCCTCAGGGAAATGGGAACAAGCTGACCTTGTTACTAAAGATTAACTGTACCCAAAACAATCCAGGCAACACTGGTCAGCTCGCTGATGACCAATTTCAACATGACTGTCAGAGTGAACTGTGCTGTTTCTGAATGTATCATCCTCTCTGAGTCTATAAAAGCTCTTGTGCTGTGTTCAGTTATGTCTGACTCTTTTCGAACCTATGGACTGTAGCCCACCAGGCTCCTCTGTCCATGGATTCTCCAGGCAAGAACACTGGATGGCATTGCCATGCCCTCCTCCAGGAAATCTCCCAACCTAGGGTTGGAACCCAGGGATTCTGCACTCCAGGCAGATTCTTCACTGTTTGAGCCACCAGGGAAACCCAAGGATACTGGGGTGGGTAGCCTATTCCTTCTCCAGGCGATCTACCTGACCCAGAAGTTGAGGTGGTATCTCCTGCACTGCAGGTGGAATCTTTACCAGTTGAGCTACCAGGGAAACCCATTGAAGCTGTTACTGTCTGCCTGTTGGGGTGGGCAGGGGAGTTGACCTTTGGCAGTAGTATAAACCCCTCCCGCCCATTGCTGGCATCCAAAATAAAGCAGACTTTCCTTCCGCCAACCTGTATTCCACCCTCCAGTATTAATGGCTTTTGAGGAGCTAGCAGCCAGACTCTGCTTTTGGTTATGACACGGCTGAACTGATTACTTAAAGAGGGTTAAAATGGTCAATTTCCTGTTATTTGTACATTGGTGGTGGTTTATTCACTAAGTCATGTCCGACTCTTGCGATCCCATGCACTTTAGCTTGCCAGGCTCCTCTGTGTATGGGATTCTCCAGATGAGAATACTGGAGTAGGTAGCCTATCCATTCTGCAGAGGATCTTCCTAACCCAGGAATCAAACCTGGTCTCTTGCCTTGCAGGCAGATTCTTTACCAACTGAGCTATGAGGGAGATGTCATTTGTACATTACCACAGTTAAAAAACATCTTTTAAAATTGCCTGAGAGTAACCACAGACGTGTTAAGGGCTGACAGGAACTTTTCATAAGCTTCCGGTCCTCCCAGCCTCCTCCCCACCCCGACTACCCAGGGGTTAACAGTTGTCTTCTCTGCTCAGGGACTTCCCTCTTTGGTTTTTAGACAAAGATCAGCTCCTGCCCTGCATGACTTAATCTCAGCCTCCCTGACTGACCCAGTGCTCCAGGCTCTGCTCCAAGGATCCAGTAAGTCTCGGGTCACCCTCTCCTGTAGAAGACTGGGTGCTGAGTTCACATCCTCCCAAAGAGACCTCTGCAATCCCAGAGTGCAGGGGTCAGCCCTGCTCTAGCCTGAGGGTGGAGAGACCCATTTTCCAGATGAAAGTAGAAGGAGCTGGGAGCTGTTGTGCTTGTGTGAGAAGAGGAGGGGCTGGGAGAGATTGGATCTATGTCCAAAGGCTCTTTGACCGGTTTTAGACTGGTGCTCACTCAACACTCAGATGACCCTCACATAGAGTTTGTGATTTGGGTACCACTGCCTTCAGTCTCCTGTCTCCTTTCTGCCCTCCATGTCTGCTGATGCCTCATCTAGGAGCTGAGCATTCTGCTGAGGATGACTCACTGGTCCTTCATGTTAAGTTACCTTGGAATTTTGTACACTCAGCAACTCTGTGAAGCTGGCTCTCCTGTTTATCACTGGCATCATTTTTTTTTAATTGTGGTAAAATACACATAAATTTGCCATCTTCACTATTTTCAAATGAACCGTTCAGCAATATTGGGTAAATTTACACAGCTGTGACACCAATTTGCAGAACTCTTTTTGTCTTGTAAAACTGAAACCGGGTTCTCATTTAACAATGACTCCCTATTTTTCCTCTCACCCAGGCCATAGTAAACCACCGATCTATTTCTGCCTCTGTAAATTTGACTGTATCAGGTACTTCATAGACGTGAACCACACAGTATTTGTCTTTTGGAGACTGGCTTTTTATCGTTTAGCATATTGTCCTCAAGTCTCTTGTCCACAAGGGTACTGTCCCTGTTTGTAGCATGGGTCTGAATTTCCTGTCTTTTTATTCCTGAATAGTATTCCTCTGTAGGCACACATCACTTTCTGTTCATCCATTTTTTGTGGATGGCCATTTGGGCTGCTTTTATCTTTCAGCTATTGTGAACAATGCTGCTACACACATGGGTGTGCAAACGTCTCCTGTAACCTCACTTTCAGTTCTTTTGGGTGTACACTCAGAAGTGGGATTGCCCAATCATGATGGCAATTTCAGTTTTGGTTTTTTGGAGGAACCACCATACTTTATTCATAGGAACTGCACTATTTTATGTTCCTAATGACAGGGCTTGAAGGTTCATCAGCAGCATTTGAACAAAAAGGAGACATAGGTCCAGAGAAGGATATGACTTGTTCAAGGGCAGAGAGGTGTTCGTGGGGCCAAGATACTAATCATAGCTTCCTGACTCTTTGAATGCTTGCCCTTAACCATAACGAAAAACTCAGACCTTAGAGTAAAATGGACAGAACCCCCCTGACCTTAACTCGTGTTCACTGGATCAGCCTAGCTTTGCAGAGCAGTGTAATGCAGAGATGGTTTATGTCCCAAAGAATTGAAAACACAGTCTCTTGTTTCTGATTCAGAATGAAGATTAGTCCTCTCTGCCTCCAGGCAGTTGGGAGGTCATCTGTTTCTCCTCCCCGCCCCCCAATTTAATAATACTTTATTTTTTTTAATTTTTACACTACTTTTTTAGTTGGAGGATAATCACTTTACAATGTTGTGCTGGTTTCTGCCTTATAGAAGGAGGCTCAGTCATAACTATATGCATATGTTCCCATCCCTCTAGGTCACCACAGAGCTCCAGACTGAACTCCCCATGCTCTACAGTGGCTTCCACGAGCTATCTGTTTCACACATAATCAGGTATAAATGTCAGTGCTACTTTCTCAGTTCGTCCTACCCTCTCCTCCCTCAACTGTGTCCGCAAGTCTATTCTTATATCTGCATCTCCATTCCTTCTCTACAAATAAGTTAATCTGTCCTATTTTTTTAGATACCATACATATGCATTATATACAATATCTGTTTTTCTCTTTCTCAGTTTCTTCACTCTGTATAACAGACTCTAGTTTATTTATCTCACTACAAGCGACACACATTCATTCTTTTTTATGGCTGAGTAATACTTCATTGCCTATACGTACCACATCTTCTCTATCCATTCATCTGTCTATAGACATCCAAGTTGCTTCCATGTCCTGCCTGTTGTAAACAGGGCTGCAAAGAACATTTGCGTACGTGTATCTTTGTGATTTGGTTTGATTTGACTTTGGTTTTCTCAGGGTTTATGCGCAGTAGTGGATTGCCGGGTCATACGGTAGTTTTATTCCTGGTTTGTTAAGGAATGTCCATCCTGCTCTCCATAGTGGCTGTGTCAGTTTACTTTCCCACCAACAGTGCAGAAGAGTTCCCTTCTCTCCGCATCCTTTCCAGCATTTATTGTTTGTAGATTTTCTAGTGGTGACCATTCTGACTTCTGTGAGGTGATAGCTCACTGACATGTGACCCAGTTGGGGAAGGAGAGGGTTGAACAAACTGGGAGATTAGGATTGACATGTATACACTCCATGTGCAAAACAGATAGCTAATAGGAACCTGCATAGAGCACAGGCACCTCAGCTTGCAGCCCTGTGATGCCCTAGAGGGTTGGGTTGGGGGACGGGGTGGGAGGGAGGCCCAGCAGGGAGGGGACATATGTATACATATAGCTATTCACTGGGCTTCCTTC
>SJYX01010595.1:216854-227270 GCA_006410675.1 Oreotragus oreotragus
TCTTTTTTTATCTGATATGAATCTTGCTACTTCTTCTTTTTTTTTTTTTCATTTGTTTTGTTTTCCATTTGTTTGAAATATCTTTTTCCAGCCCTTCACTTTCAGTCTGTATGTGTCCCTTGTTTTGAGGTGAGTCTATTGTAGACAGCATATATAGGGGTCTTCTTTTTGTATCCATTCAGCCAGTCTTTGTCTTTTGGTTTGGACATTCAGCCCATTTACATTTAAGGTAATTATTGATAAGTATGATCCCGTTGCCATTTACTTTGTTGTTTTGGGTTCGAGTTTATACACCCTTTTTGTGTTTCTTGCCTAGAGAAGATCCTTTAGCATTTGTTGAAGAGCTGGTTTGGTGGTGCTGAGTTTCTCAGCTTTTGCTTGTCTGTCAAGCTTTTGATTTCTCCTTCATATTTGAATGAGATCCTTGCTGGGTACAGTCATCTGGGCTGTAGGTTTTTGTCTTTCATCAGTTTAAGTATGTCCTGCCATTCCCTTCTGGCCTGAAGAGTTTCTATTGAAAGATCAGCTGTTATTCTTATGGGAATCCCCTTGTGTGTTATTTGTTGTTTTTCCCTTGCTGCTTTTAATATTTATTTTTTGTGTTTGATCTTTGTTAGTTTGATTAATATGTGTCTTGGGGTGTTTCACTTTGGGTTTATCCTGTTTGAGACTCTCTGGGTTTCTTGGACTTGGGTGACTATTTCTTTCTCCATTTTAGGGAAGTTTTCAACTATTATCTCTGTAAGCATTTTCTCATGGCCTTCCTTTTTGTCTTCTTCTTCTGGGACTCCTATGATTCAGATGTTGGGGAGTTTCACATTGTCCCAGAGGTCCCTGAGGTTGTCCTCATTTCTTTTAACTCTTCTTTCCTCTGTGCTTCATTTATTTCTACCATTCTATCTTTATCTTCTACCTCACTTATCCTATCTTCTGCCTCCATTAAACTACTGTTGGTTCCCTCCAGAGTGCTTTTGGTCTCATTTATTGCATTATTCATGATTGATTGACTCTTTTTTATTTCTTCCAGGTCCTTGTTACACATTTCTTGCATCTTCTCAATCCTTGTCTCCAGGCTATTTATCTGTAACTCCATTTTGTTTTCAAGATTTTGGTTCATTTTTACTATCACTTTTCTGAATTCTTTTTCAGGGAGACTCCCTATTTCCTCCTCTTTTGTTTGATTTGGTGGGCTTTGATCATGTTCCTTTACCTGCTGAGTATTTCTCTGCCTTTTCATCTTATTTAGATTGCTGTGTTTGGGGTGGCCTTTCTGTATTCTGGCAGTTTGTGGTTCCTCTTTATTGTGAGGGTTCTTCCTTGTGGGTGGGTTTGAACGAGCAGCTTGTCAGGGTTTCCTGGTTAGGGAAGCTTGCATCAGTATTTTAGTGGGTGGAGCTGGATTTCTTCTCTCTGGAGTGTAATGAAGTGTCCAGTAGTGAGTTTTGAGGTGTCTATGGGTTTGGTGTGACTTTGGGCAGCCTGTATACTGAAGCTCAGGGCTATGTTCCTGCATTGCTGGAGAATATGTGTGGTATGTCTTGCTCTGGAACTTATTGGCTCTTGGTTGGTTCTTGGTTTCAGTGTAGGTATGGAGGCCTTTGGATGATCTCTTATCAATGAATGTTCCCTGGAGTCAGGAGTTCTCTGGAGTTCTCAGGTTTTGGGCTTAAGTCTCCTGCCTCTGGTTTTCAGTCTTCTTCTTACAGTAGCCTCCAGACTTCTCCATCCATATAGCACTGATGATAAAACTTCTAGGTTAATGGTGAAAACATTCTCCACAGTGAGGGACATCCAGAGAGGTTCACAGAGTTACATGGAGAAGAGAAGAGGGAGGAGGGAGATAGAGGTGACCAGGAGGAGAAGAGGGGGAATCAAAAGAGGAGAGAGCAGTCTAGCCAGTAATCAACTCCCTATGTGCTCTCCACAGCCTGGAACCCTCAGAGAGGTTCATGGAGTGATATAGAGAAGAGGAGAGGGAGGAAGAAAATAGAGGTGAGCAGGAGGATAAAGGGGGGAATCAAAAGGAGAAAGATAAATCTAGGCTATATTCCGTTCCCTAAGTGTTCTCAACAGCCTGGAACACACACAGAGATTTATACAGGTGGGTAAGAGAAGAGAAGGGGGAGAGAGGAGATAGAGGTGACTGGGGGAGAAAAAGGAGAGTCAAAAGGGGGAGAGAGTAATCAAGCCAGTAATCACAAGCCTAAGTAAAAATGGGTACTGAAGATTGGATTCTTAAATGTACAAACTTGATAACAAATACCATAAAGCAAAGATTAAAAATCTAGAGTAGAGGTTAGACTTTCAAAAATACAATATCATAAAAAAACCTCACAAAAATGTATAAGAAATATATATATGAAGTTTGCTGTAAAAATAGGGTCTTTTTGCAATTAATAGTAGGTTATAAAAATGAAAATTAAAGGAGTAATAGAGGAATTTTTAAAAAGGAAAAATATTTAATAAAGAAAAAAATGAAAATAGTAAAAATATATCTAGGAGTTTCTCTGGAGCTGTTGCAGGCAGTGTGGGGTCAGTTCAGTTTCAGATAGTTCCTTGTTCCAGCTTATATTTCTCAAGTTCTTAGGCCCCTTCCAATGAAGTCGGTGTTAACTACAGGGATTTTAATCCGTTGCACCTGTCACTTCCAAAGTGGTTCCCTGTGTTTATTTGGCTTCTTCTGTTTGCAAGTCTCTTCAGTGTCTAATTTCCGAACTGACACAAGGGGGCGAAGGTGGTCTTTTGTTTAGTCTCACTTGTTCAGTTGTGCTGTGGGGAGGGAGGAACAGTGCAAACAAATATCACGGGGTGTGTGGGGAGTGCTCACAGTGTCTCAGCCACACTGAGTTTGCCCCTGTTCAGGGCGTGTGTACTTTCCCAATCTACACTGCTCAGGCTTCAGGTTGCTGTGCAGGGAGCAGGCCCTCGGGTGCATGCACTTCCCAGGTCTCAGCTGATCAGGTTCAGGTTCAGGTTTTCAGGTACTCCACAAAAGCACAGACTCGGGTGGGCCTGCGTTTCATGCTCTTCCGTGATCTGAGCAGCTCAGGCGACCAGGTGCTTGACGAGTGCACTCTCCTAAGGTGATGTGCGACTTATCACCTCCCAGTCCCAGCCGCTTGGTTTCTGGGGCACGCCTGTCTCCAGTGGGCGGTGTATCTTTTCTGGGGAGCTGATCTCTGGCTTCGACCCTCCTGGCGGATGTTAACCTCCGAGAATCTCAGGAAGTCTTGGTTAGAAACTCTAAGCCTGTTCGCAGTTTGGTAGGGGACGCCCTCTCTGGGGCCGAGATTGCCCCTTTCTGGCTCTGGCTCCCCCCTACCTGCCTCCAGCTGGGGATGGCCTGGTCGCAGCCAGCTAGCTCTCCTCTGGTATTCGCTCAGTCCTTTGTTCTGTGAGCAGGCCAGCAGTGCCTTAGGTTTGGGCTTTTTGCGGGATAGTTCTCTCTCCCTCTCTCTTTTTTCCCTCTCTTTCTCTGGCTATCCCACCATTTAGGTTTCTATCTCACATTAGCTCCCTTAGATTGCCCTCAAAGCATTCAGGCCCCGGGCCTTACCCTAAGCAATGCAGCCTGCTCCTCCACATTCAGCCCCTGCTTGCTGGTGGTGGAGGAAAGCGTCTGGGGTACTTCTCAGCTGGGAGTAGCTGTTAGGGATGTAACATGTTGGTTTCATTTATTTTTCCTCCTGGTTTTGTTGCCCTCTGAGATTCCAAAACTCCCCACAGACCTGCTGGTGAGAGGGTTTTCTGCTGTTTGGAAACTTCTCTTTTTAGAATCCCTTCCCGGGATGTATCTCTGTCCCTAGAGAAGGAAATGGCAACCCACTCCAGTATTCTTGCCTGAAGAATCCCATGGGTGGAGGAGCCTGGTGGGCTACAGTCCACAGGTCACAAAGAGTCAGACCCGACTGAGCGACTTCACTTTCACTTCCCCAGGACAGGTCTCTGTCCCTATTTTGTCTCTCTTTTTATCTTTTATATTTTGTCCTACCTCCTTTTGAAGACAATGGGCTGCTTTTCTGGGTGGCTGATGCCCTCTGCCAGCGTTCAGGATTTGTTTTGTGGAGTTTGCTCAGTGTTCAAATGTTCTTTCTAAGAATTTGTGGCAGAGAAAGTGGTCTCCCCGTCCTTCCCTCTGCCATCTTGGCCTCACCCTCCTACCCCCCACCCGCCACCTCCTTCAGCCTTCTAAACTCCGGCTCTGCTTAAGGCAGGAAAGTGGTGCATTAAGATGCCTGTTTTTGAATGAGTAGGGACTGCTGTTAATATTCCTATAATATCTCTAATTCAGGTACCAGCCAGACTGGAATTTAAGCAAGAATGAGAAAACAGAAGACAAAATTCAGATGAAGTCTCTAGTCAGGGAAAATCCTTTGGACTCTGAACCTGAAGCAGGAAGCTCAAAGACTCTCAAGAGTCTGTGGTTGCTTGTCAGCACCACCCCCACCCAGAAATCTGCCCAGATTGTCTATGGATGTGCCTTCCTGCTTGGTGAGCACTGGGATGTCTTTTTGGTCATATTTTGAAATTGACAGGATGGAGTGAGTGTGTGTATTTTGTCAGTGGAGGAGTCTTGCAGATAGGATGGCCCTTCCTGATACTGGTGGTTTCAGGGAGGGATGTGACCCGAGGTCCTGATGTCTTTGTCTTCTGGGTCCAGCCTGCTCTCCTCCTTGACCCTTGCAGTTCTCCTACTGAGCATCCTGAGCCTGATCCTGGCCCAGTGGCCCAGTCAGGTGTTCTCTGGAGACCCCGGGCTCACAACAGTGGCTGTGCTGCTGCTGCTGCTCATCACTGGGGTCACAGTCACCATCTGGAGGCAGCCCCAGGACCCCTCTCCTCTTCCATTCAGGGTAAGTGAGCTTATGTGTCCAAAGTGTCCACCTGAAGTGAATGAGGTCTGTGTCCTTTGATGGCAAAATATCCTTTCCTGGGCAGGGAATGAGGGGAGTTATTGAAACCAATGGACTCTTCCCTGATCCACCCTCAGGGCTTTGCATACACAATCTCAGTAGGCACTGAACGCACAGCCTGAGGAGGACAGGAGCCTCCCACCCACGTGGGGTAGGGTCTTCCTTTCAGACGTCTGGACTGTGTTCAGGGATGAACTGACTCTGCCCGCAGGTTCCTGCTCTGCCTGTCCTCCCACTGGTCAGCATCTTCGTGAATGTTTACCTGATGATGCAGACGACCTCTGGGACCTGGGCCCTGTTTGGCATCTGGAATGCCATTGGTAAGTTGTTTTCTGGGATAAAGAGGTTACTTGAATGACTGAACCCAAGATCTTTCTACTATTTCTCCCCACACTGTATCAGATGCCATAGAAGGTCTACTGGGCATTTGGAAGTGAGCAGAGCACCTACATTTCCTTCTCATCGTCTCATCTCCCTACTAGGATTTCTCATATACTTTGGATACGGGATCCGACACAGCCTGGCAGGGAAAAATCATCAACAGGCACCAGCCACCAGCCTCCACCTCCCAGACTCTTGACAAAAACATCCCTGGTGCTGAGTCATCTTAACCACAGGAAGTAGATGCTGTGTGGAATCCCTCCATGCCCTGGAGGATCTGCTGGTGCAGGGACACTGTGAGCCTCGGTGGAGTGTGAAGGTGGAGGCATCTAAAGCCCTGTATTTATTGCTTGTGGAGAAAGTGACTGGACCATTGTGCAATTTTCAGTAAACTTNCATCTTAACCACAGGAAGTAGATGCTGTGTGGAATCCCTCCATGCCCTGGAGGATCTGCTGGTGCAGGGACACTGTGAGCCTCGGTGGAGTGTGAAGGTGGAGGCATCTAAAGCCCTGTATTTATTGCTTGTGGAGAAAGTGACTGGACCGTTGTGCAATTTTTGGTAAACTTTTAAGAGCATACTATACATACTTATAAGTGCATGCTTCGTAAGTGTGCAGCAAGATGAATTTTCACAAAGTACCACAATGTAAACAGCAACTAGAGGAAGAAATAAATTATTATGGGCACATTAGAAGCACCTTCTTGTACTTATTTCTAACAAGAACACAGAGACTGCCCCATTGGAAGGAAACTGAGGTGAGGACAAATTATGTGAAGAATTATACTCCAGGGACTTACCTGGGAGTCCAGTGGCTAAGACTCCATGCTCTCAGTGCAGGGGGCATGGGTTCAACCCCTGGTTGGGGAACAAAACCCTGCATGCCCAATGGTGTAGCCAAAAAACAATTGGTTTAAGAATGACTGACTTTCCTCCCCTAGCTTCCCCTTATTAAAATGCAGGTGGGCCACATGGGCAAGAGAATCTTTGGTTGCAAGTGGTCACTCGAGCACGACAGTGTCCCAGGGAAAATAGGAAGTCAGCAGGCTTCCAGCAATGGAAAAATGACCATAACTTCCTGCCTTAATGATTAACTGAGATTGTTTCCCTTTAAAGATGGTCATGGCTGAGCAGAACTGTCATGGATGCAAGTCCACCTTTCCTCAGATCACTGGCTTTTCTGAATAAAGCATCTTTCTGCTCAATGAAAGCTTGCCTGTGGTTTATTGTCTGTTGAGCAGCAAGTGGCTGAACCTGCATTTGGTTAGAAATCTAACTCCGGGTGCAGAATAGCCAGTGGGTCCATATGGGTCACCATGTCCCTGAGTTAATATGCTCAGGGTGAATCTTCTATCTTCAAGAGCAAAGAGTGAAAATGGTCATTTATAGTTAGGATGGCCTAATGCTGGAGCCTGGGCTATTGCATATTTTAAAGCATTTATACCTTTACAGCTTTTGTCATTTCAGTGGGTCTGGTTGGGTAGACTTTATTAAGTCACAGAGAGATTGGACGATGTGGAAAAAACTAGGTACCGAATTTCTGTAAAATCGTGTTGTTGTTGGTCAATTGCTAAGTCATGTCAGACTCTGCAACCTCATGGACTGCAGCATGTCAGGCTTCCCTGTCCTTCACTATCTCCTAGAGTTTGTTCAAACTCATGTCCATTTAGTCGGAAACCCCCTGAGAGATTTCTTTATTCTGAGAATTGAAGAAGCCAGGATTTTCCCAGTTCTTTCAGAATCAATCAGTAAGCCAGCAACCTCATGGACTGCAGCATGTCAGGCTTCCCTGTCCTTCACTATCTCCTAGAGTTTGTTCAAACTCATGTCCATTTAGTCGGAAACCCCCTGAGAGATTTCTTTATTCTGAGAATTGAAGAAGCCAGGATTTTCCCAGTTCTTTCAGAATCAATCAGTAAGCCTGTATTAGTGATGTGTGTGTTTACAAAGTCAAGTTTCACCCTTTGCGACCCCATGGACTGTAGCCTGCCAGGCTCCCCTGTCCATGGGATTCTCCAGGCAAGAATACTGGAGTGGGTTGCCATATCCTCCTCCAGGGGATCTTCCCGACCCAGGGATCAAACTGGTGTCTTCTGCTTGGCAGGTGGATTCTTTACCACTGAACCATCTGGGAAGCCCATAAAGAGGGAGTTACTCATCCTTATCCTCAAAATAGATGTTCTTTACCCCAGGGGTTAAAGTAGATGAGCTGTGAGGGTTGGACAATGCAGCCTTGGTTCACACAAAGTTCAGGCTGAACCATGTATAAGCCAAATTGACCTTCCCTCAATATGTGAACATTTTCTCCATCAATCACCAACAGATAAAAATCTTAGAACCCCATGATCCAGCAATTCTACCTCTGATGATATACCCAGAAAAACTGAAAGCACACTCTGGAAAAGATATCTGTATACCCATGTTCACAACACCATTATTTGCAATAACTAAAGCACAAGAGGAATCCATGTGCCCGCTGACTGAGAAACAGATGACCCGATGTGGCAAGCACAAATAACAGAGTCTTCATCATTAAAAAGGAAGGGGATCCTAACACATGCTACACCACAAAGGAACCTCAGGAACTCATTCTTCTAAGTGAAGTAAACCTGACAGGAAAGGACAAATATTCTGTGATTCCACTTAAATGGAGTATCTGCAGTGGTCAGATTCATCAACACAGAGGAGAAGGGTAATTTCCAGGAACTGGTGGAGGAGAAATAGCTCAGCTGGAATTCCATCACCTCCACCAGCTTTGTTCATAGTGATGCCTCCTAAGGCCCACTTCACTTCACTTCCAGGATGTCTGGCTCTAGGTGAGTGATCACACCATCGTGGTTATCTGGGTCATTATGATCTTTTTTTTTTGTATAGTTCTTCTGTGTATTCCTGTCACCTCTTCATAATATCTTCTGCTTCTGTTAGGTTCATACTGTTTCTGTCCTTTATTGTGCCCACCCATTTTTGCATGAAATGTTCCCTTGGTATCTCTAGTTTTCTTGGAGAGATCTCTAGTCTTTCCCATTCTATTGTTTTCCTCTATTTCTTTGCATTAATCACTTAGGAAGGCTTTCTAATCGCTCCTTGCTATTCTTTGGAACTCTGCATTCAGATGGATATTATCTTTCCTTTTCTCCTTTGCCGTTCTCTTCTTTTCTAAGTTANAGAGATCTCTAGTCTTTCCCATTCTATTGTTTTCCTCTATTTCTTTGCATTAATCACTTAGGAAGGCTTTCTAATCGCTCCTTGCTATTCTTTGGAACTCTGCATTCAGATGGATATTATCTTTCCTTTTCTCCTTTGCCGTTCTCTTCTTTTCTAAGTTATTTCTAAGGCCTCCTCAGACAACCATTTTGCCTTTTTGCATTTTCTTTTCTTGGGGATAGTCTTAATCATGGCTGTGAAAGTGCTGCAGTTAGTATGCCAGTAAATTTGGAAAACTCATCAGTGACCTCAGGACTGGAAAAGATCAGTTTTCATTCCAATATCAAAGAAAGGCATTTCCAAGGAATGTTCAAACTACCGCACAATTGCACTCATCTCACACACTAGCAAAGTAACGCTCTAAATTCTCCAAGCTAGGCTTCAACAGAACATGAAACGAGAACTTCCAGATGTTGAAGCTGGGAATCTGGGGGTTGAAGAGATCTCGGGCTTCCCTGGTGGCTCAGACAGTAAAGAATCCACCTGCAATGCATGAGCTGCTGCTGCTGCTAAGTCGCTTCAGTCTTGTCTGACTCTGTGCGACCCCCTAGACGGCAGCCCACCAGGATCCCCTGTCCCTGGGATTATCCAGGCAAGAACACTGGAGTGGGTTGCCATTTTCTTCTCCATGCATGGAAGTGAAAAGTGAAAGTGAAGTCGCTCAGTCATCTCCGACTCTTAGTTATCCCATGGACTGCAGCCCACCAGGCTCCTCCATCCATGGGATTTTCCAGGCAAGAGTACTGGAGTGGGATGCCATTGCCTTCTCCAGCAGTGCAGGGGACCAGGGTTCAATTCCTGGGTCTTCCTGATCCCCTGGAGAAGGGAATGGCACCCCACTCTAGTATTCTTGCTTGGAATATGCCATGCACAGGGGAGCCTGTTGGGCTACAGTCCATGAGTTCGAAGTTGGACACAACTGAGAAACTAATCTAAAGAGACCTGGCCTAATGGATCCAGGTGGAGGGGGTCCTGGGGCCCAGGACTTGTCATATTAAGGGAAGAGTCCAGTACACATGGCTGAACACACCTTACCCACGTTCTTTCTTGCTTCTTCTCTCATGATAGCTTCAGCCCCCTGGGTTCTGGAGGGTTTGTGCCTTTTGGCCCCAATAGGATCCTCTGAGGAGCAGCTTCATGTTTCTACATGTTCATTGGTTTTGATTCCATTGTCACTAAAAGTAACACGGTGTCCCATCCAGAGTGTGGGCTTGGATTGGGCTGACATGACCATAGGGGTTTCATTTGGAGGTTCAACAGGAAAGGGGATTTTGTGCTTTCACTCTGGTGTGTTTCCTGACCCAGTATTTCCTCTAATCCTGTAGGGGAAAAAGCCCCAAATCCTCAGCGGTCCATCCCCATCAGCATCGTGGTCTCAGTCTTGATCTGCTTTGTGGTGTATTTTGGTGTCTCAGCAGCTCTCACCCTCATGGTGCCCTACTACCAAATTCACCCTGACAGCCCCTTTCTACAGGCTTTTCTCCATGTTGGGTGGGGCCGTGTCAGATATGTCGTGGCTCTTGGCATCCTCTGTGCTCTTTCATCCAGGTCAGTGTCATGGTTTTCTCCTCGTTGACTGTCAGATGCTCGGGTATCCCAGCCCTTGGCGTTGAGAGACAAGAGAGAGAGACACCTTACCCCATGTAGACGGAGCAGATGCCCTGGTCTCTCCTGTTTCTGCACTTTCTCACTCCTCTCTGTTTTCTTTTCCAGCCTCCTGAACACCGATTTGCCATCTCTTGGTTGATCTACACAATGGCAGAGGATGGGCTCCTTTTCTGATTTCTTGTCCAGATCAACACCTGTACACGTACCCACATCAGGGTCATCATGATTTCTGGAAACCTTGCAGGTAGATAAACAAAACCCACTCCCTTTGGATTATCTTCCTTGGCTTGCATATTTCCAGCTGTTTCTC
>SJYX01010595.1:232321-255892 GCA_006410675.1 Oreotragus oreotragus
CTGTGTGATGTTGGGTGAGTAGGGACTGCTGTTCATGTTGCCATCATACCTCTAATTCAGGTATCACTCAGACCAGAATTTAAGCAAGAACCAAAAAACAGAGGAAGAAACTGAGATGGAGCTTGTAGTCAAAGAAATGTTTTTGGATTCTGTACTTGAAGCCGGCACCTCAAGGATTCTAAAGAGTCTGTGGTTCCCTCCCAGCACCATCCCCACCTGGAAATCTGGCCAGATTGTCTATGGATGTGCCTTCCTGCTTGGTGAGCAGTGGGACTTCTCTTTGGTGGTATTCTGAAATTTCCAGGATGGGTAGGAGTGTATATTTGTCAGTTGAGGTGTCTTGGAGATGTGATGGCCCTTCCTGATGTGGGCAACCTGGGGAGGGGTGTGACTTGAGGTCCTGACATCTTTGTCTTCTGGGTCCAGCCTGTTTTCCTCCTTGACCTTTGCAGTTCTCCTGCTGAGCATCCTGAGCCTGGTCCTGGCCCAGTGGCCCAGCCAGGTGTTCTCTGGAGACCCCGTGCTCACAACAGTGGCTGTGCTGCTCCTGCTCCTGGGGTCACGGTCATCATCTGGAGGCGGCCCCAGGACCCCACTGCTCTTCACTTCAAGGTAGGTGACCTCATGTGCCCAAGTGTCCTCCTTGAGTGAAGGAGGTTTGCGTGCTTTAGGTCTAAGCTTCCTTTGCTGAACCAGGGAAGAAGGGGAGTTGCTGAAACCTATGGACCCTTCCCTGATACACACTCAGTGCTTTACATACACGATCTAAGTAGGCACTGAACACACAGCCTGAATTGCACTGAACTTGTCCATCCTACATGGGATAGAGTCTCCCTTTCAGATGTCCAGGGTGTGTTCAGGGATGAACTGACTCTGCCCACAGGTCCCTGCTCTGCCTTTCTTCCCACTGGTGAGCATCTCTGTGAACGTTTTCCTGATGGTGTACATGAGCACTTGGACCTGGGTCCTATTTTGCGTCTGAATGGGGATTGGTAAGTGACTTTCTGGAGTAAAGAGGCCTCTTGGGTAACCAAACCCAATCCTCCTACCACCTCTCCCCTAAACTTTTCCCACTGGTGAGCATCTCTGTGAACGTTTTCCTGATGGTGTACATGAGCACTTGGACCTGGGTCCTATTTTGCGTCTGAATGGGGATTGGTAAGTGACTTTCTGGAGTAAAGAGGCCTCTTGGGTAACCAAACCCAATCCTCCTACCACCTCTCCCCTAAACTATGTCAGCTGCCATAACAGGAAGCCTATTGGGCATTTATAAGTGAGGAGAGCACCTGCTTTTACTTCTCACTGTCTCATTTCCCCACTGGGATTTATCATATACTTGGTATGTGGGATCCGACACAACTTAGAGGAGGACTCTGAGCAACACACCAGCCTCCACCCCCCAAATGCTGGACAAAAACATCCCTGGTGCTGAGTCATCTTAACCACAGGAGAGAGATGCTGTGTGGAATCCCTCCATGCCCTGGAGCATCTGCTGGTTCGAGGGGCACTGNATCATATACTTGGTATGTGGGATCCGACACAACTTAGAGGAGGACTCTGAGCAACACACCAGCCTCCACCCCCCAAATGCTGGACAAAAACATCCCTGGTGCTGAGTCATCTTAACCACAGGAGAGAGATGCTGTGTGGAATCCCTCCATGCCCTGGAGCATCTGCTGGTTCGAGGGGCACTGTGAGCCTCTATGGACTGTGAAGGCGGAATGCATTTACAGCCGTGTATTTATTGCTAGTGGACAAAGTGACTTTAATGCTGCAAATGCTGAAGGAAACATTTAAAAGCATAATACACATCCAGAAAAGAGGATTTTCATGAAAAATGTACAAAAATGTAACCAGAAACCAGAGGAAGAAATAAAATGTTAACTTGAACATAAGCAGTTCCTTCTTGTGCCTGTTGCCAGTGAAAACACATAGATTGTCACATGGGAAGGAAACACAGGCAACCATATGTTGTGACAAGAGTTGTACTTAAAGGGGTTTCCCTGGCAGTCCAGTGATTAAGACTTGCCTTCTAATGCAGGGGGTGCAGGTTCAATCCCTGGTCATGGGACTAGGATTCCATATGCCTCTCGGCCAGAAAACCAAAACATAAAGCAGAAGCAATAATGACTTTAAAAATATTTTTTAAATCTTAAAAAAAAAAAAAAAGAGTTGCACTTTAGGGAATTCCCTGGAGATCCAGGATTTAGGACGCAGCACTTTCACAGCCATGGATGGCCACGGTTCATTCCCTGGTTGGGGAACTAAGATTCTGTAAACTGTGCAGTGTGGCCAAAAAATAAGAAAAAAAAAAATAAATGCAAAATTTAAAAAGACTTGCATTTTAAACATGAGAAAGCAGACGGGTTGGAAGCAGAAGGAAAGGAAGAGATACATTGTGCAAATAGTAACACAAGAAAGATGCATAGCCATATTAATATCAGATCAAGGAGAATTTAAGAAAAAGAGAATAATAATACATAAAATGGATTATTTTACTGAAGAAGAGAAATGGTCATTTTCATCTTTCCCTCCAGCTTTACTGAGACATATATCACACTGTGTAATAAGCACTTTACTTTTCTGTCACAGACTCAGAATTACATAGTAGAGTTGATGAGGAAGCATTCTTTAACTGGAAAAATAAAAACCCTGCATTGCCAGAAGTGAGGAAAGAGGGCAGGAAGTAATGGTTGGTTGATGAATGGTTATGGCTGGGTGGAACTAAAAGATAGGAAGTGAAACTAGAGAAGTAAGGATAAAAAGGTGTTACTGAAGAAAATAATGCTTGAAACTGAGATTATGGACATGGAAGACACTGGTAATCATGAAGTAGAGAACTGCTTGTGGGAATGAGCAACTGCAGTAGAGAGAAGAGGGGATGGAGGTCAAGAAACTGAGCTGCAAAGTTGCTAAATGAATTTAAAAATAGAAGATGAACAGGAAAATTCTGCATGTACACTGTCCTGCAAGGTCTACTGAAATACAGGCTGGGAAACAATGGAGAGTGAAACTGTTGGGTGAAACTCTGATGGAAGAGGCTGACATCACCTGATTGCTATTCTTCCCTTACTGCTGGGGGACAACCAGATATCCCATGTTACCCAGTGTGCTGTAACAGGCAACACAGAACACCACCTGGAGCACAGTCCTGATGAAAAGCTGAATCAGAAAGTCATCAAGCCTCTAGATCAACTACTGCTCGTCATGAATATAAGGGATAGATTCACATTTCCACAGAAAACACAATCAGCCAAAACCAGAATGTTGACAATTCCCCAGGGCAGAAGAATGGTCCAGTATTTATACCAGTTAAATGCTATGACCCACAGCCATAAACAGGAAGGCATTTGACTTAGTTCTAATGAGGTGGATGGACGTAGAGCCTTTAATACAGAGTGAAGTAAGTTGGAAAGAGAATAAATATCCTACATTAACGCATATGTATAGAATCTAGAAAGATGGTGGTGCTGATGAACCTATCTGTAGGGCAGCAGTAGACACACAGACATAGAGAACAGACTGTGGACACAGTGGGGGAAGGAGAGGGTGGGACGAATTGAGAGAGGAGCATTGAAACATTTCCATTACCATGTATAAAGCAGATCGCTAAAGGGAAGTTGCTCTATAATCCAGGAAGCTCAGACCCAGTGCTCTGTGACAACCTAGAGAGGTGGATGGGGTGGGAGGTGAGAGAGGAGGCCCAAGAGGGAGGGGACATACGTGTACCTATGGCTGATTCATGGCGATGTATGGCGGAAACCAATAAGACATTGTAAAGCAATTATCCTCCAATTAAAAATTAAAAAAAAAAAAAAAGATGTGTGAAATAGATTCCAGATAAACTGTCTCCAATGTTCCCTGTTGTTAAAGTGGGGAGTGGTGCTTTTTCCTTCTAAGTCTCTGATGCCTATTTTAGTTCCTGGCACATAATCATCTCTATGGCAACGTTAAATGCCTGAACGTTGTCCACTACTTCCTTTACCTGGCCACACATTTTATGCAGTAGCAACATCATATTGTGGAAACAGTTAAACTTTGCTGCTCTTGGAACAGAAACACATCTCCCCTTTATTCTCTTGGGTTTTTTGACCGAAAGACACAGAAAAAAGAAATTGCCAGGAGAAAGGATTATATACAGGAGACAACAAAAATTTAACTTGCTAAATGATAAAAGCTACAGGCTTCTGTACCTAACTTAGTAGAGGGGTGTAGGGAGAAAAATCTTTTATGGGAAGAATAAATGGATTTCTTTGGGAAAGACAAATAAATTAAGAAATCAGAGATGAGACGCTTTGTAATAATATTTGTCTCTGCAGGTGTGAGTAGTCTTTCCCACTTCTTCAGGCTAGAAAACTCCCAGAGAGCAAATTAAAAAAAAAAAAATGTAAATGTCTCTGTTTTTAATTGGAGGATAAGTGCCTTAAAACTTTGTATTGGTTTCTGCCATACATCTTCATGAACCAGCCCTGGGTAGACCTGTGTCCCCTCCCTCTTGAAACTCCCTCCCACCTGTCTCTTATACACATCTATTGTGCAAATANGAGAACTGAGAGAGAGCAGGGTTTAAGTCGGGTCCCAGGTCTTACAGTTCACACGTCTCATGGTCCTTGATGATCAAATGAGTTCAAGTGTCCATGGCAAGAGTCAATAAACAATCTAGCAGGAATAAAAGAGTTTTACTTGAGCCAAGCTGAGCACTATAGCCTAGGAGGCAGCCTCTTAAGTAACTCTGAAAAACTGATCTGGTTTTCTTTTCTTTTTTGGCCCTGCTGCATGGCAAGTGGGAGGAAGTGAGTGTGCAGGGCCCTTAGTTCAAACCAGGGATCGAACCCACGCCCACTGCAGTGAATACACATAGTACTGCCAGGGAATTCTCAGAAGTGTCCCACTGAAGCATGGTTTCCAGCACAGTCTCATGCCCCATCTAACAGAGACCATGCATCACACACGACAGGGTGTATTCCTTCAAGTTTCAGAAAGAAACAGACTTAGCACATAGACAGTGAGACAGCAGGGCCCTGGTGTCTGGGAAGGGAACCTTATCTTGGAGGGAGTGTTGGCACTGTCTCTTATACACATCTAGATGTGTATAAGAGACAGAACCAGCCCTGGGTAGACCTGTGTCCCCTCCCTCTTGAAACTCCCTCCCACCTCCCACCCCATCCCACCCCCTAGGTGTCACAAAGCATCAGGTCTGAGCTCCCTGCATCATACGGTAAGTTTCCACTGGCCATCTGCTTTACACATGGTCACGTGTATGTCTCCATGCTACTCTCTCAATGTGTCCCACCCTCTCCTTCCCCAACTGTGTCCACAATTACTGGCCTAGTTTTACTCACCACTGGGCTCTTGGGAGCCGTTGGACGCACCCTCTCCTCAGAGAGGGACTTTCTGGCAGCCGTACTTACCAGAACTTTCTGCTTTGAGTCTAATAAGGGAGGCTCCAAGAAGGTTTCTTTCTGCATCTGTTGCATCTCCAATGTCTTCTTTTAAAGTAATCCTCCTGACTACTGAGCCTGTGCTCTAGAGCCCCTGTGCCACAGCTGAAGCCTGTGACCCTAGGTCCGTGCTCCCCAACAAGAGAACCCTGAGCACCATGGCTAGAGAGCAGCCTCCCTCATCACTGCAAATGGAGAAAGCCCCCGCAGCACGAAGACCCTGTCCAGCCAACAAGAAACACCGAAGTGGCTCAGACGGTCAAGATTCCACCTGCAAAGCAAGAGACCCTGGTTCAAACACAGGGTTTGGGAAGATCCCCTGGAGAAGGAAATGGCAACCCACTCCAGTGTTCTTGCCTGGAGAATCCCATGGACAGAGGAGCCTGGCAGGGTCCTCACAAAGAGTCAGACACGACTGAACGACTAACACTAGACTTTTTTTTTTTTTAAACAATTTTGGGGATTCAAGTGAACTCCGGGAGATGGTGATGGATAGGGAGGCCTGGCGTGCTGCGATTCATGGGGTCGCAAAGAGTCAGACACGACTGAGTGACTGAACTGAACTGAACTGAACTGAAGTGCATCCTCATTCAACCAACTAAAACTTTCTGAAATAGGTTAAGCCTCTTTCATCTTGTGTGGCTGTGTGTGGTTTTTTTTTTTAACTTACAATGTTGTAAATCAACTATACTTCAATGTTAAAAAAAGAAACAAATGTGAGAGTCCATCAGGTGCTGCATTTATGTCTCGTTTTGCTGGTTTGTGCCCAGTGTTTTAGCACATGGGTCACTTGATTCGGGTCAGAATCTAGTCAACACTTCACTAGCATCCTCCAAAGCTGCAACATTCCCCTCTCACTCTTGGGTTTTCCTTCCAGGAGGAACAGGGCTCCTGATCTCTTGCATCGTTTTCCTTCTCCATCTCTGTGCTCAGCTCTCCCAGCAAACAGAGCTCCCTGAAGAAGCAAACCAAGTCACACCCCTTTTACCCTCTTCCATCCTTTGTGCAAGGCTGGGTGCATGTGAGATGCCGGTTCCATGTTTGTTACTTGAATTGACATCAGAGTCCTTAAGCTCCCTTTCTCCTGGTTGGAGTCCAGCTGGGCTTGTGTGTCCCCCACACTGGAGTGTCTCAGGTCATGTGCAGACAGTGGGGAGTCCAGCAAGAGAACTGAGAGAGAGCAGGGTTTAAGTCGGGTCCCAGGTCTTACAGTTCACACGTCTCATGGTCCTTGATGATCAAATGAGTTCAAGTGTCCATGGCAAGAGTCAATAAACAATCTAGCAGGAATAAAAGAGTTTTACTTGAGCCAAGCTGAGCACTATAGCCTAGGAGGCAGCCTCTTAAGTAACTCTGAAAAACTGATCTGGTTTTCTTTTCTTTTTTGGCCCTGCTGCATGGCAAGTGGGAGGAAGTGAGTGTGCAGGGCCCTTAGTTCAAACCAGGGATCGAACCCACGCCCACTGCAGTGAATACACATAGTACTGCCAGGGAATTCTCAGAAGTGTCCCACTGAAGCATGGTTTCCAGCACAGTCTCATGCCCCATCTAACAGAGACCATGCATCACACACGACAGGGTGTATTCCTTCAAGTTTCAGAAAGAAACAGACTTAGCACATAGACAGTGAGACAGCAGGGCCCTGGTGTCTGGGAAGGGAACCTTATCTTGGAGGGAGTGTTGGCATGGATGCCATGAGAAGGGAGATGCTCATTCTTATCTTCACACCAGATGCTCTTTACCTCAGTGGTTAAAGCAGATGAGCTGTGAGGGTTAGACAGGCTGTTTTAGTTCAGGCACAGTTTTCAAGATGAACCACGTATAAGCAAAATGACTTCCCGATACCTCAATATGTGAACATTTTCTCCATCACAAGCAGATAAAAATCTTAGAACTTTATGATCTAGCAATTCTACCTCTGAGGATATACCGAAAAGAACTGAGAGTACACCCATGGTCATAGCAGCATTTTTCACAATAATTAAAACATGAAAGCAACTCAAGTGCCCACTGACCAAAGAATGGATAAACCAATGTGATATGTACCAATAATAGGGTATTACTCAGTACTAGAAAGGAAGGGAATTCTAACACATGATGGATGCACCTTGCAGATATCATAATCAGTAAAATAAGCGTGACTACACTTGAGAACTATTGTGTGATTCCATTTACGTGAAGTCTCTAGCGTCATCAGATTCACAGAAATTAGAATGATGATTACCAGGAACCGGAAAAGGAGAAAGAAGGAATTGTTGTTTGATGGGAACAGAGATTCAGCATTGCCAGATGAAAAATGTTCTGGAATTTGGTTGCACAAAATATGAATATACCTAACATGACTGAGGGGCTTTCCAAGTGGCACTAGCGGTAAAGAACCCAGGTGCCCATGCAGGAGATGTAGGAGACCTGGATTCAATCCTTGGGTTGGGAAGATTCCCTGGAGGAGGAAATGGCAACCCACTCCAGTATTCTTGCCTGGAGACTCCCATGGGCAGAGGAGCCTGGCGGGGTTGCAAAGAGTCAGACACGACTCAACACATACAGAACATGATTGAACTGGACACTTAACATGAATTAAATGGTAAATTTTGTTGTGTGTACTTCACTACAACAAAGAAAACAGCTCAGGGCCTTCCTTGTTGGTAGAGAATCTGCTGGCCGATGCAGGAAACTCAAGTTCGATCCCCGATCCAGGAAGATTCAACACGCCTTAGAGCGACTAAGCCTGTGCCCTGCAATCCCTGAGCCCGTTCTTAGAGCCAGGACTACTGAGGCCACAAGGCACAGCCAGTGCAGCCTGCCTCCCCCAGAGCCTGTGCTCCACGACAAGAGAAGTCGCAGCCGTGAGAAGGCCCCGCACCGCCACAGAGTAGCCCCCACTCGCTGCAGCTAGAGAAAGCCTGCGCGCAGCCACAGAGACCAAGCACACCAGTCAATAACCTAATTAATTAACACAAACTCATGTTAACTACTTAAAAAAAAAAAAAATGGTCTGCTCCAAGGATCCAGTAAGTCTTGGGTCATCCCCTTCTCTGGGAGACTGGGCGCTGAGTTCACATCCTCCTAAAGAGACTTCTGCAACCCCAGAGTGCGTGGGGTCAGCCTGGCTTCAGTCTGAGGGTGGAGAGACCCATTTTACAGATGAAAACAGGAGCTGGGAGCTCTTGTGTTTTGTGTGAGAATCAGTGGGGCGGGGCAGCAGGAGGGGAGGTTGGATCAGTGCCTGGAGGTTCTTGTGTGTGTGCTAAGTCACTTCAGTGTGTCTGACTCTTTGTGACCCTATGGACTGTAGCCTGCAAGGCTCTTCTGTCCATGGGATTCTCCAGGCGAGAATACTGGAGTAGGTTGCCATTTCCTCCTCTGAATACTGGAGTAGGTTGCCATTTCCTCCTCCAGGGGATCTTTCCAACCCAGGGATCAAACCAGCGTCTCCTACATCTCCTACATTGGCAGGCAGGCTCTTTATCACTCACTTTTTTTTTTTTTTAATGATGTTCAAACAATAGTGAAGACTAGCTTTATACAGGGCTTATGATATGTGGGCCACCCACTTCAGTCTCTTGTATACCATCCGCCTTTTGAATCTATGAGCTCCTCATCTGCTGATAGGAGGGGGCTGTAAAGGACTTGCATGTCAGCAGATGTTGGTGTCTCTAGGGGATGATGATAGGTTGTTGTTCAGTCACTCAGTCATGTCCGTCTCTTCACGACCCTGTGGACTGTAGCACACCAGGTGTCCCTGTCCTTCACCATCTCCCGAGTTTGCTCAAGTTAATGCTATGTTGACTTATATTAAATCACCTTAGGGTTTGTTACACCCAGCAACACTTTGAAGCTGGTCTCTATTATTTATCATTGGCAACAACAACAGCAAAAAGGTAGTAAAATATACATGATATAATATTTACCATCATAACCATTCTTTTAAAAATGCAGCCCCAACACCCACATGGTTCACAGGATCTTAGTTCCCCCACCAGGGATCAAATGCAGGTCCATGGCAGTGAAAGTTCTCACTCCGAGCCACTGGACTGCCAGGGAATTCCCATCTACATCATTTTTAAGTGCACAGTTCAGTAATGTTAAGCATATTTACATTGCTGTCCAGCCCATCTGAAGAGCTCTTTTGTATCTTGTGAAATGGAAACTGTGCCCCATTTAACAAAACCTCCCCATTTCCCCCTTAACCCCAGCCCCTGCAAACCACCATTCTACTTTCTCTCTCTGTGGCTCTGACTCCTCTCGATACTTCATGGGAGTGGACTCATACAATATTTGCATATTGGCGAGTGGCTTAAGGGTGGCTCAGATGGTAAAGAATCTGCCTGCAATGCAGGAGATCTGGGTTCAGTCCCTGGGTTAGGACGATGCCCTGGAGGAGGGCATGGCAACCCACTCCAGTATCCTTGCCTGGAGAACCCCTTGGACAGAACAGCCAGAGGGGTTGCAAAGACGTGACTGAGCAACTGACACACGCAGACAAGGAGTGACAGGAAGCTCTCTCCAAGCCTTCTGGGTCTTAATTACCTTTAGCTCATAAAGAATCCCTGAGCCAAAGTGGCACATTTGGAAAGACATATGCTCTTACCCCTCACTTCTCTTCAAGCAAATCTTTGAGTAATCTTGAAACATTAAAAATCTTCTTTATGTCTGAGCAACTGACACACGCAGACAAGGAGTGACAGGAAGCTCTCTCCAAGCCTTCTGGGTCTTAATTACCTTTAGCTCATAAAGAATCCCTGAGCCAAAGTGGCACATTTGGAAAGACATATGCTCTTACCCCTCACTTCTCTTCAAGCAAATCTTTGAGTAATCTTGAAACATTAAAAATCTTCTTTATGGGAGAAGGAAATGGCAACCCACTCCAGTATTCTTGTCTGGAAAATTCCACGGATAGAGGAGCCTGGCAGGCTACCGTCTATGGGATCATAAGAGCTGGACACGACTTAGTGACTAAACCACCACAATGTTACCAGCTGTTACTCTCCCATGCGTTCTAGTCACTATCTGAATAATTGTGTTGATGAAGAAGCAAGGCAAAATGAAAAATAAAAAAAAAAAAAGTTAAAAAAAAAAAAAATCTTCTTTATGTTTGAAGAAACCAAAGTTCACACAGAGAGGACTTGCCCAATGTGTCCTTTTACCACCTGCTCCCCATCACTCCATTCCCCTGTGGAACTGAGCTTCCAGGGTCGAAGGCAAATGGACCTTCTTGATGACTTCGTGTCTTGCTTTCTCAGCAGATCGTAGCCTTCTCAAGTATGTCTATGAAGCTGGGTCAGTATCTACACCAGTTTGGTCAGAAGCTGGTCCGCAGGAAGCCACAGTTCAGGGAGGGACCTGAGAGTTCTGAGACCCATCTTCCGAACACCCTGGACCTGGTGGTGATAGGTTTGGACAACATGTTGGGAGCTGGCATATACATCCTGATTGGGGGAGTGGCTAAATACGTAGCTGGACCAGCAATCATCCTTTTCTTACTGGTGGCCGGCCTGACTACTGTGTTGTCTGGGCTCTGCTATGTCGAGTTGGCAGCTGGAGTAGAAAGACCTGGTACTGTGTATTTCATCAGCTATGTCACAATGGGACAACTGTACGCCTTCATCACTGGCTGGAACCTCTTACTGTATTTAATTATTGGTGAGATGATGGGGAATGGGGAGAAGTGGGCCTTAAGATGCAGAAAGTAGGAGAGATGAGTGGGGGCTTCACTCATTCATCAGAACTCTGTTACCCACCCTCAGGGCAGGGTTGGGAGAGGGGGAATGGTGGCAGGAAAACTGGACAACCTCATTGCATGCAGGTCTATCCTGCTTTCCTTAAGTGATGGACCAAGAAACCAGAGGAAAGGGAACTGGAGGGAGCGGGTGAGAGGGAGGCAAGTTCCTAGGCTCATCCCCTGACCACAGTGAAGTCTTTGCTCAGCTGTTGCCTTCCTGGATTTTCTCTTACACCTCAACTTAAAAATTCAACTCTGATCTAGTCCTTCCTACTCCCATTTACTGTGTTTCTTTGTTTTCCATCACTTCTATCTCCTAGCATATTAAATAGTTGGCCTTTTTGTGAATTACCTGGGTCTCCCCTGTCCATCCCATGAGATCAGGTGTTTTTTTGCTCACCTCCTGCCCCAAATATCTCCATGGTGCATAATAGGGGTTCAGTTTCTGGCTGCTTGTAAACATTCCTCCTTCTGTTGCTGCAGCCACTGCCTATATAGCCCGGGCCTGGAGCTCTACGTTTGACAGCCTGATTGGGAACCACATCTCTGAGGCATTAGGGGGAACTTTCTCTCTGCAAATGCCCTACTTCCTGGCCTCGTTTCCAGACTTTCTTGCCCTGGGCCTGGTGCTGCTGCTCACAGGTGAGAGGAGACCAGAGACAGAAAGGGAAGAGCAGGTATGGAGGGGGAGCTGGCATGGGGAAAGGCTTGGGATGGCAGAATGGTGGGGAATTAAGATTGGGGAAAAGGGTTTGGAATCAGAAAGAGAGGAAGGCAAGACAGAGAGCATCTTTTCCTACCCTTGGACTGTTGGTAATTTAGGTTGGATCATTCTTTGGTGTGGGGTGCTGTCCTGCACATTTTCTGTTTTTTAAAAAAATTGTTGTTGGGGGAATTCCCTGGTGGTCCAATGGTTAGGACACTGTGCTTTCACTGATGAAGTTTTGGGGTCAGTCCTTGGTCAGGGAACTAAGATCCCACATGCCAAGTGGGGTTCAGTTCAGTTCAGTTCAGTCGCTCAGTCGTGTCCATCTCTTTGCGACCTCACGAATCGCAGCACACCAGGCCTCCCTGTCCATCACCAACTTCTGGAGTTCACTCAGACTCATGTCCATCGAGTCCGTGATGCCATCCAGCCATCTCATCCTCGGTCGTCCCCTTCTCCTCCTGCCCCCAATCCCTCCCAGCATCAGAGTATTTTCCAATGAGTCAACTCTTCGCATGAGGTGGCCAAAGTACTGGAGTTTCAGCTTTAGCATCATTCCTTCCAAAGAAACCCCAGGGCTGATCTCCTTTAGAATGGACTGGTTGGATCTCCTTGTAGTCCAAGGGACTCTCAAGAGTAGTACCACCCCCCCCCCCCACAAAAAATCATTCTTGGATGTTGAGTAGCATCTATGATCTTTATGTACTAGGTACCAGTGACACCCAACCCCCAAAGTGTGACAATTGGGATGCCAGCAGGCAGGGCCAATGTCCCTTGGAGCACAAAATCACCCCAGCTGGGAATCATTTACATAGACCAAAAAGTTTCTCTGTACTGAGATCAAAGCTCTGTGTGTGTGTGTGTGTGTGTGTGTGTGTGTGTTAACTGAGAGGAAATTCATGTAAATTTAACCATTTTATTGTTTTTCCCAGCTTTAAGTAAGTGTTAGTCGCTCAGTCGTGCTCAACTCTTTCCAGAGGACTGCAGCCCACCAGGCTCCCCGGTCCACGAGATTTTCCAGGCAAGGATACTGGAGTGGGTTGCCATTTCCTTCGCCAGGGGATCTTTCCAACCCAGGGATCAAACCCGGGTCTCCTGCACTGCAGGCAGATTCTTTACTGACTGAGCCACAAGGGAAGATATAATTCATTTCATGGCAAATAGATGGGGAAAAAATGGAAACAGGGAGAGGCTTTATTTTCTTGGATTCCCAAATCACTGCAGATGGGACTGCAGCCATGAAGTTAAAAGGCACTTGCTCCTTGGAAGGAAAGCTATGACAAACCTAGAAAGTATATTAAAAAGCAGAGGCATCACTGCTGACAAAGGTCCAACTAGTCAAAGCTCTGTTTTTTCCAGTAGTCTTGTACAGATGTGAGAGTTGGACCATAAAGAAGGCCGAGTACCAAAGAATTGAGGCTTTTGATTGTAGTGCTGGAGAAGATTCTTGAGAATCTCTTGGGCTGAAAGGAGATCCAATCAATCCATCATAAAGGAAATCATTTCTGAATATTCATTGAAAGAACTGATCCTGAAATAGAAGCTACAATACTTCAGCCACCTGATGAGAAGAATTGATTCATTGGAAAAGACCCTGATGTTGAGAAAGACTGAGGGCAGGAGGAGAAGGGGACGACAGAGGATGAGATGGTTGGATGGCATTGTTGACCCAATGGACATGAGTTTGAGCAAACCGTGGGAGATAGTGAAAGGCAGGGGAGCCTGGTGTGCTGCAGTCCATGGGGTCGCAAAGAATCAGACATGACTGAGCGACTGAACCACAACTGACATACAGCATTATAAAAGTTTAAGATGATTTGATAGACATGGATATTGTGAGATGATGGTCACAGTAAGGAAATATCCATCTGCAAGTGTCCAATCAGAGGCACTTAGTACATTCCCAGTGCTGTGTAAGCACCACCCCATCCAGTACCAAACATTTTCATCACAGCGAAAGGAAACCCTGTACCCACTGAGCAGTCACTGTCCCTCTGTCCACAACCACCAACCACCAGCCCTGGGCAGCCACTAGTTTGCTTTCTGTCTCTCTGGATTTAGTTACTTATTTCTCTAGCCTCACTGCAATGCATGGGGAACTTCCCAGACCAGGGATTGAAGCTATGCTCCCTGTAGTGGAAGCTCAGAGCCTTAACCAACGGACCACCAGGGGAGTCCTGGATTTAGTTATTTTGTTGTCTCATTTTCCATTTTTCCCACAGGACTCCTGGCTCTGAGAGTTTATGAGTCAACCCTGATTTACAAAGTGTTCACAGGCTTGAACATTTTGGTCCTCAGCTTCATCATCATCTCTGGCTTCATTAAGGGAGACCTGCACAACTGGAAGCTCATGGAACAGGACTACCAATTGGCTGCAGCTGGATCTGGTGATGCCTACAGGTTAGGAGGGTACCTTTGGTCGTAGTAATGCGTGTGGTGTGCAGAGTTGGGAACATGGTGGGGACTAATGAAACCTGGGGTGATGGTCCAAGTGTGGGGGTCCCTGGAGCCCAGGACCTGTGGTGCTAAGGGAGGAGCCCAGTAGAGATGGCTGAACACACCTCACCCACGTTCCTCCTCTTTGCTTCTCTCACCATAGCTTGGGCCTTCTGGCTTCTGGAGGGTTTGTGCCTTTTGGCTTTGATGGAATTCTCCAGGGAACAGCTACATGCTTCTACGCATTTGTTGGTTTTGCTGGCATTGTCAGTGCAGGTAACATGGGTATCCTGTGTCCCACCGGGGTTTGGGAACAGAATGGGCTGCCCTTGAGCACAGGGGTGAGTAGAAGGTTAGGCTGCTTTTGAAGGTTGAAGAGTAAAGTGGGTTTGGTGATTTCACCCCAGTGACACCCCAGTGACCCAATACCTCCTCCCATCCTGCAGGGAGAAAAGCCAGCAGTCCTCAGTGGTCCATGCCCTTGGCCGTCGTGATCTCCTTCTTCATCTGCTTTTTGGCGTGCTTTGGTGTCTCGGCAGCCCTCACCCTCATGGTGCCTTACTACCTGATTCAGCTCGAGAGCCCCTTGCCGCAGGCTTTCGTCTATGTTGGGTGGGACTCTGCCAAATATGTCGTGGCTGTTGGCACCCTCTGCATTCTTTTTTACAGGTCAGTGTCATGGTTTTCTCTTCATCTACTGTCAGACGCTCGGGTATCCCCCGCCCTCGGGACTGAGAGATGAGAGAGAAAGACATTTTCCCCAAGTAGACCAGGGAACGAAAGCCCCAGTCTCTCCTGCTTCTGCACCTTCTCACATATTCCCATTTTCCCTTCCAGCCTTCTGAGTATCATGTTTATCATGGCTCAGTTGACCTATGCAATGGCAGAGGATGGGCTCCTTTTCCGGGGACTTGCCTGGATCCCTGCCCCCACCGATGCCCGCACTAATGCCCCCACTGATGCCCGCATCATTGTCCGCACTGTTGCCCCCACAGGAACCCCCATCATGGCCATCTTGGTTCCTGGAGCTCTTGCAGGTGAATAAACAAAACTCACTCTTTTAAAAATCATACTTCTTAACTTGCATATTTCTAGTGGTTTCTCACTCTTCCCCCACTGTCTTTGCTCCCTCATCCCAGCGGTCATGGCCTTACTCTTCGACTTCACTGACCTGGTGGACCTCATGTCATTTCAGTCCCTGCTCGCTTACTCCCTGGTGGCATTTTCTATCCTTGTCCTCAGGTGAGACCCAATGACACCTGGACTGGGGGAGGGGGGGCGGTCTTTGACTTGTGAGGGTTGATGGGGAGGGAATAATCTTCTACCTTCATGCTGCCTCCTCAATGTCTTGCTACCATTGACTGGGGAAGGAGAGGTATTAGAGAGACTGCTGTTGGACCAGCAGTAGGGGCTGTTACTCATATTGCTTTAATATTTCTAATTCAGGTATCAACCAGCCCAGAACAGAAGCAAGAAGAAAACAGAGGAGGAAACGGAGACAAAGCCTGAAGTTGAAGGAGGTCCTTTGGAATCTGAACCTGAAGCAGGACTCTCAGGCATTCTAAAGAGTCTGTGGTTCCCTTCCAGCACCATCCCCACCCAGAAATCTGGCCAGATTGTTTATGGATGTGCCTCCCTGCTTGGTGAGCAGTGGGATTTCTCCTTGGTCATATTCTGAAATTGACAGGATGGTACTGGAGTGTGTGTATTTTGTCAGTTGAGGAGTCTGGAGATATGATGGCTCTTTCTGATGTGGGCAGCCTGGGGAGGGGTGTGACCCGAGGTCCTGACGTCTTTGGCTTCTGGGTCCAGCCTGTTCTCGTCCACCTTGACCCTGCAGTTCTCCTGCTGATAATCCTGAGCCTGATCCTGGCCCAGTGGCCCACCCAGGTGTTCTTTGGAGACCCCGTGCTCACAACAGTGGCTGTGCTGCTGCTGCTGCTCATCACTGGGGTCACGGTCATCATCTGGAGGCAGCCCCAGAACCCCAGTACTCTTCCATTCAGGGTAGGTGACCACATGTGCCCAAAGTATCCACTTCAAGTGAAGGAGGTGTGCGTGCTTTAGGTCTAAACATCATTTGCTGGACAGGCAATGAGGGGATTCGCTGAAACCAATAAGCTCTTCCCTGATCCACACTTAGTGCTTTACAAACTCAGGCTCACTAAGCACTGAGCACACAGTCCGAGCAGAACTGGAGTCTTCCTGCCCACATGGGGTAGAGTCTCCCTTTCAGACATCTGGGGTGTGTTCAGGAATGAACTGACTTTGCTCACAGGTCCCTGCTATGCCTGCCGTCTTCCTGGTGAGCACCTCAGTGAATGTTTACTTAATGATACAGATGACCACTCAGACCTGGGCCCAATTTGGCATCTGGATGGTGATTGGTGAGTGGTGTCCTGGGCTACAGAGGCTTCTTGAGTGACAGAGCCCAATATTCTTCCTACTACCTCCCTCCTAAACTGTGTCAGACACCATGATAGGAGCCCTGTTGGGCATTTGTAAATGAGGAGAGCACCTACTTTCCCTTCTCGTTGTCTCATTTCCCTACCAGGATTTGCCATATACTTTGGATACGGGGTCCGACACAGCCTGGAGAAGAACAGTGATCAACAGCCAGCAGCCTCCACTTCTCAGACTTAACAGAAACATCCCTAGTGATGAATTGTCTTAACTACAGGACATGGATGCTCTGTGGAATCCCTCCATACACTGGAAGATCTGCTGGTTCGAGGGGCACTGTGAGCCTCTATGGACTCTGAAGGTGGAATGCATTTACAGCCGTGTATTTATTGCTAGTGGACAAAGTGACTTTAATGCTGTAAATGCTGACAGAAACATTTAAAAGCATAATACACATCCAGAAAAGTGAATTTTCATGAAAAATGTACACAAATGTAACCAGAAACCAGAGGAAGAAATAGAATATTAACTTGAACAAAAGCAATGCCTCCTTGTGCCTGTTTCCAGTGAAAACACGTAAACTGTCACATGGGAAGGAAACACAGGCAACCTTATATTGTGACAAGAAAGTGACAGTCGCTCAGTTGTTTCCGATTCTTTGTGACCCCATGGGCTATACAGTCCATGGAACTCTCCAGGCCGGAATATTGGAGTGGTCAGCCTTTCCCTTCTCCAGGGGATCTTCCCAGCCCACGGATCGAACCCAGGTCTCCCACATTGCAGGCGGATTCTTTACCAGTTGAGCTACCAGGGAAGCCCAAGATACTAGAGTGGGTAGCCTGTCCCTTCTCCAGCAGATCTTCCTGATCCGGGTATCGAACTGGGGTCTCCTGCGTGGGAGGCAGATTCTTTACCAACTGAGCTACCAGGGAAGCCCATATTATGACAAGAGTTGCACTTCAGGGGGCTTTCCTGGCCGTCCAGTGGTTAAGACCTGGCCTTCCTGTGCAGGGGGTGCCTGTTTGATCCCTGGTTGTGGAACTAAGATCCCACACGCCTCATGGCCAAAAAACCAGAACATAAAATGGAAGCAATAAAGACTTTAAAAATGGTCCACATAAAAAAACATATATATTAAAAACAAAGATGTGTATAAGAGACAGGGGTGGGACTCTGCCAAATATGTCGTGGCTGTTGGCACCCTCTGCATTCTTTTTTACAGGTCAGTGTCATGGTTTTCTCTTCATCTACTGTCAGACGCTCGGGTATCCCCCGCCCTCGGGACTGAGAGATGAGAGAGAAAGACATTTTCCCCAAGTAGACCAGGGAACGAAAGCCCCAGTCTCTCCTGCTTCTGCACCTTCTCACATATTCCCATTTTCCCTTCCAGCCTTCTGAGTATCATGTTTATCATGGCTCAGTTGACCTATGCAATGGCAGAGGATGGGCTCCTTTTCCGGGGACTTGCCTGGATCCCTGCCCCCACCGATGCCCGCACTAATGCCCCCACTGATGCCCGCATCATTGTCCGCACTGTTGCCCCCACAGGAACCCCCATCATGGCCATCTTGGTTCCTGGAGCTCTTGCAGGTGAATAAACAAAACTCACTCTTTTAAAAATCATACTTCTTAACTTGCATATTTCTAGTGGTTTCTCACTCTTCCCCCACTGTCTTTGCTCCCTCATCCCAGCGGTCATGGCCTTACTCTTCGACTTCACTGACCTGGTGGACCTCATGTCATTTCAGTCCCTGCTCGCTTACTCCCTGGTGGCATTTTCTATCCTTGTCCTCAGGTGAGACCCAATGACACCTGGACTGGGGGAGGGGGGGCGGTCTTTGACTTGTGAGGGTTGATGGGGAGGGAATAATCTTCTACCTTCATGCTGCCTCCTCAATGTCTTGCTACCATTGACTGGGGAAGGAGAGGTATTAGAGAGACTGCTGTTGGACCAGCAGTAGGGGCTGTTACTCATATTGCTTTAATATTTCTAATTCAGGTATCAACCAGCCCAGAACAGAAGCAAGAAGAAAACAGAGGAGGAAACGGAGACAAAGCCTGAAGTTGAAGGAGGTCCTTTGGAATCTGAACCTGAAGCAGGACTCTCAGGCATTCTAAAGAGTCTGTGGTTCCCTTCCAGCACCATCCCCACCCAGAAATCTGGCCAGATTGTTTATGGATGTGCCTCCCTGCTTGGTGAGCAGTGGGATTTCTCCTTGGTCATATTCTGAAATTGACAGGATGGTACTGGAGTGTGTGTATTTTGTCAGTTGAGGAGTCTGGAGATATGATGGCTCTTTCTGATGTGGGCAGCCTGGGGAGGGGTGTGACCCGAGGTCCTGACGTCTTTGGCTTCTGGGTCCAGCCTGTTCTCGTCCACCTTGACCCTGCAGTTCTCCTGCTGATAATCCTGAGCCTGATCCTGGCCCAGTGGCCCACCCAGGTGTTCTTTGGAGACCCCGTGCTCACAACAGTGGCTGTGCTGCTGCTGCTGCTCATCACTGGGGTCACGGTCATCATCTGGAGGCAGCCCCAGAACCCCAGTACTCTTCCATTCAGGGTAGGTGACCACATGTGCCCAAAGTATCCACTTCAAGTGAAGGAGGTGTGCGTGCTTTAGGTCTAAACATCATTTGCTGGACAGGCAATGAGGGGATTCGCTGAAACCAATAAGCTCTTCCCTGATCCACACTTAGTGCTTTACAAACTCAGGCTCACTAAGCACTGAGCACACAGTCCGAGCAGAACTGGAGTCTTCCTGCCCACATGGGGTAGAGTCTCCCTTTCAGACATCTGGGGTGTGTTCAGGAATGAACTGACTTTGCTCACAGGTCCCTGCTATGCCTGCCGTCTTCCTGGTGAGCACCTCAGTGAATGTTTACTTAATGATACAGATGACCACTCAGACCTGGGCCCAATTTGGCATCTGGATGGTGATTGGTGAGTGGTGTCCTGGGCTACAGAGGCTTCTTGAGTGACAGAGCCCAATATTCTTCCTACTACCTCCCTCCTAAACTGTGTCAGACACCATGATAGGAGCCCTGTTGGGCATTTGTAAATGAGGAGAGCACCTACTTTCCCTTCTCGTTGTCTCATTTCCCTACCAGGATTTGCCATATACTTTGGATACGGGGTCCGACACAGCCTGGAGAAGAACAGTGATCAACAGCCAGCAGCCTCCACTTCTCAGACTTAACAGAAACATCCCTAGTGATGAATTGTCTTAACTACAGGACATGGATGCTCTGTGGAATCCCTCCATACACTGGAAGATCTGCTGGTTCGAGGGGCACTGTGAGCCTCTATGGACTCTGAAGGTGGAATGCATTTACAGCCGTGTATTTATTGCTAGTGGACAAAGTGACTTTAATGCTGTAAATGCTGACAGAAACATTTAAAAGCATAATACACATCCAGAAAAGTGAATTTTCATGAAAAATGTACACAAATGTAACNGAATTCCCATCTGGAGCATGGACGCTATTCCATGTAAACCAAGTTATTCAGCCTCTTTTTCTCCACTAACTTTCCTACTACATTGTCTGTTTCTAATATCTCTATATATCTGTAATTAAATACGTTTTTTCCAAGGGCGCCAATTCCGTCCCCACCTTCGAATCACCCTGGATCCACCAGGGCTGGACCCCGGGAGTCATCCCCTTCCCCTCTTGCCTTCAGTCTTTCCCAGCATCAGGATCTTTTCAAATGAGTCAGCTCTTTGCATCAGGTAGCCAAAGTATTGTCATTAAAACAAACCAAAGTTATTAAATGAATTTAAAAATAGATGGAGGAGCATGAACAGAATTAGGCAAAGTCACTGTCTTGCAAGTTCTAATGAAATCAGATTTAGGACACAATTAATGTGACTGATTCTGTCAGGTGAAACTCTGAGGGAAGAGACTGACATCACCTGATTGCTGTTCTTCCCTTACCACTGGGAGACAACCAGATATTCTGTGGTACCCCGTGTGCTGTAACAAGCAACACAACACTGCCTGGAATACAGTCCTGATGAAAAGCTGAATGAGAAAGTCATCAGCCTCTAGATCAACTACAGCTCATCATGAACATAAGGGAAAGATTCACATTTCGAGTGAAAACACAATCAACCAAAACCAGAATGTTGACAATTCTCCAGGGCAGAAAAATGGTCCACTTTTTATATTGATTAAATGGTATGACCCACAGCCATAAAAAGGAATGCATTTGACTCAGTTCTAATGAGGTGGATGGATCTAGAGCTTTTAATACAGAGTGAAGTAAGTCAGAAAGAGAATAGATATTTATATTAACACATATGTATGGAATCTTGAAAGATGGTGGTACTGATGAACCTATCTGTAGGGCAGCAGTAGAGATGCAGACATAGAGAACAGACTGTGTCCACAGTGGGGGAAGGAGAGGGTGGGATGAATTGAGAGAGGAGAATTGAAACATTTCCATTACCAGGTGTAAATAGATCACTAATGGAAGTTGCTCTATAACACACGGAGCTCAAACCCAGTGCTCGGTGACAACCTAGAGGGGTGGATGGGGTGGGAGGTGGGAGAGGAGGCCCAAGAGGGAGGGGACATAGGTGTATCTATGTCTGATTCATGGCGATGTATGGCGGAAACCAACATACTATTGTAAAGCAATTATCTTCCGATTAAAAATAAATAAATTTAAATATAGATAAATAAACGATATGACCCAAAGTGAAGAGCCAATATGGGCATATCTCAGAGATGTTGAGTCACTGGGGTCGTAAAGAGTCAAACACGACTGAGCAACTGAATTGCAGTATTTTAAAATTGGTGAGCAGAATTGCAATTTCTCTTTGGAAGCATTATGCCCCCTAGAGGCTAATTGCTGTGACTGTTGGACTGTGTCTAAACTCTCAACAACACCTTCAGTTCAGTTCAGTTCAGTCTCTCAGTCGTGTCCAACTCTTTGTGACCCAATGAATCGCAGCACGCCAGGCCTCCATGTCCATCAGCAACTCCCGGAGTTCGCTCAGACTCACATCCATCAAGTCAGTGATGCCATCCAGCCATCTCATCCTCTGTCATCCCCTTCTCCTCCTGCCCCCAATCCCTCCCAGCATCAGGGTCTTTTCCAATGAGTCAACTCTTCACACGAGGTGGTCAAATTACTGGAGTTTCAGCTTTAGCATCATTCCTTCCAAAGAAATCCCAGGGTTGATCTCCTTCAGAATGGACTGGTTGGATCTTCTTGCAGTCCAAGGGACTCTCAAGAGTCTTCTCCAACACCACAGTTCAAAAGCATCAATTCTTCAGTGCTCAGTTTTCTTCACAGGCCAACTCTCACATCCATACATGACCACTGGAAAACCTTAAACCACTTTATTCCACCCTGTGTAGTTGGATTTTTGAAAAAAAATTTTTTACAGTATTATGAGTCAACTATATTCAATTAAAAAAAGAAGAAGTTAATGTGAGAGTCAACTACTACATTTAAGTTCTGTTTTGATGGTCTGTGTCCAGGGTCTTATCTTAGGGGTTACTTCAGATTTCAGAATCTGGACAACCCTTCACCAGTACCTGACCCAACTCCCTTCACCACTGTACTTCCTGCTCCATGGTTTTCCTTTCTGAAGACTGGCACTCCTTACCTTTTACATCTGGTTTCCCTCCTTGCTTATGCGCTCAGCAAAAAGAACTCCTTGAAGAAGACAAGGAGGACACCTTCCCATTTACCCTCTTCCACCCCTTTGTGCAAGGCTGGACGTGAGTGCAATGCTTATTCAATGCTGTGCTGCTTGAATTAATATCAGATGTTAAATTCCCCTCCTCCTGGTTGGGGTCCAGCTGGGCTTGGGGTCCACCCACACTGGAGTGTCTCATGTCATGTGCAGACTGTGGGGACTTGAGAAGTGTAAGAGGACTGGGAGCGAGCAGGGTCTGAGTGGGGCCCCCAGTTCATAGCCCCTACTTCACAGGGTCCTTGGTGATCAAAAACTTAAGCAGCCAAAGAAATAATCAATAAACAATCTATAATGGGAATAGGGAAGCATTTTGTTTGAGCCAAATTGAGGATTATACTCTAGAGACAGATGCTCAGATAATTCTGAGGAACTGCTTTCTTAAAGCACCTTTTTCAATACAGTCTTATACCTTGTCTGACAGAAGAGCAAGCATCACGCATGACAGGGTGCACTCCTTCAAGGTTTCAAGAGACAAACTAGTTCACAGACAGTGAGACGACAGGACCCTGGTGTCTAGGAAGGGAACTTTGCCTTCCAGGGCATGGACCTGTGAAAAGACAGGTGCGCATCCTTATCTTCAAAACAGATTTTCTTTTATGAAAAAATTAGTTTAATTATTTTAATTGGAGGCTAATTACTTTACAATATTGTAGTGGTTTTTGCCAAACATTGACATGAATCAGCCACGATCACAAATGTGTTCCCCATCCAGAACCCGCCTCCCACCTCCCTCCCCATCCCATCCCCCAGGGTCATCCCAGTGCACCAGCCCTGAGCACCCTGTCTCATTCATCAAACCTGGATCGGCGATCCGCTTCACATATGATAAGATACACATTTCAATGCTATCCTCTCAAATCATCCCACCCTCACCTTCTCCCACAGAGTCCAAACGACTATTCTTTACATCTGTGTCTCATTTGCTGTTTCACATATAGGGTCATCATTACCATCTTCCTAAATTCCATATATATATGTGTTAGTATACTGTATTGGTGGTTTTTTTTTTGTTTTTTTTTTTTACTTACTTCACTCTGTATAGAAGGCTCCAGTTTCATCCACCTCATGAGAACTGATTCAAATGCATTCTTTTAATGGCTGAGTAGTACTCCATTGTGTATATGTACCACAGCTTTCTTATCCATTCATCTGCTGA